>CM022301.1:414405487-414899070 GCA_011799875.1 Thinopyrum elongatum
TTGTTACAAGCCACAACTTAGCACATTTAGTCGCACCTTAACTTAGGCAAGTTTGATAAAGTTAAGGGTGTGTTTTGTTCTAGCATCAACTAAGATAAGATTTTTTTTTTTTTATATAAGCAGTAAGTCCCACATGTCATACATACAAAAAGCATGGCAAAATTTCCTAAAGCAAGCTAAAATGTGGCTAAGAATTTAAACACCTCAAATAAGATAGATGTGACAAAATAGTGCGACAATATGTGCCAAAGATGGTCACAATTCAAACAGGTCGTACAATTGCAGTAGAGCACAATAGACACAGTTACACGAAGATGGGCAGGGAATGAAATAAAAGCTAATATCATCTATAGCCGGACCCCACAAACATCCGCGGACGTCGCATGTTACCCCTCAAATATCCGCCTCCACAGTTATGTCCCTCGTTAGCAAATTCTCATATTCATACACTCTAAAAAAGCCAAAAGAACCCGAGAAACAAAGGGGACAAAAAGAACTCAAGAAAAAAAAGGCAAAAAAAGCCCAAAAAACCGAATAAAGAGAGAGGGGGCACACTACTATCATGTATACACATTTATGTTTCAAAGTAGCAGTCACATATAGAGTTTTCATACATATCACTTTCATACTAGTGGTTTCTTTCTTTACATTATAGAACTTGGCCTATATATTTTGATGACGAGTTTTCTCAAAATGCTCGAGGTCTTCGTTAGAAAGCAAGTTGGATGCACACCCCATTTTAGTTCATTTGAAGAGTTTTTATACATTCATAGCTCTAATGCATCCGTTGCATGCCAATCACTACTCCCCACATAATATCGATGGAGAGGCCTCTCCAATTGTCTGATGGTCAACTGTTTTAGTGTCAGACTTTCTTAATAATTTTTGTCTTCTTTAAATATTTACCATCATTCTCTTTATCATCCAAAGTGCTAAAGGATTTCAGCTCGCGCTCAAGTATTGCGTTGGGGTTTATTAGTTGGTTTGGGGTGAGCGCAACTTTCGTGCTTGGTCATGTACTTGGATCAGCTCGAGATTTCATTATCTATATGCAAGGAGGACTTAGCGTGCTAGGCTCTCCATGATACACATGGCAAATCTTAAGTACGGAGTCACATTCCTTAGCATCTTTATTCTCCAAAGGCAATGATTGTTTATCTATATGCTCATGTACCATTGTTTTAGGAAAAAACTAACGCCCACACGTGTGGCATCTTGCACATCGCCCACACGCCTCCTTTACCACTCATTTTGCCACATGTGAATAGATGACATCAGCAGGAATCTTTTTGGTTTTCGGCTTAAAAATGTTTTATCTCCTAATTAAAAATCTGTTTTCACCATTAAATCCGTCTCGACGAGATCTTCAAAACTAGACCCCATGTTGATATGTTTCGACGAAAAAAAAATTTGCCCAAAAGTTGCCATGATGTTTACACTGTAGTTGCCATAGTGCTTAAACTAAAGTTGCCATGTGGCAATTTCAGTTTGTAGAGCATGGCAATTTTAGTATTTTGATTATGGCAACTCCAGTACTTTGACCATGAAAATTATTTTTTGTATGAATCATGGCAATTTTAAGTGCATGTATCATGGCAATTTTAGTTTACGGTTCATGGCAAGTCTAGTTTCTTAATTTCCCGTTTTATAAATGTCAAAATTTACTTTTAAATGTAGAAGAAAATAGTTGAAACATATCATGGCAACTTCAGTGTAAACACCATGGCAATTCATGTGCAATAGACATAGCAACTTTTGACCCAAAAAAATTCGTCGAAATATATTGATATGAGATCTAGTTTCGAAAATCTCGTCGCGAGGGATTTAATGGTGAAAACGGATCTTCAATCGAATTTTTTATTTAAGAGATAAAACATTTTAAAAACTGAAAATCCAAAAAGATTCCCACATGCATGCATGCGGTGACGTGGTGCAGTCTATGTATTATAGGGCGTGTGGGCGGGTTTCACTCCCACCACACGTGTGGGCGTTAGCGTTGTCCTTGTTTTAACTAGATGACCCGTTGCGCCAATTGGCACAGAGACCAATTGCAGCTAGAAAGTTCAGTGAGCTATGTGAAACATAAAATGGAAGTCAAGTGAAGTATTTGAAGAGTTTGCGCAGAAACCAACTACAGGCCAGTGAAGTTAAGCTAATTATTTGAAGAAATTTTGCCTTAACTATTTGCAAGTGATTATGCTTATATTGTGTTCTTATTTGCCTTGATGATGAACATTGCCCTCTCTGGCCATGTGGGCTGTTTGAAGAGACCAATTGATTTGCTCGTGTGGAGCACATCCGATTATGTAGGTAATAATTATGCAATTTATTAACGCCAACAAATGTTAGACAATGATGATTGTTGCTCATGTGCTTCGTTGGCCGGCAGGGCTAACCCAACGACCTGGTCGATAGAATGCCCGACCGCACTCCCCCATGAGAAATCAGAAATTCGAAAACACGCCATCCGGCTAGGCGCAACGTCCCGAGGACGGAAACACTGGTCAAAAAATGCAAACCGGGCAGACCATGATGTCCAAAGGCCGCACCCTCCATGATACACAACCTGAACCACCAGGACATGGTACTTCTACTTGGAACAACCGAGACGGCTCGTGATGTCCGGGCAGACCGCAGAGTGTGAATCTCACGGAAGTGTCATGCAAAACAAATGGGCGGTTAGATCACCATCGAGCCTTAGAAGCGTTTGTAACCTTACCCGATATAGTGAAGCATCGCTGGCTGGCGCCCATGATTTTTTCGCCTTCTCAGTTGAGGATTTTTCCACATTAAAACCCTTGTGTCCTCTGTGTTGATTTGATCGTCGGTTCCGATTGTGTGTCTTTGGACGTTTAGCCTTTGGGTTCCAGCACGGAATGGGACGGCTAACTGCACCCCTTTTTTGTACCCAACGGATGTCCAGGGACCGGACATGTAGTGTCGGTTGCCCATACCCTTTTTGGGTACACTTTTCTGGTTCACCCGTTTGTTGCTGGCAGCGAGCTGTTCTCTGAGTCTTCCTATCAGTGTGATGGGTTTCCTGCTCAGATGGGTTTCTAAGCCGACCATCTGCGGCCATCTGTAGTTGTGGCATGAGGCCGGGCTGGCAATGCCCCTAGGGCTGGCCTCCACAAGTGTCTTCCTTCATAAGGTGCTTGGTGTATCCTAGCACGACGTGTTTGGCCTTGAAGGTACTTGGGCTCTGTCAGGGTTATAAATACGGGATAGGCCCAAGTATATGGATGGCCACCTTAGGCCCATGACCCATCCAAGATATGACCTAGAAGACCATGAGCCATGGGGCATCATCATCAGCCCATCAAGGATAAGGAGGGTGGCTCACGACCACGCTAAGTCCCTAGAGTCGAACGCCGAGCCGCCTGATGACCCATATTATAGTGGATCAATCGTAGTCCTTTCGATAAGTATGTTGGAAATATGTCCTTGGGGCAATAATGTTTGTATTATTATATTTCCATATTCATAATTAAAGAGTTTATATTCTATGCTATAACTGCTTTGATCCTAAAATACGCGATTCAGTGAAAAACTCATATGCACGTGTGGAATGATAAACGATTAAATAAATGGTTTCTAGTCTTGCCTCTAGGACTAGCTCAAGTGTTATTGGTTATCACGTTTTCCAGATCTTAGGATATCGTTAAGTGTTAAACGATAGTCCTAAAACAACATTGAGATTATGACGTTGGAAGAATGATCATATTGAATCGACCCAAATTTGTCTCTTATGAATGTAGTAATATCGTCTATAATCAATTGTAATAACACGGAGTATTAATGTGTGATTTTGCTCCTTATACTATGAGAGTATCATAGTCACTTCTTACCGTACGGTGGGCTTTGGGGTTGCTCAAATGTCACTTGTAACACGGTGATCATAACGATAACTTATAGATTCATCGAAAAGTTTGACAAGGGACTAGATAGCTCGAGAGTGGGATTTGCTCCTCCGATGATGGAGAGATATTCGTACGGCCCTCTTGGTGTGACGGCATCCATCATCGTCTGGCCATACACAGGTGACTACGTCACGGGGATGCCGGAACACGACAACGAGAAAAAGGAACAAAAACGGTAACGAGGATTTCGGTATAGTGAGCATGTGATGACTCAGGAGGATACCGATGCATCCCGGGTTTTGTAAAGTATCGCGAAGCAAAGGGAACATCATGATACACCCATTTTGCATCATGCTTTCCTACTGTTATTTACAATGTTTTTTATCATTATAACACTTTGTGATGCAATTCTAATGCCTTTTCTCTCTTAATTTGTAAGATTTACATGAAGAGAGAGATTGTCGGCAGCTAGAATTCTGGACCTGGAAAAACTACATCAGAGATACCTATTCTGCAGAACTTCAAATGACTTGAAATTCCACCGAGAATTTTTATGGAATATATAACATATACTGGAGCAAAGAAGTACTAGAGGGGGCCCACCAGTTGCCCACAAGGCACGCGCCCTGATGCCTTGTGGGACCCGTAGCTGGCCTCTGGCCCCCATCTTCTGCTATATGAAGGGGTTTGACCTAGAAAAAATAGGGATAGGACTTTCGGGTCGAAGAGTCGCCGTCTCGAGGCGTAACCTGGGCAAGAGCACTTTAGCTCTCCGGCGGAGCGATTCCGCCGGGGACACTTCCCTCCGGGAGGTGGGATTGAAACCATCGACATCACCAACAACCCTCTCATCGTGGGAGGGTCAATATTCAACAACATCTTCACAAGCACCATATCATCTCAAACCCTAGTTCATATCTTGTATTCAATCTTTGTCTCAAAACCTCAGATTGGTACATGTGGATTACTAATAGTGTTGATTACATCCTATAGTTGATGCTAGTTGGTTTATTTGGTGGAAGATTATATGTTCAGATCCTTAATGATATTCAATACCTCTATGATCTTGAACATGAATATGATTTGTGAGTAGTTACTTTTGTTCTTGAGGACATGGGAGAAGTCTTGTTATAAGTAATCATGTGAATTTGGTATTCGTTTGATATTTTGATGATATATATGTTGTTGCTTCCTTTAGTGGTGTCATGTGAACGCCGACTACATGACACTTCACCACACTTGGGGCTATGGGAGGCATTGTGGAGTAATAAGTAGATGATGGGTTGATAGAGTGACAGAAGCTTAAACCCTAGTTTATGTGTTATTCCATAAGGGGCTGATTTGGATCCATATGTTTCATGCTATGGTTAGATTTATCTTAATTCTTCTTTCGTAGTTGCGGATGCTTGCGAGAGGGGGTAATCATAAGTGGGAGGCTTGTTCAATTAGGAATAGCACCCAAGCACCGGTCTACCCACATATCAAATTATCAAAGTAGCGAACGCGAATCAAACAAACATGATGAAGGTAACTAGATGATAATTCCCATGTGTCCTCGAGAACACTTTGCTTATTATAAGTGATCGTTCTGGCTTGTTCTTTGCTACAAAAAGGATTGGGGCACCTTGCTTCACATTTGTTACTATTGCTACTTGTTTCTCGTTACAAATTACCTTGCTATCAAATTATATGTTACCGATAATTTCAGTGCTTGCAGAGAATACCTTGCTGAAAACCGCTTGTCATTTCCTTCTGCTCCTCGTTGGGTTCGACGCTCTTACTTATCGAAAGGAATATGATTGATCCCCTATAGTTGCGGGTCATCAAGACTCTTTTCTGGCGCCGTTTCCAATGAGTGAAACACCTTTGGTAAGGAAACATTTATACTAAGTGCTGAAATTTACTGTTACTTGTTACTATGGAAAGTAATCCTTTGAGGGGTTTGTTCGAGGTATCTTCACCTCGACCGAAAGCAATAAGAGTTGCCCCTAAACCTACTAAAAATATTTATTATGAGATTCCTTTGGGTATTTAGAGAAACTGCTAGCTAATCCTCATGCAGGAGATGGAACAGTACATCCTGATATGCACTTAATCTATGTGGATGAAATTTATGGATTGTTTAAGCTTGCAGGTTTATCCGAGGATGGAGTTAAGAAGAAGGTATTCCCTTTATCTTAGGAGGGAAAGGCATTGACATGGTATAGTCTATGTGATGATATTGGAACGTGGGATTGGAACCGATTGAAATTGGAATTTGATCAGAAGTTTTATCCTATGCATCTGGTTCATCGTGATTGGAATTATATCTATAATTTTTGGCCTCGTGAAGGAGAAAGTGTCGCTCAAGATTGGGGGAGGCTTAAGTACATGATGTACACATGCCCATTCATGAGCTCTCAACAGAAATTATTATACAGAACTTTTATGCTCGGCTTTCTCATAATGATCAATCCATGCTTGATTCTTCTTCTACTGGTTCCTTTATGAAGAAAACTATTAAATTCAAATGGGGTCTTCTGGAAAGAATTAAATGCAACTTTGAAGATTGGGAACTCGACAAAGATAAAGAGCCAGGTATTAAACTTGAGTTTGATTGTGTTAAATCTTTTATGGAAACTGGTGCTTTTCATAAGTTTAGTGCTAAATATGGACTTGAGAGATAGTAGCTTCCTTTTGTGAATCATTTGCTACTCATGTTGATCTCCCTAAGAAGAAGTGGTTTAAATATCATCTCCCTAATGAATAAAAGATTAAGGAACCAGTTATAGATAAAGATGAGACAATAATCGATAATGTTGATCCAGTTGTGCCTACTGCTTATATTAAGAAACCTCCTTTCCCTGTTAGGATTAAGGAACATGCTAAAGTTTCAACTATGGTTAATAAAATTTATATTAGAACACCTAGACCCTCTGAACATAAGTGTTGAACCTAATGTTGCTATGGTTAAAGGTCTTCTGGTTGATAATAATGAAGGGCATGTTATTTACTTCCGTGATGAAGCCACTAGAATTGCTAAGCCTGATACTAAAGATAAGAATAAACATGTTGTTTGCATGCCTGTTGTTTCTGTTAAAATAGGAGATCATTGTTACCATGGTTTATGTTATTTGGGTGCTAGTGTGAGTGTTATTCCTTTTACCTTATACCAAGAAATTATGAATGATATTGCACCTGCTGAGATAGAGGATATTGATGTTACTATTAAACTTGCAAATAGAGATACTATTGTTGGAAATATGCCCTAGAGGCAATAATAAAATGGTTATTATCGTATTTCCCGTTCATGATAAATGTTTATTGTTCATGCTAGAATTGTATTGACCGGAAACTTAAATACATGTGTGAATACATAAACTACACTGTGTCCCTAGTATGCCTCTACTAGACTAGCTCGTTGATCAAAGATGGTTAAGGTTTCCTAACCATAGACATGAGTTGTCATTTGATAATGGGATCACATCATTAGGAGAATGATGTGATGGACAGACCCAACCGTAAGCTTAGCATCAGATCGTTTAGTTATTTGCTATAGCTTTCTTCATGTCAAGTATCAGTTCCTTAGACCATGAGATCATGCCACTCCCGGATACCGGAGGAATACCTTGTCTGCTATAAAACGTCACTTCATAACTGGGTGATCATAAAGGTGCTCTACAGGTATCTCCGAAGGTGTCTGTTGGGTTGCATGGATCAAGACTGGGATTTGTCGCTCTGTGTGACTGAGAGATATCTCTGGGCCCTCTCGGTAATACAACATCACAAGAAGCTTGCAAGCATGTGACTAATGAGTTTAGTCACGGGATCTTGTACTACGGAATGAGTAAAGAGACTTGCCGGTAACGAGATTAAACTAAGTATGGAGATACCGACGATCGAATCTCGGGCAAGTAACATATCGCCGGGCAAAGGGAATTGCATACGGGATTGACTGAATCCTTGACATCGTGGTTCAACCGATAAAGATCTTTGTTGAATATGTAGGAATCAATATGGGCATCCAGGTCCCGCTATTGGTTATTGACCGGAGAGAAGTCTCGGTCATGTCTGCATGATTCTCGAACCCGTAGGGTCGCACACTTAACGTTCGGTAGCGCTAGGGTAGTGTTGAGATATTAATAGTGGAAAGTCCGAAGGTTTTTTGGAGTCCCAGATGGGATCCTGGACATCACGAGGAGCTCTAGAATAGTCCAGAGGTAAATATTCATAAATGGAAAGTTGTTATCGAGGTTCCGGAAAAAGTTTGAGTTTTTTCGGTATTGTACCGGGAAGCTTCTAGAAGGTTCCGGAGTGGGGCCTGATGCGGTCACCTATTACAGGTAGGGTCAAGGACCCATCATTTGGGACCCACATGGGGCCCATCACCATCATAGTTAGGTCCCTGGACCGTGCCAACATTTGGATGCATACACCAGGAGGTTCACTCGGACGGCTCTGCAGCACTCGGACAATCACACGTCACTCGGCGGACAAACTACCACTCGGACGTACAGGACAAGAAGGCGTCGCGGGAGCTACAACGGTCGAGGAATCCTAAGTCATCCACTAAATAGAGATATAGCTACCGTTACCTGTAACTGCTGTAGTAGAGGCTCATTACACTAGTAACTGTCTCATTCAATGACATTAATTGCCTCGGTGGCGTGGGAGACATGGGGCTGCAGCGCACTCTATATAAGCTGCTCCCCTCTCCATAGTCGGGCACGTTCAATCTTTGTAACTATACCCATAAAATCAAATAAGAAAGCCTCAGGGCACAAGACGTAGGGCTTTTACCTCCACCGAGTGAGGGGCCTGAACTCGTTAAACACCGAGTGTTACACCTGCATCGTAGCTAGTCTCTACCCCTTATTCGCACCCCTAGTACTCATTGTCAGGATCATAACCCCTACAGTTGGCACCCACCATGGGGCTAGGTGTCTAGCAAAATTTCACAGCGTAGGTGGATTTCTTCATCATCATGTCAGTCGGCGGTGAAATCCGTTTCGGGATGATCACCTTCATCACCGACGACTCAGCGTGGCTACGCGAGGCCCCGCTGGACGTGGAGGCGTTGCCCGTCCGTGGCGCGACGCACTTCCATGCTTCCTCGTACGGAGTCCTTCTCCGACAGCCCTTGGCTCCATACCGAGTGGTTGCCCGCCCTGCCGTTATGCACCGTCGCAAGCACTCGAGGTGTTCGCGGCTGCAGCGCTGGATCAAGCACGCTGTTGCCACCCAGGCAGCGGCGGAACAAGTGGCGGCTATCGAGTTCGACGAGCCCGCCCTCAACCTCTCGAACGGATCACTCGGCGATTCCTCAGAGGAGTCCAAGTCCGAAAGCGTCGAGTCAACCGCCGAGATTCTCATGGCGGATAACTCTGAGCACCGCGTACCCCGGGGTTACACGGAGCCCAAAGATGGCCGTGTGGGTACGTCCCACGTCAACACCGACGGTGGCTTCCCGGGCCACGAGCCGTATGTACCTCAGGATCTCACTCGGGAGCAACGGGTCGAGCTCCGTCGCAGGAACAACCAGCTCCTGAACACTCCCATCACCGGGACAACTCCCGAGGCATTACCCATGGAGTCGACTCGCCTGGCCACTCTGGCCGAGCGCGATTGCCTCGAACGGCTTCAGAGGGAGCTGGACGAACGCGAGCGTCATCAGCCCAGTTCCAGTCAGCACAAACACCGGCTCTACTCGAGTGACCAGCCTCGTAAGTATCAAGTCCTTAGTACTCCGTTGCAAAATCTGGCAGCTGCCACTCTGAAAGTGCAACTAACCCCCGGGTGGTTTTCGTAATTCATAACAACATATAGCTCATTGAACTAATATCCATTGAAGTTTAATATTTCAGAAAGTTCAATGATTGGCATGGCATGGACTAGAGATGTGGACCCCTCAAAATGCTAAGGACAAAGATTGGCAAAAGCTCAAGACTCTTCATTTCTATTTTAGTGATCCAAGATCACATTGAGTCCATAGGAAAGCCAATACTATTAAAAGGGGATGAGGTGTTGCTTAATGGTCTACTTGCTTAAAGTGCTTAGTGATATTGCTCCAAAACCCTCAGCCACTTTCTCATTTACACATATGTCCAAAACTCCAAGTCAAACTCGGCCCTACCGATTTGATCTATCCGGCGCCACCGAATTCAGTTGACATAGCCACTGCCAGAAACCCTAAATGATTCGGTCACACCGATACGGATCTCGGTCTCACCGAGATGGCCCTGCAAACTCTCTGTTTCCCTTTGTAACATTTCGGTCTCACCGAAATGAGCGATCGGTCCCACCGAGTTTGCTTGACCAACTCTCTGTTTGCTCTTTGCTGAAATCGGTCTCACCGAGTTCATGCAATCGGCTTCACCGAGATGAGGTTTTGCCCTAGCCCTTACACATCGGTCCCACCGAGTTGTTCCAGTCGGTCCCACTGAGATTCCTAACGTTCACATTTTGAACTGAATCAGTCTCACCGAGTTCTTCTATTGGGTTTGACCGAGTTGAGTCAAATGTGTGTAACTGTTGGATTTTGTGTGGAGGCTATATATACCCCTCCACCCCCTTCTCTATTCAAGAGAGAGCCATCAGAACATGCCTACACTTCCACTACTCATTTTCTGAGAGAGAACCACCTACTCATGTGTTGAGACCAAGATATTCCAATCCTACCACAAGAATCTTGATCTCTAGCCTTCCCCAAGTTGCTTTCCACTCAAATCATCTTTCCACCATAGCCAAATCTGTGAGAGAGAGTTGAGTGTTGGGGAGACTATCATTTTAAGCACAAGAGCAAGGAATTCATCATCAACACACCATTTATTACCTTTTGGAGAGTGGTATCTCCTAGATTGGTTAGGTGCCGCTTGGGAGCCTCCGACAAGATTGTGGAGTTGAAACAAGAAGTTTGAAAGGGCAAGGAGATCGCCTACTTCATGAAGATCTACCCGAGTGAGGCAAGTCCTTCATGGGCCATGGCCATGGTGGGATAGTCAAGGTTGCTTCTTCGTGGACCCTTCATGGGTGGAGCCCTCCGTGGACTCACGCAGCCGTTACCCTTCGTGGGTTGAAGTCTCCATCAACGTGGGCGTACGATAGCACCACCTATCGGAACCACGCCAAAAATCTCCGTGTCTACATTGTGTTTGCTTTCTCCAAACCCTTCCATTTACCTTCATATGCAATGTTTACTTTCCGCTGCTATACTCTTAGATTTGCATGTGTAGGTTGATTGCTTGACTTGTACTAGTTGCTAAAATCTGCCAATAATTAAAATTGGGAAAAGGCTAGATTTTTATTTGGTCAAGTAGTCTAATCACCCCCACCCTCTAGACCTACTTTCGATCCTACAAGTGGTATCAGAGCTTTGGTCTCCATTTGCCTTGATTTCCATAGCATTGGTGATCATAGCCTTGGTTTCACAACCTAGGAAAGTATGGCGTCTAGCGAGGGAAATTACCATCATAGAGGTCCTTATTTTGATGGTACAAATTTTGCTAGTTGGAAGCATAAGATGAAAATGCATATTCTTGGTCATAACCCCATCGTTTGGGCTGTTGTGCGTATTGGCTTGCAAGGTGATTTCTTCGAGGATGGAAAAGAACCAGATCGTGAAGCGACAGCGGAAGATATGAGGATGCTGCAATACAATGCTCAAGCTTGCGATATTCTCTTCAACGGATTGTGCCCTGAAGAATTCAACAAAATCAGCCGTCTTGAGAATGCAAAGGAAATTTGGGATACTTTGGTTGATATGCACGAAGGTACCGAGTCCGTCAAGGAATCCAAATTGGATGTGCTTCAAAGTCAACTTGACAAGTTCAAAATGAAGGATGGTGAAGGAGTCGCTGAGATGTACTCTAGGCTTGCTCTCATCACAAATGAGATTGCCGGCTTAGGAAGCGAAGAGATGACCGACAAATTCATCATCAAGAAGATCCTAAGAGCCTTGGATGGAAAATATGATACCGTGTGCACCTTGATCCAAATGATGCCCAACTACAAAGATCTCAAGCCAACGGAAGTCATTGGTAGAATTATTGCTCATGAGATGTCGCTCAAGGATAAGGAAGAGCTCCACAACAAGTCAAGTGGTGCTTACAAAGCTTCATGTGATGCTCCTACAACATCAAGTGAGAAACAAGTCTTGAATGAAGAATTGAGCTTAATGGTGAAGAACTTCAACAAATTCTACAAGAATAGAAGCAAAGAGAGAAGTTCCAAGTCAAGGTCCTACGATGACAAAAGATCTTCTAGTGGTGATCGCAATTGCTACAATTGTGGAAGACCCGGACACTACTCCAATGAGTGTACGGCTCCCTACAAGAAAAGAGAAGATTCACCCAAGAGGAGAAGTAAAAGAGATGAATCACCACCAAGAGAGAGAAGGAGTAGAGATGATCGTTATGAACGAAGACCCTCTCATAGAAGCAAGGATTTGGAAAGGAAGGACAAGTCATCAAAGAGCTACACAAGACGAAGACATCAAGCTCATGTTGGTGAATGGGTATCCAGTTCCGACTCCGACAACTACTCCGAGAGAAGTTATCACTCTGACTCCGAATATACTCAAGATGAAGGTGTTGCTGGTCTTGCACTTGTGTCATCCAACTCCTACGACATATTTGACTCACCAAATGGAGGAATTGGAAGATGTTTCATGGCTAAAGGCCCTAAGGTATCACACCCCGAGTATGTTGATTTCAATAGTGATGAAGATGATTTGCTAGGTGATGATGATTTACTTGTTGACAACACTAGTGATGAAAACTATGATGAAATTGCTATTAATCATTCTAATCAAGATAAAATGAATGACAATGATAAGAAGAAGATTGAGCATCTAACTAAAGAACTAAACACTCTTAAGTTAGCTCATGAAACTACTTTAGAGGATCATCGAGAGCTTTTAAAGACTCATGAGAAGCTACGCTTCGAGAAGCTCAACTTAGAGCAAGAGCATGGGTTCTTAAAAGCAATCAATGATGATCTTCGAAAGAAGAGTTCTTCTTACATTGCCAAGTGTTTACTCTTGTCTACTTATATGCCACAAGTAAAATCTAGCAACAAGAGCAAGAAAGATTCTTCTTCTAGTAGTAACAATAACAATGCTAAATCCAATATTGTTGTTTCTAGTAGTTCTCTTGATTCCACTAATGATTTTCTTAGCCAAGTTACACTTGAGCAAGAAAATAGCTTATTGAAGGGAATTATAGAGAAAGGTGTTTACAAGAGCCTTGCTGGAAGTAAGCAATTTGAGGAAATTGTATGCAAGCAAGGAAGGCACCGGAAGAATCAAGGTGTTGGTTTTGAACGAAAGTTCAATGCCAAAGGAGTTGAGTGGGAAGAAGATCAATACCCCAAGACGAAGTTTGTTCCTCAACAAGAGAAGTTTGATCCCACTTCTTTCAAGGGAACACAAGCTCAAGATGATCTTCCACCACAAGACCACAAGCTAAAAGGCAAGGACAAGCTTCAAGAAGAGATTGATGCATTTGAAGAAGCTCCTAAGGCCATGGTCAAGTGGGTTCCCAAGACTACATCAAGTTCTACTTCATCAAGTACGACTACAACTCCAAGGATTCCCATCAAGTTGATGTGGATCCCAAAGAAGAAGAACTAGAGAGTTCTTGAAGGTGACTCCGCCAACATACTTCACTCATATTCATTTTGGCAAGGACAAGTGCAACCAACTTCCATATCTTGCACTAGTTTAAGGAGTCACAAACCCTCTTGTTGGTAATACAAGGGACAAGGTAACCTAATGCTTTCATGGACATCATCATATGTGTGCTTCACTCTATGTCTATGGATATCCTTGTATGTTCCTTGTGGGACTAACCCGTGTAGGTATTGAAAGTGCAACTCACTCCAATGGATTGCTCCAAATGATCTACATCAACATTAAGCATCCACATCTTCAACACCTACATGAAGTCATCATCGACAAAACCCAAGGTTAGTTCATCCCTCTAAGGGGGGATATCACATCTAGGGGGAGCTTTGCTATAAGAATTGAGCTAAAGCAACTCTAATGGTGTGAACACAACAATGCTTTATGTAAAAGTGGTAACCCCACTTGTGCTTAAACGATGAGTATGACCTATGATCAAATGTTCTCATTTGACTCCTAAGTCAATATACTCATATATAGATGACCTAGTCATTGCCAATTGCTTGATAGATGCTAGAGTGTTTTTGCATGCTTTGCCACATGTTTTATTTGCCATCTTATTGTGTGAGCATGTTGGTTGCATAATTTTCTCCATTCGAGGACATCCATTTGTTGCTTTGATTGTTTGGTTTTTCTTTTTGCCAAATGGATGGACAAGAATGCCTAAGTACTCCCTCTAGCTATCTATGCTTTTTCCCGTCTCAAACTCTATTCATGCTACATCAAAAAGTTTGAACAAGTCGAATTCGGACCCTCCGAGTGAGGAGCACTCGGAGCCACCGATCCGTCAAGGGCTTAACTTCCAAAACATCTTAATGCCTTTCGGTCAGACCAACTCACTCCTATTCGGTCTCACCGAATTCATTAAGTTGATCTAGGTTTTCATCTCGGTGCAATCGATTTGAACAATTCGGTCACACTGAGTTGCAGCAACTGCTAGCAGTTTTGCATCTCGGTGCCACCGAGTTGTTTCACTCGGTCACACCGACCGTGACTGGGTATATAGACCGCGGGTTGAAATTTTGGAAATTTCTTCAAAACACTCGAACGCGCCTCCCAGCTCTGCCGCACCTGGTCTCCATATCGTCGCCGTCATCGCCAGTGACCTCCTGCCGTTGGTCTCCACCACCTTCAACGGAATTCTCACCGCCGTTGCCACCGTAGCAAATCCATCGCCAAGTTAGGGTACGGATTTGACCCTTTATGCTTTCCATAACTCCGATTCTTGCACAAAGTATAATGCCTATGTTCTTCCCACACATGAGATTGATCTATCCACCGAAAGAATTCCTTAGAATAGATTTGATGCAAAAACTTAGGGTTAGGTTTCCGCTGAACTCATCTTGGACCGACTGATCTGAGGATCTCGGTCACACCGATTGGCCCTGGCCATTGCACAAGTACAACTCGGTCTGACCGAAGTGTACTAATCGGTGTGACCAAAATCACTTTCTCTGTGAAACCCTAGCATCTCGGAGTCACCAAACTGCATTTCGGTCCGACCGAAACTGTGTGTTTAGACTGTTAGTGCTTCGGTGTCACCGAGTTTGTCAAATCGGTAGCTCCGAAATGCTTTCTGCAGAAAACTAAAATTAAGTTTTTGTCTCAATATTTTTGCAAAATAAGCTACACTTTGTGATGCTCATCCACTCTATCTATACCCAACTATTCACAGTGTCAGTTTTAGCAATGTCAGAGGGCAGTGATAGTCAGAATAAGTCTGAAGAGCAGGTCAACCTCAGTTAGGGCACTAGTCCCTCAAGCAGCTATGATGAGGGGAGCAGAAGCACTCCCAGCAACTTGCTTAAGGTAGCAACCAGGACAAGGAAGAAGAGAATATCTGAATCTGAGGATGAGGACTTTGTTGTTGAGGAGGAGGTGACCTCCAAGAAGAAAGTACTCAAGAAAGAGTATGTTGCTGCTGCAACCAAGCCTGGAATGCCCCAGAGGAAGAGAAAAATGACACTGATGTATATGCTAAGCCTAGGAAGGATCACAACTCCACGGCTAATATGTACAAGACTATTCCTGATGATGCCATGGAGACACACAAGCTTGGATCAATATACTATCCGCTGTCTGGTTTGACCACTATCAACACTATCTTGAGGCACACTCTTTTGCCCGAGTCAGGAGATTATAGAATGATCTGTGGTTACTCAATCAATTTGCTTCACATGTTTGATGTGCCACAGAAATTTAAGGTGATGACCTTGATTGTAGAAACTGTGAAGAGAACAGCTGATGATCAAAAGAGATCTTGTGGATATGCCCCTCACATTCAAATGTTGATCAATTCCAAGATGGGAACCGGGACATATCTTCTTGATAAAGAGCATCTTCCCCTGAGGCCAGATTTTGAGGACAACGAGGTTGTCATGGATGCATCCCATCCTACTAGTGCAGAAGCCCAGGAGAACAGAGAAAAAGCAAAGGCTGCAAAAGCAGCGAAGGCAGCAAGTGCACCAGATGCCTCCACAGTGATGCTCAAGACCAAGCAAGATCAACTCAGTTATCTGCTTGAGGCTATAGTGAGAATTGAGAAGGGCTTGGCCACCCTGACTCAAAATCAAGAAAGTCTTGAGAGGATCATAGAGACTAAATTTCATGATCAAGATGTGAAGGTCACTGAGATACAGACCATTGTGGAGAAGCTCCAAGAAGAAGCTGAGGACATGGAGGATAGACCTACTACAGATACTTTCCAGAGAGTGCCAAGGGCACAAAGGTCATCAGCAGTGCCAGTTGTCACAGACACCAGGACTAATAATTCAGCACCTGCAGCAACTGCCACGGTTGTACCTCCAGTGTCAACCCCTCCAGCTCCACAGACTTCCTCGGAAGCTTTTGCAGATGCCCTCCTCTCCACACCATATACGCACACCGGAGCGACAAGCCAGAAGACCCCTTCAGGATTTCCCGGAGATCGTGCCTAGAATGCCCCATAGAACTATACGTTTTCAAACTTTTTGGTAACTTGTTGCCAAAGGGGGAGAAAGTGTATAGATCATTAGGCTTTGAGAGAGAGAGAGAGAGTGTTTTGCCTTTTATTTGCCTCTCTTGCTACTTTGATCATTTGGTTGTTTGATTCCTATGCTACTTTTTGTTATGCTCGTGAGATACTTATGATCATGTGTTTGATCATACTATGCCTTAATGTGTGCTTGCATGATTATATCTATGATATCTGTGTATGATCAATCACCTTTTACCCTTGGTGATGAGTGCATGTTATTTAACTCTTATCATTTTGAGCGCTCCACCAAGATGTATGTGACATGGAAGAGTAACCCATGATCCTAATCGATTGTGCATTTGCATTCAAAAGCAAATTTTAAATAATGCACAAATTTAGGGGGAGCTCTTGCTTATCACATACTTCTCAAGGCGACGATGTATTTCATTCATATTATCATTTGTCGAAGCTTTGATCTATATGTTGTCATCAATTACCAAAAAGGGGGAGATTGAAAGTGCAACTAATCCCCGGGTGGTTTTGGTAATTCATAACAACATACAGCTCATTGAACTAATATCCATTCAAGTTTAATATTTCAGAAAGTTCAATGATTGGCATGGCATGGACTAGAGATGTGGACCCCTCAAAATGCTAAGGACAAAGATTGGCAAAAGCTCAAGACTCTTCATTTCTATTTTAGTGATCCAAGATCATATTGAGTCCATATGAAAGCCAATACTATTAAAAGGGGATGAGGTGTTGCTTAATGGTCTACTTGCTTAAAGTGCTTAGTGATATTGCTCCAAAACCCTCAACCACTTTCTCATTTCCACATATGTCCAAAACTGCAAGTCAAACTCGGCCCTACCGATTTGATCTATCCAGCGCCACCGAGTTCAGTTGACATAGCCACTGCCAGAAACCCTAAATGATTCGGTCACACTGATACGGATCTCGGTCTCACCGATATGGTCCTGCAAACTCTCTATTTCCCTTTGTAACATTTCGGTTTCACCGAAATGAGCGATCAGTCCCACCGAGTTTGCTTGACCAACTCTCTGTTTGCTCTTTGCTGAAATCGGTCTCACCGAGTTCAAGCAATCGGCTTCACCGAGATGAGGTTTTGCCCTAGCCCTTACACATCGGTCCCACCGAGTTGTTCTAGTCGGTCCCACTGAGATTCCTAACGTTCACATTTTGAACTGAATCGGTCTCACCGAGTTCTTCTATTCGGTCTGACCGAGTTGAGTCAAATGTGTGTAACGGTTGGATTTTGTGTGGAGGCTATATATACCCCTCCACCCCCTTCTCCATTCAAGAGAGAGACATCAGAACGTGCCTACACTTCCACTACTCATTTTCTAAGAGAGAACCACCTACTCATGTGTCGAGACCAAGATATTCCAATCCTACCACAAGAATCTTGATCTCTAGCCTTCCCCAAGTTGCTTTCCACTCAAATCATCTTTCCACCATAGCCAAATCTGTGAGAGAGAGTTGAGTGTTGGGGAGACTATCATTTGAAGCACAAGAGCAAGGAGTTCATCATCAACACACCATTTATTACCTTTTGAAGAGTGGTGTCTCCTAGATTGGTTAGGTGTCGCTTGGGAGCCTCCGACAAGATTGTGGAGTTGAACCAAGAAGTTTGTAAGGCAAGGAGATCGCCTACTTAGTGAAGATCTACCCGAGTGAGGCAAGTCCTTCGGGGGCGATGGCCATGGTGGGATAGACAAGGTTGCTTCTTCGTGGACCCTTCATGGGTGGAGCCCTCCGTGGACTCGTGCAGCCGTTACCCTTCGTGGGTTGAAATCTCCATCAACGTGGATGTATGATAGCACCATCTATCGGAACCACGCCAAAAATCTCCATGTCTACATTGCGTTTGCTTTCTCCAAACCCTTCCCTTTACCTTCATATGCAATGTTTACTTTCCGCTGCTATACTCTTAGAATTGCATGTGTAGGTTGATTGCTTGACTTGTACTAGTTGCTAAAATCTGCCAACAATTAAAATTGGGAAAAGGCTAGATTTTTATTTGGTCAAGTAGTCTAATCACCCCCCTCTAGACCTACTTTCGATCCTACACACTCGGATCATGGATTCCCTCCAACTCTCCGGCTCCATGGCCAGAGAAGGGATTTGGCAGATCCAGGCGCTCCTGGAGACAGCATTGTCACAGAACGCATCAGTGTCCCAATCCAGAGATCGGATCCACAACACATCAGTGTGCGCAGAAACCGTCCAGTCGGCACACAGCCCACTCGGCTCTGGCAGGCGCCGAGTCACTTCCTCCTCAAGAGACCACCATGAAGATCGGAGGCGGGATCGAGTCGAGTCGCCCCGGTGTCACAACGACTATGATCGCGCCCTGATGCCTCCACCACGAGACGACGCGTACGGGCGTCCGCCCTACGATGATAAGCATACACACGGCGGCGATCGTAAGCCAAGTCCGGTTCGTCATATGAGGGACACTCTTGACCCTCTGTTTAACGCGAGATCTGTTCTCGCTCAGAGCTTGGTCGACAGGGGCCGTGCCCTATGAGAAGGCCGAGATTATGATATCCCAAGTGGTTCCGTACCCTCGGGCCCCGAGTGCTTCAGCCGTTACATACGAGCAGCAGAAATTCCCAATAACTTCAGATTGGCCACGGGGATCAGCAAGTTCACCGGCGAGTCCAAACCTGAGATTTGGCTGGAAGATTACCCAGTGGTAGTCTAGATCGGTGGCGGTAGCGATAATGTGGCCATGAAGGATTTGCCGCTGATGCTAGAGGGCTCTGCTCGGGCTTGGCTAACATAGCTCCTGCCGGGTAGCATATTCTGCTGGGATGATCTGGCGAGAGTCTTCGTCAAGACTTTCGAAGGCACATACAAGAGAGCAGGTGGTTTGGCCGAGTTGTAGCACTGTGTGCAGAAATAGAACGAGACTCTCCGTGAGTATATCCATCGGTGGACCACTCTGCACAATACGGTGGAAAACGTTATTGAACACCAAGCGATCTACGCCTTCAAGGCCAGAGTAAGATACCGTGAGTTGAACATGAAGTTCGGCCGGATTGAGACCTCGACTCTCAGTCGAGCCATGGAGATAGCCAATCGGTATGCCAATGGAGAGGAAGAAGACTGACTGAGAAGCGGCAAAAGTCGGACTGGCGACGCCCATTAGTCGAAAAACAAGAGCAAGAAGCACAAGCGCAAGGCTGACGCTGGAGGGGGCGCTGAGGCTGCGGCTCTGGCCAGCCAAGGCAAGAGCAAAGGCTTCCAAAGCAGAACAAGGACTGGAAGGGGAAGAAGCAAGTCGAGCGACATCCTCGATCAGCCCTGCCAGATCCACACAAAGAAAGATGAAGAGGGCAATTTGATTTTGCCCAAGCACACCACTCGGGAGTGTCGGCTCCTGAAGCAAGAAATGCGTCAAGATTATTCCGGAGACAAGGATGAAGATGACGATGACGGAGACAAGGGTACTCCCGGGTACCCCAACATCGAGAACGTCCTCATGATTTTCGCCAACGTGGAGAGCAAGAGTCGCCTCAAGTCATCAACCGAGAGGTCAACTGTCAGTTCCGACTGTCACCAAATATCTCGACTGGGCCAAGACGCCAGTAACCTTTGATCAGTCAGATCACCCGGCTCACATACAGACCCCCGGGCGGCAGGCCTTGGTGCTAGATCCAGTCGTGGGAGGAGTCCGACTACGCAAAGTCCTAATAGACGGCGGCAGCGGGCTTAATATCATTTACGCCGACACATTGGAGGCGATGGGCATCCTGATGACCCGGCTCAGCAAGAGCAACATGCAGTTCCACGGGGTAATCCCTAGGAAGAAAGCCAAATCACTCGGCCAGGTTACCCTCGACGTCGTATTCGGCGAGGATAAGAACTTCTGAAAGAAACGGCTGACTTTCGAGGTGGTGGACTTCCGAAGCACTTATCACACCATCCTAGGTAGGCCTGCCTACGCACGTTTTATGGCCCGTCCATGTTACGTGTATCTTAAGCTTAAGATACCAGGGCCGAAAGGTGTGATCACCATCATAGACAATCTTAAGCTGGATGAAGAGTGTCTCCAGAAGGGCTCCCAGATTGCTGATGGACAGATGGCGATGGCCGAGCTGGACGAATACAAGAAGGCGGTAGATTCAAGCGAGCTATTGAAGTCCAAAAAGCCGACTGTGGAATCCACTTTCCAGTCGGCAGGGGAGATGAAGCCGGTGCACATCCATCATGAGGAACCGAACGCTGCCCCGACCAACATCTCCACCACCCTGGACAGCAAATAGGAAGTCGCGCTCGTCCAGTTCCTCCGTGAGAACTGGGACATTTTTGCATGGAAGCCTTCTGCCATGCCGGGTGTTCCGAGGGAGCTGGCCAAGCACAGACTCTGTGTCGATTAGACGATGAAGCCTGTCAAGGAGCATCTTTGGAGGTCTTCTACCGAGAAGCGCAAGGCGATTGGCGAACAGATAGCACGGCTCTTAGCCGCCGAGTTCATCCGAGAGGTGTACCACTCTGAGTGGCTCGCCAACGTCGTCCTTGTGCCGAAGAAAGACAAGACTCTCCGAATGTGTGTAGATTTTAGGCACATAAATCGGGCTTGCCTGAAGGATCATTTCCCTCTCCCTTGCATAGATCAGATAGTAGATTCTACTGCTGGATGTGAGCGGTTGTCATTTCTGGATGCGTACTCCAGGTACCACCAGATCCGACTGTATGGTCCTGATGAAATAAAAACAGCGTTCATCACCCCATTCGAGTGTTTCTTATATCACGATGCCATTTGGGTTGAAAAATGCTGGGGCCACATTTCAGCATATGATCCAGAAGTGCTTACGGAAGCAGATTAGTCGGAACATGGAAGCTTATATGGATGACATCGTGGTTAAGTCCAGGAAAGGTTCCGACCTCGCTGAGACTTTTGCGAACTTACGCGCTTTCGGCATCAAGCTCAACCCAACCAAGTGTACATTCGGCGTACGAGCAGGCAAGTTACTTGGTTTCCTCATTTCCGAACGAGGGATCAATGCCAATCCCGAGAAGGTAGGAGCTATCATCCGAATGAAACAACCGGAACGTCTACACGATGTAGAACGCCTCACAGGCTGCTTAGCGGCCCTGAGTAGGTTCATCTCACGACTCGGTGAAAAGGCCTTGCCACTTTACCGATTGATGAAGAAGTCTGACAGGTTTGAGTGGACTCCCGAAGTGCAGGCTGTGTTCCAGGAACTTAAAGCCTTGCTTTCCACCCAGCCGGTGCTAGTTGCTCCGAGAAGCAAGGAGCCCTTGCTCTTATACATCGCGGCCACGAGCCAAGTTGTTAGCACGGTCCTCACTATGGAACGGGAAGAACAAGGCAAAGCCTTCAAGCTCCAACGATTGGTCTACTACATCTCTGAAGTCCTCATGCCTTCCAAGCAAAGGTATCCGCATTATCAGAAGCTAGTATACGGAATCTATCTAACTGCAAAGAAGGTGGCACCTTATTTTCAAGAACACTCGGTCACAGTGATAAGTGACGCCCCTCTATTTGAGATCATGAACAATAGAGATGCCACTGGCCGAGTGGCCAGGTGGGCCATTGAGCTCCTCCCGCTGGATATCAAGTTTGAAGCCAAGAAGGCCATCAAGTCACAAGCCCTAGTAGATTTCCTCGCCGAGTGGATTGAGCAAGAACAACCCGTTCTGAGTGTTCCCGAACATTGGATTATATTCTTTGACGGCTCCAAGATGCTCCACGGCTCCGGGGCTGGAGTGGTCTTGGTCTCCCCTAAAGGTGATCAACTCAGTTATGTGCTTCAGATTCACTTTGACTCCTCCAACAATGAAGCTGAATACGAAGCTCTCCTATATGGGCTGCGAATGGCAATTTCTCTGGGAATTCACCGACTGATGGTCTATGGCGATTCGGACCTAGTGGTGAATCAAGTCATGAAAGAATGGTATATCCGCAGCCCTGCGATGACCGGCTATTGCAACACCATCAGGAAACTGGAAAAACACTTTGAAGGGTTGGAACTCCATCATGTGCCGTGACTAAAAAACCAAGCGGCCGACGACCTGGCCAAGATGAGCTCCACTCAGAAGGAAGTACC
Organism: Thinopyrum elongatum; assembly: GCA_011799875.1. NCBI lineage: Eukaryota > Viridiplantae > Streptophyta > Magnoliopsida > Poales > Poaceae > Thinopyrum > Thinopyrum elongatum. The sequence continues at coordinate 414,428,063 of CM022301.1, forward strand.
CAATAATGTGTTCCTGGAACACTTGCACTCGCCCACGATCAAGGAAGATCCTTTTGTGGAAGAGCCCCTGCAACCAGTCGGACCTTCCAATCCGACTGAAGTAGACATTCCCGCAGTAATTGATCTGGTCCAAGAGATACTAATCATCACTCCCGAGTGGACCGAGCCATACCAGGCATACTTGCTCCGGCAGGAGCTCCCAGAGGATGAAGATGAAGCCCGCCAGATCGTCTGCCGATCCAAGGCCTTCACCGTCATGGGAGATCAACTGTACAAGAAAAGTATGACTGGAGTCACTCAGCGATGCATATCCCCGGAGGAAGGGCAACAAATACTGCAAGAGATTCACTCAGGAACATGTGGGCATCACGCGTCCTCTCGGACCTTGGTCGCCAAAGCATTCAGAGCCGGATTCTATTGGCCCCGAGCCAATGAGGCCGCCCGAGACATAGTGGATCAGTGCGTCGGGTGCCAGTTCTATGTGAACCAGTCACACAAGCCGGTGTACGCCTTAAAGACTATCCCCCTCACTTGGCTGTTCACCGTCTGGGGACTCGACATGGTCGGCCCTCTCCGGACTGGGGCGAGTGGCTTCATGCACCTGTTGGTAGCAGTGGACAAGTTCACCAAGTGAATCGACGCCAAACCCATTAAGAAGCTGGACTCATCCACTGCGATTCAATTCATCAAGGAGATTATCTTCAGATTCGGAGTCCCACATAGCATCATCACCGACAACGGGTCTAACTTCGACTCGGACGATTTCCGTGAGTTTTGTTACACCCAGGGCACTCGGGTCGATTACGCCTCTGTGGCACACCCGCAGTCGAATGGGCAAGCCGAGAGAGCAAATGGGCTCATCCTTCAAGGATTGAAGCCTTGACTCATGCGTGATCTGACTCACGTAGCAGGAGCCTGGGTGACTGCTACTTCTTGAGCTTGCGTTGGTTTTTCCCTTGAAGAGGAAAGGGTGATGCAGCAAAGTAGAGTAAGTATTTTCCTCAGTTTTGAGAACCAAGGTATCAATCCAGTAGGAGACAACATGCAAGTCACCGAATACCTGCACAAACAAACACCAAACTTGCACCCAACACGACAAAGGGGTTGTCAATCCCTTCATGCTTACTCGCAAAAGTGAGATCTGATAGAGATAGATAAGCGGTAAAGTAAATATTTTTGGTATTTTTGTTTTATAGATTGGAAAGTAAAAGATTGCAAAATAGTAGATCGAAAACTCGTAGATTGGAAAGTAGAAGATTATATGATGGAAAATAGACCCGGGGGCCATAGGTTTCACTAGAGGCTTCCCTCAAGATAGAAAATAATACGGTGGGTGAACAAATTACTGCCGAGCAATTGGTAGAAAAGCGCAAAGTTATGACGATATCTAAGGCAATGATCATGAATATAGGCATCACGTCCGTGTCAAGTAGACCGAAACGATTCTGCATCTACTATTACTCCACACATCGACCGACTCCTGCCTGCATCTAGAGTACTAAGTTCATGAAGAACAGAGTAACGCATTAAGAAAGATGACATGATGTAGAGGAATTAACTCAAGCAATATGATGAAAACCCCATCTTTTTATCCTCGATGGCAACAATACAATACATGCCTTGCTGCCCCTACTGTCACTGGGAAAGGACACCGCAAGATTGAACCCAAAGCTAAGCACTTCTCCCATTGCAAGAAAAACCAATCTAGTTGGCCAAACCAAATCGATAGTTCGAAGAGACTTGCAAAGATATCAAATCATGCATAAAAGAATTCAGAGAAGATTCAAATAATATTCATAGATAAGCTGATCATAAATCCACAATTCATCGGATCTCAGCAAACACACCGCAAAAAAGTATTACATCGAATAGATCTCCAAGAACATCGAGGAGAATTTGGTATTGAGAATCAAAGAGAGAGAAAAAGCCATCTAGCTACTAGCTATGGACCCGTAGGTCCGAGGTAAACTACCCACGCTTCATCGGAAGGGCAATGGTGTTGATGTAGAAGCCCTCCGTGATCGAATCCCCCTTCGGCAGGACGCCGGAAAAGGCCCCTAGATGGGATCTCACGGGTACAGAAGGTTGCGGCGGTGGAAAAGTCTTTTCGTGGATGCCTCTGGTGGTTTGGGCATATAAGAGTATATATAGGCGAAAGAATTAGGTCAGGAGACGCACGAGGGGCACACAAGGGTGGGGGGCGTGCCCTCCATCCTTGTGGCCGCCTTGTGGCTCCTCCGACTTCATCTCCAAGTCTCCTGGTTTCCTTTGGGTCCAAGAAAGATCATCGCGAAAGTTTTATTCCGTTTGGTATTCCTTTTCTGCGAAACTCAAAAACAGGGAAAAAACAGGAACTGGCACTCGGCTCTAGGTTAATAGGTTAATCCCAAAAATAATATAAAATAGCATATTAATGCATATAAAACATCCAAAACAGATAATATAATAGCATGGAACAATCAAAAATTATAGATACGTTGGAGACGTATCAAGCATCCCCAAGCTTAATTCCTGCTCGTCCTCGAGTAGGTAAATGATAAAAACAGAATTTTTGATGTGGAATGCTACCTAACATATTTATCCATGTAATTTCTTTATTGTGGCATGAATGTTCAGATCCGTATGATTCAAAACAAAAGTTTAATATTGACATAAAAACAATAATACTTCAAGCATACTAACAAGATAATTATGTCTTCTCAAAATAACATGGCCAAAGAAAGCTTATCCCTACAAAATCATATAGTATGTCTATGCTCCATCTTCATCACACAAAATATTTAAATCATGCACAACCCCGATGACAAGCCAAGCAATTGTTTCATACTTTTGACATTCTCAAACTTTTTCAACTTTCACGCAATACATGAGCGTGACCATGGACATAGCACTATAGGTGGAATAGAAGGTGGTTGTGGAGAAGACAAAAAGAGGGAGATAGTCTCACATCAACTAGGCGTATCAACGGGCTATGGAGATGCCCATCAATAGATATCGATGTGAGTGAGTAGGGATTGCCATGCAACGGATGCACTAGAGCTATAAGTTTATGAAAGCTCAAAAAGAAAACTAAGTGGGTGTGCATCCAACTTGCTTGCTCATGAAGTCCTAGGGCAATTTGAGGAAGCCCATCGTTGGAATATACAAGCCAAGTTCTATAATGAAAAAATCCCACTAGTATATGAAAGTGACAACATAGGAGACTCTCTATCATGAAGATCATGGTGCTACTTTGAAGCACAAGTATGGAAAAAAGGATAGTAACATTGCCCCTTCTCTCTTTTTCTCTCATTTTTCTTTTTTTTCTTTTTCTCTTTTTTTCTTTCTTTGTTTCCTCACATGGGACAATGCTCTAATATTGAAAATCATCATACTTCTATTTACTTACAACTCAAAAATTACAACTCGATACTAGAACAAAATATGACTCTATATGAATGCCTCCGGCGGTGTACCGGGATGTGCAATGATTCAAGAGTGACATGTATAAAAAATGATGAAAGGTGGATTTGCCACAAATACGATGTCAACTACATGACCATGCAAAGCAATCTGACAATGATGATGCGTGTCATAATAAACGGAACGGTGAAAAGTTGCATGGCAATATATCTCGGAATGGCTATGGAAATGCCATAATAGGTAGGTATGGTGGCTGTTTTGAGGAAGGTATATGGTGGGTTTATGGCACCGGCAAAAATTGCGCGGCACTAGAGAGGCTAGCAAAGGTGGAAGGGTGAGAGTGTGTATAATCCATGGACTCAACATTAGTCATAAAGAACTCACATACTTATTGCAAAAATCTATTAGTCATCGAAACCAAGTACTACGCGCATGCTCCTAGGGGGATAGATTGGGAGGAAAAGACCATCGCTCGTCCCCGACCACCACTCATAAGGAAGACAATCAAAAAATATCTCATGCTCCAACTTCGTTACATAACGGTTCACCATACGTGCGTGCTACGGGACTCACAAACCTTAACACAAGTATTTCTCAAATTCACAACTACTCACTAGCATGACTCTAATATCACCATCTTCATGTCTCAAAACAATTATAAGGAATCAAACTTCTCATAGTATTCAATGCACTTTATATGAAAGTTTTTATTATATCCCTCTTGGATGCCTATCATATTAGGACTAAAATTTTATAACCCAAGAAAATTACCATGCTGTTTTAAAGACTCTCAAAATAATATAAGTGAAGCATGAGAGTTCATCAATTTCTATAAAATAAAACCACCGCCGTGCTCTAAAAAGATATAAGTGAAGCACTAGAGCAAAATTGCCTATCTTAAAAGATATAAGTGAAGCACAAAGAGTATTCTAATAAATCACGATTCATGCGTGTCTCTCTCAAAAGGTTTGTACAGCAAGGATGATTTTGGCAAACTAAAAATCAAAGACTCAAATCATACAAGACGCTCCAAGCAAAACACATATCATGTGGTGAATAAAAATATAGCCTCAAGTAAAGTTACCGATAGGCGAAGACGAAAGAGGGGATGCCTTCCGGGGCATCCCCAAGCTTAGGCTCTTGGTTGTCCTTGAATATTACCTTGGGGTGCCTTGGGCATCCCCAAGCTTAGGCTCTTGCCACTCCTTATTCCATAGTCCATCAAATCCTTACACAAAACTTGAAAACTTCACAACACAAAACTCAACAGAAAATCTCATAAGCTCCGTTAGTATAAGAAAATAAATCACCACTTTAGTACTGTTGTGAACTCATTATTTATTTATATTGCTATAATATCTAATGTATTCCAACTTTTCCATGGTTCATACCCCCCGATACTACCCATAGATTCATCAAAATAAGCAAACAGCACAAAGAAAACAGAATCTGTCAAAAACAGAATAGTCTGCAAAGATCGGAATTGTTCTAATACTTATCTAACTCTAAAAATTCTGAAAATTTAGGAAAACATAGTAAAATTGTATATAAATATCTTATAAAAAATTCAGGGTTTTTCAACGCACCAGTGAATTATTAAAATTCTGAGACTGGACGCAAAAGTTTCTGTTTTTTAGCAAGATCAAATCAACTATCACCGTAAGCCATCCCAAAGGTCTTACTTGGCACAAACACTAATTAAAACATAAAACCACATCTAACCAGAGGCTATATGAATTATTTATTGCAAAACAGAACCAAAAAAAGCAAAAATAAAAATAAAATTGGGTTGCCTCCCAACAAACGCTATTGTTTAAAGCCTTTTAGCTAGGCATTAATAATTTCAATGATGCTCACATGAAAGAAAAGAATTGAAGCACAAAGAGAGCATCATAAAACACGTGACAAACACATCTAAGTCTAACATACTTCCTATGCATAGGCATTTTATAAGCAAACAAATTATCAAGGCAAGCAAAAACTAGCACATGCAAGGAAGAAGAAAGAGACAATAGCAATCTCAACATGAAGAGAGGTAATTTAGTAACATGAAAATTTCTACAACCATATTTTCCTCTCTCATAATAATTACATATAGGATCATAAGCAAATTCAACAATATAGCCACATGACATATTCTTAACACGATCCACACGCATGCGAAGTTGACACTCTTCAAAAATAGTGGGATTAACATTAACTAAAGTCATGACCTCTCCAAACCCACTTTTATCAAAAAATTCATCAGATTGAATATTCTCCAAATATGTGGGATCTAAACTTGACACTCTTCCAAACCCACTTTCAATATTATCATCAATCTCATATTCATCATAGGGCTAAAATAAATTTTCAAGATCATAAGAAGAATCACCCCAATCATGATCATTGCAACAAGTAGTAGACATAGCAAAATTAGCATCCCCAAGCTTAGGGTTTTGCATATTTTTAGCACAATTGAAATTAATAGAATTTATAATAACATCATTGCAATCATGCTTTTCATTGAAGGAGCTATCGTGAATCACTTCATAAATTTCTTCATCACAATTTTCAGATTCATGAATTTCAAGCAAAACTTCATAAAGATAAACTAGTGCACAAAACTCACTAGCAATTGGTTCATCAAAATTGGATCTCTTAAAAAGATTAGCAAGTGGATGAGGATCCATAAACTTTTAGCAAGCGAAGATGCAAGCAAAAGGAAGGCACAGGGTAACACAAGCAAACAAAAGATCGAACGGAAGAAGGGCGAATAAAAAGGCAAATCTTTTCGAAAATTGTTTTAGAAGTGGGGGAGAGGAAAACGAGAGGCACATGGCTAATAATGTAATGCAAGAGATGAGAGTTTATGATGGGTACTTGGTATGTCTTGACTTGGCGTAGATCTCCCCGGCAACGGTGCCAGAAATTCTTCCTGCTACTTCTTGAGCTTGCGTTGGTTTTTCCCTTGAAGAGGAAAGGGTGATGCAGCAAAGTAGAGTAAGTATTTCCCTCAATTTTGAGAACCAAGGTATCAATCCAGTAGGAGACAACACGCAAGTCACCGAATACCTGCACAAACAAACACCAAACTTGCACCCAACGCGATAAAGGGGTTGTCAATCCCTTCACGGTTACTTGCAAAAGTGAGATCTGATAGAGATAGATAAGCGGTAAAGTAAATATTTTTGGTATTTTTGTTTCATAGATTGGAAAGTAAAAGATTGCAAAATAGTAGATCGGAAACTCGTAGATTGGAAAGTAGAAGATTATATGATGGAAAATAGACCCGGGGGCCATAGGTTTCACTAGAGGCTTCTCTCAAGATAGAAAATAATACGGTGGGTAAACAAATTACTGCCAAGCAATTGATAGAAAAGCGCAAAGTTATGACGATATCTAAGGCAGTGATCATGAATATAGGCATCACGTCCGTGTCAAGTAGACCGAAACGATTCTGCATCTAGTACTATTACTCCACACATCGACCGACTCCTTCCTGCATCTAGAGTATTAAGTTCATGAAGAACAGAGTAACGCATTAAGAAAGATGACATGATGTAGAGGAATTAACTCAAGCAATATGATGAAAATCCCATCTTTTTATCCTCGATGGCAACAATACAATACGTGGCTTGCTGCCCCTACTGTCACTGGGAAAGGACACCGCAAGATTGAACCCAAAGCTAAGCACTTCTCCCATTGCAAGAAAAACCAATCTAGTTGGCCAAACCAAATCGATAGTTCGAAGAGACTTGCAAAGATATCAAATCATGCATAAAAGAATTCAGAGAAGATTCAAATAATATTCATAGATAAGTTGATCATAAATCCACAATTCATCGGATCTCGGCAAACACACCGCAAAAAAGTATTACATCGAATAGATCTCCAAGAACATCGAGGAGAACTTGGTATTGAGAATCAAAGAGAGAGAAAAGGCCATCTAGCTACTAGCTATGGACCCGTAGATCTGAGGTAAACTACCCACGCTTCATCGGAAGGGCAATGGTGTTGATGTAGAAGCCCTCCGTGATTGAATCCCCCTCCGGCAGGACGCCGGAAAAGGCCCCTAGATGGGATCTCACGGGTACAAAAGGTTGCGACGGTGGAAAAGTCTTTTCGTGGATGCCTCTGGTGGTTTGGGCATATAAGAGTATATATAGGCGAAAGAATTAGGTCAGGAGACGCACGAGGGGCCCACAAGGGTGGGGGGCGCGCCCTCCGTCCTTGTGGCCGCCTCGTGGCTCCTCCGACTTCATCTCCAAGTCTCCTGGTTTCCTTTGGGTCCAAGAAAGATCATCACGAAAGTTTTATTCCGTTTGGACTCCGTTTGGTATTCCTTTTCTGCGAAACTCAAAAACAGGGAAAAAACAGGAACTGGCACTGGGCTCTAGGTTAATAGGTTAATCCCAAAAATAATATAAAATAGCATATTAATGCATATAAAACATCCAAAACAGATAATATAATAGCATGGAACAATAAAAAATTATAGATACGTTGGAGATGTATCAGTGACCGAGCTACCGTAGGTCCTCTGGGGCCTACGAATGACCCCGAATCGATCCACAAACCGCACCCCATTCTTTATGGTGTACAGGTCAGAAGCGGTCTTGCCGAGTGATCAGGTCCACAACTCTCCCCGAGTGGATCTTTACTTGGAAGCTGAAGCCGAGGAAGCAAGGCAGGATGGCCTAGACCTTTTGGAGGAAGAACATGAGCTAGCGCTTATAAGATCGATGTTGTACCAACAAGACTTGCGTCGCTACCATGATAGACACGTTAGAGAACATGCTTTCCACGAAGGAGACCTAGTCCTCCGAGTGGATCAATAGAAACCTCACAAGCTGGCACCCCCCTGGGAGGGACCATTCGCCATATCCAAGGTCTTACACAATGGAGCATACGGACTGTACAACTTCACCAGAGGAATAGAAGAGCCTAGAGCTTGAAACATGGATTTGCTCCGCAAGTTTTATACCTAGAATAAAATTTCTCCCTTGTAATAGTTAGTCCGAATGAACTTAGATGAATAAAAGTCTCACTTTTTCCCATATATCGTCTAGTTCGACCTACAGCCACGTCTCACTCAGGTGACTAATCGCATTCGGAAACTAACACACCTCCAGTGGGTGAAGAGGTGAGAAAGCTTAGCTGCGAACCAGTTTTCGCCTAAGTTAAAAAAACAACCCGAGTAAGGATCTGTTCCACATTCAGGGGCTTAGCTGCGAACCAGTTTTCGCGTAAGTTAAAAAACAACCCGAGTGGGGATCTGTTCCACACTCGGGGGCTTAGCTGCAAACCAGTTTTCGCCTAAGTTAAAAAACAACCCGAGTGAGTATTTGTTCCACACTCGGGGGCTTAGCTACGAACCAGTTTTCGCCTAAGTTAAAAAAGAACACGAGTGAGGATTTGTTCCACACTCGGGGGCTTAGCTGCAAACCAGCTTTCGCCTAAGTTAAAAAAACAATCCGAGTGAGGATCTGTTCCACACTCGGGGGCTTAGCTGCGAACCAGCTTTCGCCTAAGTTAAGAAGCAATCCGAGTGAGGATCTGGTCCACACTCGGGGGCTTAGCTGCGAACCAGCTTTCGCCTAAGTTCAAAAACAATCCAAGTGAGGATCTGGTCCACACTCGGGGGCTTAGATGCGAACCAGCATTCGCCTAAAGTCAAACAAAATAGGAGAAGCAAATTGAAGCTCGAAGGGTTTCAAACCAAAGATTTGATCCGAATGTTTCCAAGATAAAATGAGCCCAAGGCTCGGTAGAGTATTTCATTACATCAACCACCCGGCATTCCAAGGCAAATTCGATCAAGTGTATTTAAGCCTCAGGCGGAGGGCTAGCTGGGTCAACAAAGGTCTCCAGATCAATCCCGTCGGCGATGCGAGTGGCAGCTTCTGCGAAGGTCTCCATGAAATCCTCAAACTTGAGGTTCTTCTTGTTCACCACTCGGAGGTTCTTCAGCTTCTCCTTGTCCACGTTCTTGCAACATGGACGAGTGACAGCGCCACATCTGCTCCACTCCGAGCGGCAGACTTCTTCCAAGATTTCATAGCGGGGACTTCGTTCAGCGTCATCATCACCGACTCCAGGTCCATCTGCGTTTCTTCACCTGGCTGCAATTCCTTGTCGATCTGACCCAAGGCGCCTCGGGTCTGAGTGATGTAGCCCAACGCGTTCTCCAAACGGTCTTCCAACCGAAGGATAGCGAGGGCCGCCTTGTCGGCGACAAGGGACCTAGCAAGGTTCAGATCTCTCTCAAGCCGCTCCAACTCCAGCTCCTTGTTGTAGCAATGCTCTAGTCGAAAAAAGATGGTCCATGAGCGAATAATTGAAGATGATTTAGTGGCATATGGATTTCACTCGGCCGAGGAATAAATTACCATGAAGCTTCCCGCTAAACTCCTCGCAAACTTCCTCAATGTGCGCCTCCAAGGCATCCTTGTTTTCGGTCAACTGGGTGCCTTTCTCCTCCAGAGTCTGCCTCTCCTGGGTGAAGGCACCAACGGCAGCCTTGAGGTCCTTGATCTCATCCTCCAACTTGCCGACTGAAGCCAGCTTCTCGTCAGCAAGTTTGGTCTTGGTCCTAGCTTCCTTCTGGGCCATCGCCAGGTCCTTGTCTTTGTTCTCCAGAGCCTGCTTCATAGTTTCTAAAGAAATAGAAGTCATGAGCCTCATTACCAGTTGGGTGTTCTCGCTACAAACATATGTCGAAGCGAAATGATTTTGATCAAAGGGGAAAAAACAGTATGTAGCCAACAGACGGAGGAAATAGCTTACCTCCCAGGGCTTTCTTCTCTTGCTCCAGTCGGGCTCTCTTGAGCTTCTCAGCCTCCAGATCAAGTCGAAGGGATGTCACCTCCTTCTCCATTGCAGCATAGTGGGATCCCATCTCACAGGTCCTCTGCAACACGCCGGAAAAAGTCAGTCAGAAGACCCAAAAGAGAAAACCTATACGGACACCAACGGAAGGAACAAGCTTGACCAATACCAGATCCTGAAGTACTCTTCGGCTACCCACTCGGTCGTACCCCTCTGAGAGGAACAAGCTTGACCAATACCAGATCCCGAACTACTCTCTGGCTACCCACTCGGTCGTACACCTCCAAGAGGAACAAGCTTGACCAATACCAGATCCTGAAGTACTCTCTGGCTACCCACTCGGTCGTACCCCTCCGAGAGGAACAAGCTTGACCAGTACCAAATACTGAAGTACCCTTGACCTACCCTCACTCGGTCAGCCCATGAGTCAACAATGAAGAAGATATAGGATGAAAGTGCGTTATATCGACTAGAGGGGGGGTGAATAAGCAATTTTTACAAATTCGTCACTGAGGAATTTCGAAGGTGAGGAAATTCCTAAGCGACGAACTACTTAGCAGCGGAATAAGTACTCAGATGCAAACATAACAGAGCAGTAGCACTGTCATCATGATGAAATGAAAACAAGCACAGAGTACAAGTAGCGTAAACACAGGATAAGCAGGCAGAAGACAAACTGACTGAAGAAATTGAACTGAGGAAATTGAGAAAGTCTTCAGTCAAAGTCTTCAAATAGTAATGATCAAATACATAGCAAGTATGCGAGGAATTGAAAGGGTTGAGGAAATAGAACCAGTAGCTCGGTGAAGACAATGATTTGGTAGACCAGTTCCAACTGTTGTGACAGTTGTACGTCTGGTTAGAGCGGCTAGGTATTTAAACCTGAGGACACACAGTCCCAGACACACAGTCCTCACCGTATTCTCCTTGAGCTAAGGTCACACAGACCTCGCCCAATCACTCGTGGTAAGTCTTCAGGTGACTTCCAAACCTTCACATACTCGGTCACTCGGCAATCCACAATTTTCTCTTGGATGCTCTAGACCATGACGCCTAACCGTCTGGAGGATGCACAGTCCTCAAAGGTAACAAGCATCGGTTCCACATAGGAACAATCTCTTCAGTGATGCTCAATCACTTTGGGTTTGTAGGTGTTTGGGTTTTTGGGTTTTTCCTCACTTGATGATTTTCGCTCAAAGTCCTCGGAGGATGGGATGCTCTAAATGACAAGTGTCAATCTATCTCTCGGAGCAGCCAACCAGCTAGTGGTTGAGGGGCGGCTATTTATAGCCTAGGGAGCAGCCCGACATGATAAGACATAAATGCCCTTCAATGATATGACTGTTAGGTGGGTAGGATATTTGGACAGCTGGCCCGCAGCACAGCAACGGTCGGATATTTGAGTATCAAATTCCTCAGGGCTATCATGTTCCTCACTTGTAGGCAATCCGCACTAGCGAATTCCTAACTCCTCAGTCAGAACAAATTCCTCAGAGACCAGAAGAACTTCGTCTCTGTCACTGAAGAAATTGACTGAACTGTATGAGATTTCCAATGGCTTCACTCGAAAGGATTGGGTAGGTGTAGGATTTTGAGATGAGCATCACTTGGAAACTTTTCCTTAGTTTTACCTCGACCCCCTTTAACAGTACGGTGTTTCCTATGACTCAAGAAGAAGAAAATGAAACTACAAAAACAAAAGTCTTCACGCTTCATAATCCTCGCATGAATATCAAGTCTTCAGGGTCACACCAATTTCTTCACTTTCAAAGTCTTCAAGAAACCAAAGTCTTCAGTTGAAGACATTCATTTTTAGGGGTCGACATTCATCGTAAATAACAAACTCCTCATAGACTTATAGACATGTGTACACTCACAAACGCATTAGTCCCTTAACCTATAAGTCTTCAATACACCAAAATCACTAAGGGGCACTAGATGCACTTACATAGGACAACACCACAAGATGGCCTGCTTCATTCGGCTGACTTCCGAGTCAGCAATGAAGAAGGCTCTACCTATCATCTCACCAATGCACGAGTGTCGCCGAGCGACGATTCTAAAGACTACCATCGATCGCCCACAACCGACGGCAGTCTTGGGGACTACACCCGGTGGGTGCACTCAGCGTGCCCCCACTGGAAAGTGACTCATTGATGGAGCTAAAAAATAAAAAAAATACAAGTTAAAAGACTCCTGCCGACTGATTCCAGTCGACAGGAGCCTCGGGGACTACACCCAGTGGGTACACTCAGCGTGCCCCCACTGGATCATGTCCACTCGACTACGCTTCGGCTAGACTCCGAGTGAACACAAGGAAACTCAACGAAACTTCAAAGACTCCTGCCGACTGATTCAAGTTGACAAGGGCCTCGGGGACTACACCCAGTGGGTTCACTCAACGTACCCCCACTGGATCATGTACACCCAGTGGGTGTGCCCTGCGCAAACCCACTGATAGAAATCCTACTACAAGAAAAGAAGAAACTTCGACTGGAAATTATACTCACAATGGTACTTACTCGGACATTGGTCTTCAGCGCCGTGCTGGCATCAAAGGCATCCTTCAGTCGGCTGCACATCAAACCCACCTGGATCAGCGCCTCCTTACTTGCCCCCACCTGATCCTCTAGGACATGGTACAAGGGGAAAGAAGTAGTCGGGGCAGGTGGAGCGCAGACGATGGCCTCTGGGCCTGAATCGTCGCAGTGCCACTCGGAGGAGCTTGGGAGGATTGAGGGAGTTATGGACTAAGGGGTCCTCGGGGCGACGGCCCATTGTGCATGGGCCGGACTGGTGGAGTCGTACAATGACAGGAGATCTATGAAGCCGTGGTGTGCCCTCCAAGTCAAGAAGGCGGAGGATCTCCTTAATCCCTTATTGTAATCTATCTTTGGTAACCCTAACCCTATCGGTGTCTATATAAACCAAGGGTTTTTAGTCTTTAGGGCTAGAGCTACATTCATCACCTCATCTCCTTAGGGTTTAGCTCATGCTGATCTCAAGGTAGATCTACTCTGTAAACCACATTATACATCCAATATAATCAAGCAGGACTTAGGGTATTACCTCTTCGAGAGGGCCCGAACCTGGGTAAACACTGTGTTCGTCGTTCCTTGTTCCCCATCGATCCTAGATCCACAGCTCGGGACCCCCTACCCCGAGGTCTGCCGGTTTTCACACCGACATTGGTGCTTTCATTGAGAGTTCCACTGTGGGATCACCAGAGGAATCGATGGCTCAACCGGTCGTTGGAGACCACACCCGCGCCGAGGGCTTCCCCGCCCCTGGTCATCTCCTCGTCTTCAGTGGCATGTTAGTGTGCGCCGAGCCCACTAGTCACCTTGACCAGATCAGAGGCTTCACCCCCGTTGAAGGGTTCATTAGTTCAGGGGCCTCGACCCCAGGACCAGCAGACTCACAAAAATCCGGTATCTCTCAGAGTCCGGCCCTGAAGCCCGACTCCGACAGACCGCCCACAAGATCTCCCACCGAATCGCCGGAGTGTCTGGCACCCCCATGTGCCCAGCCGGCAGACCACTTGGCGAGTCTTTTATGTGCAATGGGAATCTCTGTCATCAGGCCCACGGCCTACGATCGGATTGGGCTTAAACCCGATGACCGAGAAATCAACACCCTTCCGGTCACGCACCTCGTCGCCACGGTCGAAGAGGCCCAGGAGGGACTACAGCCTGGCAAGCTAAGAACGGTGTACACTCGAATCTCCAGCTCGGAGTCAGACACCAGCTCAGATGTACGTCCAGACTCGAGCCCCAATGCTAGATCCGGCCTCGAGCCAATCCAGCCGCATACTAGTCCGGATCAGAGCCCTGCATGATCAGAACCGGACATGACTCAACCACCCATCAAGGATAGTCCGGGTCCGCGGCAGGAGGGAATTCTTGAAATTTTCCCACCCACCCACCACACGGAATACTCTCCGGATTCGGGAAACCCAGACATATGGGACCTCATGTATGTCAAACAACTGCCAAACGAGACAGTCCATCATTATTGGTCTAGATTTTTCCTGGTGAAGAACAGGATGGCACCTTGCTGTGACAAAGAAATAATTAAAGCCTTCCAGTTTAACTGCAGGGACTAGGGCCTCTCAAACGCCCTCGCGCGTCGCCAAATTAAAAGCTTCACCGAACTATCAGACATGGCACGCAAATATTGTGCCATGGAGAACACGTGGAGGGCGCAACAGATGAACATGGGGCCACCGCCCGCCGCACATCACGGAAGGCCTCGCTTTAAACGAGTTTGCACAAATCGGTCACCGGATCGCGAGCCTAACGAAAAGAAAACTAGGCCCAGATTGGTGTTAGACGAGTTGCTGGATAAACCATGCCAAATACACTCGGTCTTGCTAGACGCAAACCCAACCCACAGACTTCGATCCTGTTGGGTGGTAAGACAAGTGGCCAAATATGGCGAGCCAATCTTGGGCCTTACACCCCCAGATAAGCTGTCCTCGGCTTCACCACAGGACCACAATGTCCTTACGGTATACGAGACGTTTGCTTCAAACAATAAAAGGAAGAAGGCTCTTCGAGAGCTCAACCAAATATATCAAGTGACGGCCACACAGCCATGGGCAGCCACGCCCATCACCTTCAACGAGAAGGACGAGCCAAGCTCCTGTAACAACCACGCACCGGCCGCACTGGTCCTCGACCCCATTGTCAACGGTTTCTGATTGACTAAAGTGCTGATGGACGGAGGCAGCGGCCTCAATCTCATTTATGAGGATACTCTAGACAAGATGCAGTTCAACAGGTCTCGCATTGAACGCAGTCATACCACATTCCGAGGTATAATACCCGGAAGGGAGGCACACTACTCGGGACGCGTAACCTTGGACGTTGTGTTCGGCACACCCGATAACTACAGATCCGAACCTTTATTATTTCAGGTTGTGCCCTTCCGTAGCGAATACCACGCCCTTCTAGGACGTGAGGCATTCTCAAGATTTTAGGCCATACCACATTACGGGTATATGAAACTCAAGATGCCAGGACCCAATGGGGTAATCTCGCTTAAAAGCGACCCGAGCAAAGCCTTGCAAGCCAAAAACAAGATGGCATCCCTCGCCCTAGAGGCACTATCCGAAGCCTTCTTGACCGAAGAGTTGACAGCACTACGCACTACAGTCGACAGGGATGATGTGGTTCTCAGTAAAAGACAAAAACCCACATCATTCAAGCCAGCAGATGAAATAGTAAAATTTCAAGTGCACCCAACAGATCCCAACAAAACGGCATCCATAGGAGCACAGCTGGACCCCGCAGTCGACAAGGCGCTAAGGACATTCCTGCGTGAAAACTGAAAAATATTCGCCTGGCACCCATCAGATATGCCAGGAATTCCACGTAGGCTAGCAGAGCACAACCTCAACATTTTAAAAGGCTTCAA
The DNA here is from genome assembly GCA_011799875.1 of Thinopyrum elongatum. Lineage (NCBI taxonomy): Eukaryota > Viridiplantae > Streptophyta > Magnoliopsida > Poales > Poaceae > Thinopyrum > Thinopyrum elongatum. The sequence goes on from CM022301.1 coordinate 414,443,693, forward strand.
GCCAGTGAAACAAACCCTGCACCGGTTTTCTAAACCCAAACGGCAGGCCATGGGCGAAGAACTTGCAAAACTGCTAGAGGCCGGATTCATCCGCGAGATCAAGCACCCCGAGTGGTTAGCAAATCTGGTTATGGTACCCAAGAAGGATAAGTCCTGGCGGCTATGTGTCGACTTTAAAGACCTCAACAAGGCCTGCCCTAAGGATCCATTCCCCCTACCAAGGATAGACCAGATCATCGACGCCACCACCGGACGCGACTCGTTATGCTTCCTTGACACATACTTCGGATACCATCAGATTAAGATGAAGGAGTCCGATCAGGCAGCAACCGCATTCATCACCCCTTACGGTCCTTTCTGCTTCAACACCATGCCGTTCGGGCAAAAAAACGCAGGAGCCACATACCAGCGCATGATTCAAACATGCCTCAAAAACCAAATCGGCAGAACAGTCGAAGCATACGTGGATGACATGGTTGTCAAAACCAAACATATCGACCAACTGATAGACGACCTACGCCAAACCTTCGACAACCTGCGGGCCTACGACATACGGCTCAACCTGGAGAAATGCGTCTTCGGGGTCCCTGCCGAAAAGCTACTCGGATTCATCATTTCCCATAGAAGAATCGAAGCCAATCCGGCCAAAATTAGAGCGTTGTCTCAGCTCATAATACCAACAGAGCTCAAGCATGTCCAGAAGCTAGTGGGATGCGTGGCCGCCTTGAGCCGCTTCATATCTCGCCTCGGAGAAAAGGCATTTCCACTCTACAAACTACTCAAAAAGACTAAGAACTTCCAGTGGACAAATGAAGCAACCATGGCACTCGAGGAGATTAAAACACTCCTCGCCGGCAACCCTATCCTGGCCGCACCCGGCGTCGGTGAACCCAAGCTACCATACATTTCAGCCACCAATCAGGTGGTCAGCGTGGTGCTCGTCGTGGAGCGGGAGTCCGAGGGCCACAAGTTCCAAGTCCAGAAGCCGGTCTACTACGTGTCTGAGGTGCTTACGCCATGCAAATCACGATACCCGCACTATCAAAAGATAGCCTACACGGTTTTCATGGCATCTCGAAAGCTATGACACTACTTTCAAGAATGTTCGGTCATAGTGGCATCAGAGGTTCCCTTGAATGACATAATCAATAACAGGGGCGCCACAGGCCGCATCGCCAAATGGGCCATCGAGCTCCTCCCCTTCGAGATAACATACAAGCCACGCCGAGCCATTAAATATCAGGTGCTCGCCGATTTCATAGCCGAATGGACCGAGGCCGAACTACCCCGGGAGTACTCTACATACTCCATGTTAGCCGGACTGGGGGTGGGGTCATCCTAATCTCCCCCACAGGCGACATTGTTCGGTATGTCCTCTAAATAATGTACACGGACTCCAACAACGCAGCCGAGTACGAAGCACTACTACATGGTCTTCGTATGGCCACGTCAATTTGCGTGCAACGCCTCGAGGTAAGGGGAGATTCAAACCTGGCGATCTCTCAAGTCAACGGCGAATCCAACGCCAAAGACCCCAAGATGGCAGCGTATAGAAACGCGGTCCTCCGGATATCAGCCCGATTTAAGGGCCTAGAATTTCACCATGTCGCTAGACACAGCAATCAAGCAGCCGACGTCCTCGCCCGCCTGGGCGCCAAGCACAACCCGGTTCCCAAAATCACCTTCCTCGAGCGCCTCTTTAAGCCCTCCGTGGTGTGGCAGGACGATGTCACCGGTGCACTATCCAATGAGCCCACTCACAATACCTCGCCCGCAAATGAACAAGACGATCACATCATCGGTGGCTCCGCACTCAAGGAAACACCTTCTGCACACGAAGTCATGGTCGTAATCCCACCCTGGATAGAACCCCTGCTAGCCTACCTCACACAACATCAGCTTCTGGAGGATCAAACTGAAGCACGACGCATAGTTTGGTGCTCTAAAGCATACAAGGTCCATGAGGGTGAACTCTATAAGAAGAGTACCATAGGAGTTTTACAAAGGTGCATCTCCGAAGAAAAGGGGCAGCAGCTCTTGGCCGAAATACACGCGGGCATGGGCGGACACCATGCGGCAGCTCGGGCTTTGGTTAACAAGGCTTTCCGAGCAGGTTTTTTCTGGCCTACCACCCGTGAAGACGCCCGGACATTAGTCCAACATTGCGTCGGATGCCAGCTGTTCGCAAATCAAAGCCACATGCCCCCCACAGCTCTTCGGACAATACCGATCACATGGCCTTTTGCGGTCTGGGGTCTCGACATGGTCGGGCCACTTAAAGGGGTGACAACCAAAAAGAAGTACCTATTGGTCATGGTCGACAAATTCACCAAGTGGATCGAGGCAAGACACATCACTTCGGCAGAATCCGGACCAGTCGTCGACTTCTTATCTGATGTCGTACACTGTTATGGTGTCCCCCACAGCATAATTACCGATAATGGTACCAACTTCACCGCCCAGGAAGTTAAAGACTGGTGCGGTAAAATGGGCATTAAGCTCGGTTACGCCTCGGTGTACCACCCATAGACCAACGGACAGGTCGAACGAGCCAACGGACTCATTATGAGCGGCATTAAGCCCCACCTAGTTCGATCACTTGAACAATCAGACTGCCATTGGGTCAACGAACTCGATTCCGTACTATGGGGGTTGCGCACTACTCCTAATCGGTCAACCGGATACACACCATTTTTTATGGTGTACGGTGCGGAAGCAGTTCTCCCATGCGACCTTATCCATGACGTGCCTAGAGTGCGCATGTACGAAGAAAAGGAAGCCGAGCTCGATCGGCAGGATGATCTAGATGCCCTGGAAGAAGGGCGGGACATAGCTCGAGCTCGGTCCGTGTTCTATCAACAACAAGCGTGACATTACCACAACCGTGAAGTCCGGGAAAAGGCATATAATGTGGGAGACCTCGTCCTCCGACTCCTTGAGAAGCAGAAGAATAAACTATCACCTAAATGGGAGGGACCGTACATCATCAATGAAGTACTCATTGGAGGAACATATCGTCTTCGCCGCCCGTCCGACGACTGCCTCGAGCCGAACCCGTGGAATGCAGCCCGGCTGCGGCTTTTTTACGCCTGAGCTTGACATACATCTCCACCGTTTTTTCCTTCTTATATTTTCTTTTTTCTCTCTTTTTCGACATGGTGCTAGTTCAGCTAAACCGAACCATACCAAGCTCGTATTACATACATCATTGACTGTAACACCCTGCTTCGCATGGGGGCTCACTCACAAGAGCCAAATAAATGTATAAATCGCATTCGTACTGATTGCATCCTTCTCACACATGCTAAGCCAACACATGCACTTGTTTGACTTAAGATCTTTGCCAAGCTGGGTTGCCTGGCTCCTGTATTTACCCCTACGTTCCCGATTGTTCGGCTAGGGACTAAAGGGAGCACCTCTGCGATTGTTATGACCGGGTCATCCGGGATCGTACCTCAGACAAGTGAAGCCGAAAGCTAGCGTTCTTACAGAATACAATAAGTCGGCCTAAGAGAAGTGAATATAGCCTCACACTTATCACGAGGGTTTTCTCGCAGCCATTGGTCTCCGATGATTTCACGCATCCGGACTATAAACTAACCCGAAGAAAGGAACCTTTGGAGGAACTATTTTCGTCAGAAGATGTTTCTTACGTTAAACAGTAATATAACATAACTCTCCACACATGTTTCGTCCATTCGAGCCAAATGGCCGGATTGCCTGGTTCCCGAAGTATTGCCCTATTTCCCTCGGCACGTAGTACGGAACACTTCTCGATCACTGATCGGGAAGGTGGAAGCCGATGGCCGGTTAAGACAACATTTCTTTTAAAAAAAGACTGCGGATTGAGCTCGGTCAATGTACAGTACATAGATACATAGAATTGACACAACTACTCTTGATCTATATTGTCTATCAATTGCTCTAAAGCGCAATCCTTCTGAGAATGACGAGCTGCGGGCATCACATCATCATACACCAAGCTTAGAGGTATCTCTCGGCCGTCAGGACCCACTGGACCAACCCGGGCCATATGCTCCGGGTCCAGCTTGGTGAAACGGGTCTTTACCATAGCCCATGCCTCACGCGCCCCTTCTCGGCAAGAAGAGATCTTCCACAATTCAAACCTTCGCCGAGCTCCTTTAAAGCGACTGGCCAGTTCGGCCATGCTCTCTGGCGGCACCTCCGATGGCCATAACGCCTTTGTCATACTCTTCATGGCCTTCCTGGCCCTCTCGTAGGTCTTTGACAGCTCCTTTAAAGATTCCCGTCATAGGCGCTAACTTCTTCCTCGGGCCGCCCAGTCAGGAGACCTAACAAGCAGATACGGAATATCATCATTACAACGCCAATGCCACTAGAACAACGTGCGCCAGCTGAGTTCTCAAGTTTTCAATTTCCTCGGCTTTCCGCCGATTCTCTTCCTTGAGCTCATTTTTCTCTACCTGACTTCGCGTCAGCACCCATTTGCCAGCCTCTAGCTCCCTCCGTAGCCCGCTTGCAGCTCCCGTGGCTATATGGAGTATACGGTGTTAATACATAAAATACAACATATACCTACGAAACAAGTCTTTTTTACATACCGGATAACTCGCTGCTGGCTTTTCAAGCCGCATCCAGTTCGGCCTTGGTTTCGACCAACTGTGTCCGACTTACTCTAAGGTCCTCAGACAGCTTTTCGTTCTACTCTCTTGCGGCCTACAAAAATAATATCATTAGACACCCGTAACTCGGCCGTCCCGCCCAAATTAAGGCTTGGGGGCTAGTTGGTTAGGGAACATGATCTGCTTTCAAGCTATATACCTGCACCTTGGCGGCATAAAGACCGGTGATCCCTTCAAGACCTGTCCAGGCCGCTCCAAGGTACGCATCCACCGAATTAAAAGCACTAAATTCATGTTCGGCAAAGGCGGTATGGTGTAATGTCTCCCTCCGGCGGCGATGATTCATTACGCTCTCGACTTCGGAGTTGGTGACTGAAACATCATCGGAGTCCGTCGGAGGCGCGCCGGCCGCCGTGTATTCGGGGGAGGCTCTGGCTTGTGCCGAAGACTTGGGATCGGAGCTGCGATTCGGCGCGCCCGAGGAATCTTCGGATTGGTGCAGGGGCATACGCCTTCTGCAAAATTGAGCAAGTTTTAGTAAAGGAGTGCTAAAATCAACCCTCGCTGCAATTCCGAAATACATTACCGCCGGACCGAGGGGGCAGGTGCTTCTACTTTCACGGAGGCTTTCCGCTTTGATCTCCCTTTAGGGGCCGAAGTTGGCACGGTCCACGCTCCTCCCTAAACAGTCTTATGCGTAGTGCGGTGACCCTTGGGAGCAGAAGTCAGCATGTGGGGAATAGCGTGAGATGAGTGCCCAGTTCGGGTAAGGGTCTTCTTTTCATTTACTGTGGAAGAGGGAAGAGCCCCAGGGTGATCGGCTGTCACAGCAACTTTGATGCCGTCAAGGCTCTCCTAATTGAACACCCCATCTTCGAAATTGATCGACGTCTCTGGGTCGTCATGATACCCCGGATCGTCATCACGAGAATGATTCTCCGGTTGAGGAGAAGGGCAATTAATGGACGCAACTTGACGCCTCCAGCCCTGTTCAAATACAACCAGTTAGAGTTCGGGTATAACCCGTGAGCTCAAGACAATGGATCGTGGCTTACCCAGTCGGCCGGATTGTATCCGGAGCAGCCCTCCCGAATACTCATGCGAGTGAACTCTGTCTCCTTTCTCTTGAAGAGATCGGCCAATATTTTGGTCAGAGCCACCTTGTTGTCTGGCACTTGTCGTTGATAATGGGTTACATCGTTAGTCCTGTTATAGCACCATAAAGGATGACCCCTGCTGCTGCAGGGGTTGCACGCATCGGGTAATGGCGATGGCCATTACCTCAACCATGGTCAGTTTGCTGCTAGTAAGGAGCCTGATCTTGGCCGCCAGTGCATGCACCTCCTCACTGTCCTGTTGGGAAGGGCCCCTGGGCCGCCAGTTGAACCGCTTTATAGGCGGGTCGTTTGAGTATTCGGGCAACCTTGCCGAATTGGATCGGTGAGGGGAACTTCCTCGATGTAAAACCACTCCGAAGTCCATCCTTCGGGATCTTTCTGTGGGGTCCCCATTGGGTACCCTGTCCCGGCTATCCGCCATACTTCGGCGCCGCCCACCTCGAATATGGATCCCTCCCGGAGGCGAGGGACAAGACAGAAATACTTCCTCCACAAGTCAAAGTGGGCCTTGCAACTCAGAAATATCTCGCACAGGGCTACAAAGCCGAAAAGGTGCAATATGGACCCTGGGGTGAGGTTGTGGAGCTGGATCCCGTAGAACTCTAACAAACCCCGCAAAAAGGGATGAATAGGGAAACCCAAACCTCTTAGCAGGAAGGGCACAAGACATACCCTCTCCTCCTTACTTGGAGCGGGGGAGTTCTCGGCGAGGGCGCATCCATCGACTGAGATGACACAGGCGCGGACAGGAACCAAATCTGCTGGGGGGAGGAAACACTGCGTCTGCAAGCGCCTTAGATGAAGGTGCGAAATTGAATTGCTCGACCAATCGCGTGGAAGTGGACCATGTGAGCACGAGGATGAACCCGGCAGCCATGGTGCTGGGGAATTTTTCGGTGTTGTTCCTTGTGAGAAAGGGGAAGTAAGTTGTCCCCCACACCTTTGGATCTATAAATAGGCGTCTCGCCTTGAAGCTGGAAGGACGGGCTCGTGGAAATTTGGCATTGAGCCGCACGCCTTCTCAAAAGGTGCGCGATGCTCTCGCCCTGAGGAATGGCATTAAAACTCTGATGGTCCCACCTTGATCTCAAGATGTCTTCGGAGCCCAGGGTCCTGAACCTGTCCGGGCTTGAAACAAACTAGTCCAGGTTCCGAATAGGGTTTGGCGAAAGTAACACAGCTCCAAGTTGAACAGAGGAATAGAAGAACTTGTCTCGCAAGCCACTGATATGAAGATTCCAGAGGACAATCCCTGGCGTTGGAGGCAAGTTCGGGGCTACTGAGGGTGTTATGGACTAAGGCATCCTCGGGGCGACGGCCCATTGTGCATGGGCCGGACTGGTGGAGCCGTACAATGATAGGAGATCTATGAAGCCGTGGTGTGCCCTCCAAGTCAAGAAGGCGGAGGATCTCCTTAATCCCTTATTGTAATCTATCTTCGGTAACCCTAACCCTATCGGTGTCTATATAAACCAAGGGTTTTTAGTCTTTAGGGCTAGAGCTACATTCATCACCTCATCTCCTTAGGGTTTAGCTCATGCTGATCTCGAGGTAGATCTACTCTGTAAACCACATTATACATCCAATATAATCAAGTAGGACGTAGGGTATTACCTCTTCGAGAGGGCCCGAACCTGGGTAAACACTGTGTTCGTCGTCCCTTGTTCCCCATCGATCCTAGATCCACAGCTCGGGACCCCCTACCCTGAGGTCTGCCGGTTTTGACACCGACAAGGATCCTGCAGCCAACACCACCATGGTCGAAGACGCCGAGCCACCTTGAGCTAGAGGACTCGGCCTCGCAGTCTTGGCAGTGACCTTCGCCAGTGAAACACAGGTCATCTGGCGAGGAGAGGCATCCGTCATTGGCGTGTCAACATTCGGCGCTCCCTCCCTGGTGATGTCCGAATTCAGCGGGTCAGCACCCACTTCATCGTCCAGCTGGATAATCTCGGGTGGGGCTGCATAAACCAAGGAAATCATCAAAGTTCAGTCGAAGAAGGCCGACCATCCGAGTCAGTCAGTACAGCATACCTTTGGAGCTGGCGGCATCCGCCGCATCAGCGTCACTCGGGCCTGGCTTGCGGGCGTGCGGGTCCGCTGAAGTTGTCGAGGTGTCGTTGCTATAAGGATCAAACCACACTTGATCAGCAGGCGAATCAATTCAAAAACGAGCAAGGAATCGGCGAGAGCACTCACTTCAAAGCAACAGGCACGACCACCTTGATTCGAGGCACTGCAACCTTCCGGGGCTTGGAGGAGATCTGCTTGGGTAGTTTGGGCTGCTTCTCCGCCGAGCTCTCAACCTCGGCGCGAGCGCGCTTGGAACTCTGAGTCACTCGGCCTGAAGCAGTCGGTTGTTGAGTCTCTCCTGCCTTGCCCTTCGGGTCATGCAGCGCCTTGGAGCGGGGTTCTTTTGGGGCCTCATAAGACAGAGAAGATTCCGCCTCATCCCCCTCCTCTAAACTCTCATCATCATCATCGTCGTCGTCCTCATCGTCGTCACTCTCGTCATCATCGGACCTCTCCGAGTACTACTGCTCGATGTCACTCGTCACATCTTGAGGCGAGCGGCCGACCACTGGGATCCGAGAAATCAGGTTCTGGAAGTCCTGAGAAACAAACACATGTTAGAGTGAGGATCGGCTGTACAAAAGGCAACTTACAGTCGAGCCGACTGAACTACAAACAAATACCTCGATGGGCGGCAGGTCCTTGTGAAAGGCTGGCACCAACCGAGTCCCCCACGGGTTGTCTCGAGCACAGGTGATGGCCTTGATCTTGGCACCCACCTCCTCCTCAGTGAGATCCTCAGGATGCACCCGAGTGGAGTCACCCGGCCCCTCATACAACCACATGGGGTGGGCCCTGGCCTGAAGTGGTTGGATGTGCCGACTGAACAAAGTCTCCAGCAAGTCCATACCGTTCACCCCAGTGTTCACAACTCCAATCAACGCGCTGGACAAGATGTCGACGCCCACCTTCTCCTCCTTCGCCACGGTGAGGGTAGGCGGAGCTCGCACTCGTTCAGACGAGTACGGTGGGAGGCCCGACTGATTGTGGGCACTGGGGATGTCCCTGTAGTAGAACCAAGTCCCCTGCCACCCCTTGACGGAGTCGGGAAAGCTCATCTTGGGGAAGTACCTCCCCCCACGTACCTGGATGCCCATACCTCCGCATAGCTGGGTGACATGAGTTTTCTCTCCAGTCGGCGAATCTTTCTTCACGGCCATCGATCGACATGTGAAGATGTATTTGAAGAGGCCCCAGTGGGAGTGGCAGCCCAAGAAGTTCTCACAGAGAGAGATCAAGGCTGAGAGATAGATAATGGCGTTGGGGGGAAGGTGATTGATACGTCTCCAATGTATCTATAATTTTTTTATTGTTCCATGCTGTTATATTATCATTCTTGGATGTTTTACAATCATTTTATAGCAACTTTATATCATTTTTTTGGGACTAACCTATTGACATAGTGCCTAGTGCCAGTTGCTGTTTTTTGCTTGTTTTTTACTTCGCAGAAAATCAATACCAAACGGATTCCAAACGCAGCGAAACTTTTTGGAGATTTTTTCCGGACCTGAAGACACAAGTTGGGCCAAGGAACTACCACAGGGGGGCTCCGAGGGGAGCACAACCCACCTGGGCGCGCCCTGGTGGGTTGTGCCCACCTCGGCCGCCTCCCGCACCACCTCTTTGCTATATAAATACCCCAAAAATCCAAAACCCTAGGGAAGTCGACGAAACACAATTCCAGCCGCCGCAAGTTCCAGAAACCACAGATCCAATCTAGACACCATCACGGAGGGGTTCATCATCCTCATTGGTGCCTCTCCGATGATGCGTGAGTAGTTCATTGTAGACCTATGGGTCCGTAGTTAGCAGCTAGATGGCTTCCTCTCTCTCTTTTGATTCTCAATACAATGGTCTCTTGGAGATCTATTTGATGTAACTCTTTTTGCGGTGTGTTTGTTGGGATCCAATGAACTTTGAGTTTATGATCAGATCTATATTTTTATCCATGAAAGTTATTTGAGTTTCTTTGATCTCTTATATGCATGATTACTTATAGCCTCGTATTTCTTCTTCAAATCTTTGGTTTAGTTAGGCCGACTAGATCGATTTTTCTTGCCATGGGAAGAGGTGCTTTTTGATGGGTTCGATCTTACGGAGCTCAATCCCAGTGACAGAAGGGGAAATGACACGTATGTATCGTTGCTATTAAGGATAACAAGATGGGGTCTATTCCTACATGAATAGATCTTGTCTACATCATGTCATCGTTCTTATTGCATTACTCCGTTTCTCCATGAACTTAATACACTAGATGCATGATGGATAGCGGTCGATGTGTGGAGTAATAGTAGTAGATGCAGGTAGGAGTCGGTCTAGTAATCTTGGACGTGATGCCTATATAATGATCATTTCCTGGATATCGTCATAATTATTTGAAGTTCTATCAATTGCCCAACAGTAATTTGTTTACCCACCGTATGCTATTTTTATTGAGAGAAGCCACTAGTGAAATCTACGGCCCCCGGGTCTATTCTTTATCATATTTGCCTTTGAGATCTATTTTTATTCGCTTTTATTTTCAGATCTATTAATCCAAAAACCCAAAAATACCTTGCTGCACTTTTTTGTTATTTATTTTATTTCGCGTTTCTGCGAGATCTATTATCCAATCTACTGCAATTTTATCTATCTTTTTACCCGGGAGGGATTGACAACCCCTCTTACACGTCGGGTTGCAAGTATTTGTTCTTTGTGTGCAGGTACCGTTTGCATAGTGTTGCGTGGTTCTCCTACTGGTTCGATCACCTTGGTCTCATCACTGAGGGAAATACCTACCGTAGCTGTGTTGCATCATCCCTTCCTCTTTGTAGAAATACCGACGTAGTTCAAGCCACATCAAAAGGAATTTCTAGCCCCGTTGCCGGGGATACATCATCAACACCTATCAGGTCCCTAATCATAAATCTCATCTCCTTCCAATTTACATTATTTGCCATTTGCCTATCGTTTTCATCTCCCCCACTTCACAAAAATTTGCCGTTTTATTCGCCCTCTTTTTTGTTCGCCATTTTCTCGTCGGATCTGTTTAAGAGTGTGTTCTTGCTTGTCTACCTTGACACTATGTCTAGCACGACTACTCCTCTATCTCCAGATTTTGAAGTTCTATACTTCAAGCAGAGACAAGGAGAAAATTTGAAAGATGCTTGGTATAGACTAATGGAATCTTATCGTATTAGCAATCTTAAAGGAGACGCAAGGGTTTTGCTTCAAAAAATTTATATAGGAGATTAAACTTGCATCATAGACAACTTTTGGATTTTGCTACTAAAAGAAATTTTATTGAACTTGATGCTAATACTGCTTATGAGATCTTAGAGGGGATTTTGGGAGTCCCACCAACCAAAAAGGGGATTAGCTTTACGCAAGAAGGGGTTCAAATTTTAGACAAGTTGAGTGATTTGCATAAACATATGGTCGAGTTGCAAAAATATAATGAACCTCTCAAACATATTAGTGGAAACCTCAATCGCATGAATACTTTGATTACTCTTTGCAATAAGCGATTGGATATTCTAGATCTCAAAATGGTTTCTTTTCCGGAGAATTTAGGGAAGCGCAAAGAGCATCCCGGGTTTGAGAAAGCCCTTGCAAAAGTTGCCAAAACTACGACTGACAACACTTAGATCTATGCATTATGCCTAGCTAGGGGCATAAAACGATAGCGCTTGTTGGGAGGCAACCCAATGAATGAAATTTATTTTTGTCTTTTTCTTTCTGTTCTTGAGTGTTTGCACAATTATGATACTGTTATGATTGTGTTTTTTGTGTTTTAATTAGTGTTTGTGCCAAGTAAAGCCTTTGGGATAGCTTTGGTGATAGTTGATTTGATCTTGTTGGAAAACAGAAACTTTTGTGTCCAGTAAATAATTGTTTACAATCGCAGAAGTGACGAAAAATTCGGGATTTTTTACACAAGATTGATATACAAATTTCCTATGTTGTCCAAATTTTTCACTATTTTTGGAGTTATAGAAGTATGATAACAATTCACATCTTTACAGACTGTTCTGTTTTTGACAGATTCTGTTTTCTTTGCATTGTGTGCTTATTTTGATGAATCTATGGTTTGTATCGGGGGGTATAAGCCATGGTAAAATTAGAATACAGTAGATATAATGCAATAACAAAATTTGAATGGGTTTTCTACAGTACTTAAAGTAAAGATTGGTTTTCTTATACTAACGGATCTCACGAAGGTTTTGTTGAGTTTTGTGTGATTGAAGTTTTCAAGTTTTGGGTGAGATCACGATGGATGAAGGAATAAGGAGTAAGAAGAGCCTAAGCTTGGGGATGCCCATGGCACCCCAAGTTATTATCCAAAGAGGAACAAGCAACTAAGCTTGGGATGCCCCCAAGTGGCATCCCCTCTTTGTTCTAACGACCATCGGTATTTTACTTGGAACTATATTTTTATTCGTCACATATAATGAGTTTTGCTTGGAGCGTCTTGTATTATATGAGTCTTTGCTTGTTTTAATTTTTAGTTTAATTCAAGTATCCTTGCTGAACACACCTATTTGAGAGAGCCAAATGCTATGATTTGCTAGAATTGCTCTATATGCTTCACTTAAATTTTTTGAGCTATGGAATTGCTCTAGTGCTTCACTTATATCTTTTTGAGCACGGTGTGCTTTATTATTTTTGAAGAAATGCTCTCATGCTTCACTTAGATTTATTTGAGAGTTAGCAAACATTTTTTTTAGAAATTCTCTCATGCTTCACTTATATTATTTTGAGAGAAGAAAATTTTATGCTCATGTTCTTCACTTAGATTTGTTTGAGCTATCAAAAGCAACATATGAAACTAGTCCCAAAGTGATAGATATTCAAGAGGGATATAATAAAAACTTTCATGAAGGTCATTGGACAAAATAAACTTGATTCTTTGTAATAGTTTTGCGATATGATGATAGTGATATGTGAGTCATGTTGGTGAGTAATTATGGTTTAGTAAGAATATTGATGTTAAGGTTTGTGATTCCCTATACAAGCATGAAAGTCAATAGTTATGCAATGAAATTACATCCTACTTGTGGTGCATTATTCGGTGTTAGTTATGCTTAATGCTCGCTTATGAGATTTTTCGTTTCTTGGTTGGATGCTTCTCAATCTTTTGCTAGCCTTCACTTGTACTAAGTATGATCACTACTTGTGCATCCAAAATCCTTAAACCCAGTTTTGCCATATGAGTCCACTATACCTACCTATATGCGGTATTCTTTTGCCGTTCTAAGCAAATATGTATGTGCCATCTCTAATCTTCAAAATAAATTTCTTTTTTGTGTGCTCGTACCGCTCATGAAACGGTAGGGGACGGTGAAGGAAATATGCCCTAGAGGCAATAATAAAGTTGTTATTTTATATTTCCTTATTCATGATAAAGGTTTATTATTCATGCTAAGAATTGTATTGATCGGAAACTTAAATACATGTGTGAATACATAAACAAATACCGTGTCCCTAGTAAGCCTCTACTAGACTAGCTCATTGATCAAACATGGTTAAGGTTTCCTAACCATAGACATGTGTTGTCATTTGATAACGGGATCACATCATTAGGAGAATGATGTGATGGACAAGACCCATCCGTTAGCTTAGCATAATGATCGTTCAGTTTATTGCTATTGCTTTCTTCATGTCAAATACATATTCCTTCGACTATGAGATTATGCAACTCCCGGATACCGGAGGAATACCTTGTGTGCTATCAATCATCACAACATAACTGGGTGATCATAAAGATTCTCTACAGGTATCTTCGAAGGTGTTTGTTGAGTTGGCATAGATCGAGATTAGGATTTGTCACTCTGAGTATCGGAGAGGTATCTCTGGGCCCTCTCGGTAATACACATCATAAGCTTGCAAGCAAACAACTAAGGAGTTAGTCATGAGGTGATGTATTACAGAACGAGTAAAGACACTTGCTGGTAATGAGACTGAACTAGGTATGAAGATATCGACGATCGAATCTCGGGCAAGTAACATATCGATACACAAAGGGAATTACGTATGTTGTCATAACGGTTCGACCGATAAAGATCTTCGTAGAATATGTAGGAGCCAATATGGGCATCCAGGTTCCACTATTGGTTATTGACCGGAGATATGTCTCGGTCATGTCTACATAGTTCTCGAACCCGTAGGGTCCGCACGCTTAACGTTCGATGATGATATAGTATTATATGAGTTATGTGATTTGGTGACCGAATGTTGTTCGGAGTCCCGGATGAGATCACGGACATGACGAGGAGTCTCAAAATGGTCGAGAGGTAAAGATTCATATATAGGACGATAGTATTCGGACACCGGAAGTGTTTCGGGCGGTACCGGGTACTTATCGGGTCACCGGAAGGGGTTCTGGGCACCCCCCGGCAAAAGTTATGGGCCTTATGGGCCAAGAGAGGAAACGCACCAGCCACAAGGGGCTGGTGCACCCCCCATAGTAGGCCGGCCTAAGGAGGAGAAGGAAAGGGGGAAGGGAAAGGAAAGTGTGGGTTAGGATTCCCACTTCCTTCCCTTCCCCCCCCCCCCCCTCTTTCCTTCCCCGTTCAGAATACATGGCAGGGGGGCGCGGCCAGAGCAGGAGCCCTAGGGCCGGCCGGCCACCTATGTGGTGCGCCAGGCTGCCTCCCCTCCCCCTCCCACCTATATATATGTGGGAGGGGGCGCCTAGCACACACTAGATCAATTGTTAGCCGTGTGCGGCACCCCCCTCCACCGTTTACAACCCCGGTCATATTTTCGTAGTGCTTAGGCGAAGCCCTGCGGAGATCACTTCACCATCACCACGCCGTCATGCTGACGGAACTCATCTACTACCTCGCCGTCTTGCTGGATCAAGAAGGCGGAGAACATCACCGAGCTGAACGTGTGCTGAACTCGGAGGTGCCGTACGTTCGGTACTAGATTGGTTGGATCGCGAAGAAAGTTCGACTACATCAACCGCATTGTGAAACGCTTCTGCTTACGGTCTACGAGGGTACGTAGACACACTCTCCCATCTCGTTGCTATGCATCTCCTTGATAGATCTTGCGTGTGCGTAGAAAAATTATTGTTTTCCATGCAACGTTTCTCATCAGTGGTATCAGAGCCAGGTCTATGCGTAGATGATATGCACGAGTAGAACACAAAGAGTTGTGGGCGGTGATAGTAATACTGCTTACCACCAACGTCTTATTTTGATTCGGCGGTATTGTGGGATGAAGCGGCCCGGACCAACCTTACATGTCCACGCACATGAGACCGGTTCCACCGACAGACATGCAACTAGTTTTGCATAAAGGTGGATGGCGGGTGTCTGTTTCTCCTACTTTAGTTGAATCGAATTTGACTACGGCCGGTCCTTGAAAAAGGTTAAAACAGCAGACTTGATGAATCACCGTTGTGGTTTTTACCCTAGGTAAGAACGGTTCTTGCTAGAAGCCCATAGCAGCCACGTAAAACTTGCAACAACAAAGTAGAGGACGTCTAACTTGTTTTTGCAGGGCATGTTTTGATGTGATATGGTCAAGACATGATGTGATATACGTTATTGTATGAGATGATCATGTTTTGTAAGTTATCGGCAACCGGCAGGATCCTTATGGTTGTCTCTTTATTGTATGAAATGAAAACGCCATGTAATTGCTTTACTTTATCACTATGCGTTAGCGATAGTTGTAGAAGCAATAGTTGGCGAGACGACCACGACGCAACGATGGAGATCAAGGTGTCGAGCCGGTGACGATGGAGATCATTGATGTCTACTATGCAACCTTCTTCTAGTAGACGTTGTTGGGCCTCCAAGTGCAGAGTTCTGTAGGACAGTAGCAAATTTCCCTCAAGTGGATGACCTAAGGTTTATCAATCCGTGGGAGGCGTAGGATGAAGATGGTCTCTCTCAAACAACCCTGCAACCAAATAACAAAGAGTCTCTTGTGTCCCCAACACACCCAATACAATGGTAAATTGTATAGGTACACTAGTTCGGCGAAGAGATGGTGATACAAGTGTAATATGGATAGTAGATATAGGTTTTTGTAAGCTGAAAATATAAAAACAGCAAGGTAGCAAGTAACAAAAGTGAGCGAAAACGGTATTGCAATGATTGGAAACAAGGCCTAGGGTTCATACTTTCACTAGCGCAAGTTCTCTCAACAATGATAACATAATTGGATCATATAACAATCCCTCAACGTGCAATAAAGAATCATTCCAAAGTTTCTATCGGAGAACGTAGGATTAAAATGTGCATCAACCCCTATGCATAGATTACCCCAATGTCACCTCGGGAATCCGCGAGTTGAGTGCCAAAACATACATCAAGTAAATCAATAGAACATCCCATTGTCACCACAGATATCCCATAGCAAGACATACATCAAGTATTCTCAAATCCAATACTCAATCCAACATAACGAAACCTCAAAGAGCAAGACTCAATTCATCACAACAAGAGATAGAGAGGGAAGAAACACCATATGATCCAACTATAATAACAAAGCTCCCGGTGCATCAAGATCGTGCCAAATCAAGAACACGAGAGAGAGAGAGAGAGAGAGAGAGAGAGAGAGATCAAACACATAGCTACTGGTACATACCCTCAGCCCCGAGGGTGAACTACTCCCTCCTCATCATGGAGGCTGCCGGGATGATGAAGATGGCCACCGGTGATGGTTTCCCCCTCCGGCAGGGTGCCGGAATTGGCTCCCGATTGGTTTTTCGTGGCTACAGAGGCTTGCGGCGGCGGAACTCCCGATCTAGGTTTCTTTCTGGGGGTTTCTGGATTTATAGGAATTTTTGGCGTCGGTTTCACGTCAGGGGGGTCCATGATGTCTACTACGCAACCTTCTTCTTGTAGACTCGTGTTGGGCCTCCAAGCGCAGAGTTTTGTAGGACAGTAGCAAATTTCCCTCAAGTGGATGACCTAAGGTTTATCAATCCGTGGGAGGCGTAGGATGAAGATGGTCTCTCTCAAACAACCCTGCAACCAAATAACAAAGAGTCTCTTGTGTCCCCAACACACCCAATACAATGGTAAATTGTATAGGTGCACTAGTTCGGCGAAGAGATGGTGATACAAGTGTAATATGGATGGTAGATATAGGTTTTTGTAATCTGAAAATATAAAAACAGCAAGGTAGCAAGTAACAAAAGTGAGCAAAAATTTGCAATGCTTGGAAACAAGGCCTAGGGTTCATACTTTCACTAGTGCAAGTTCTCTCAACAATGATAACATAATTAGATCATATAACAATCCCTCAACGTGCAACAAAGAGTCTCTCCAAAGTCACTAATAGCGGAGAATAAACGAAGAGATTATTGTAGGGTACGAAACCACCTCAAAGTTATTCTTTCTAATCGATCTATTGGGCTATTCCTATAAGTGTCACAAGCAGCCCTAGAGTTCGTACTAAAATAACACCTTAAGACACACATCAACCAAAACCCTAATGTCACCTAGATACTCCAATGTCACCACAAGTATCCGCGGCTTTGATTATACGATATGCATCACACAATCTCATATTCATCTATTCAAACCAACACAAAGAACTTCAAAGAGTGCCCCAAAGTTTCTACTGGAGAGTCAAGACGAAAACGTGTGCCAACCCCTATGCATAAGTTCACAAGGTCACAGAACCCGCAAGTTGATCACCAAAACATACATCAAGTGGATCACGTGAATATCCCATTGCCACCACAGATAAACACATGCAAGACATACATCAAGTGTTCTCAAATCCTTAAAGACTCAATCCGATAAGATAACTTCAAAGGGAAAACTCAATTCATTACAAGAAGGTAGGGGGGGAGAAACATCATAAGATCCAACTATAATAGCAAAGCTCGCGGTACATCAAGATCGTGCCAAATCAAGAACATGAGAGAGAGAGATCAAACACATAGCTACTGGTACATACCCTCAGCCCCGAGGGTGAACTACTCCCTCCTTGTCATGGAGAGCACCGGGATGATGAAGATGGCCACCAATGATGGTTTCCCCCTCCGGCAGGGTGCCGGAACAGGGTCCAGATTGGTTTTTGGTGGCTACAGAGGCTTGCGGCCGCGGAACTCCCGATCTAGGTTTATTTCTGGGGGTTTCTGTATTTATAGGAATTTTTGGCGTCGAGAACAAGTCAGGGGGTCCACGAGGAGCCCACAAGACCGGAGGGTGCGCCCTAGGGGGGGCGCGCCCTCCACCCTTGTGGAGGCCTCGTGGCTCTTCTGGCCCAACTCCTTTGCTTCGGGGGCTTCTTCTGGTCCATAAAAAATCACCGTAAATTTTCAGCTTGTTTGGACTCCGTTTGATATTCCTTTTCTGTAAAACTCAAAAACAAGGAAAAATAGAAACTGGCACTGGGCTCTAGGTTAATAGGTTAGTCCCAAAAATCATATAAAATAGCATATAAATGCATATGAAACATCCAAGATGGATAATATAATAGCATGGAACAATAAAAAATTATAGATACGTTGGGACGTATCAGTCCACGAGTCAGCGACAAGGCAGGGGGCGCGCCCTCCACCTTTGTCGTTGACTCGGGACTCTTCTGGCCCAACTCTTGTGCTTCGGAGGCTTCTTCTGGTCCATAAAAAATCACAATAAATTTTCAGCTCGTTTGGACTCCGTTTGATATTCCTTTTCTACAAAACTCAAAAACAAGGAAAAAACAGAAACTGTCACTGGGCTCTAGGTTAATAGGTTAGTCCCAAAAATAATATAAAATAGCATATAAATGCATATAAAACATCCAAGATGGATAATATAATAGCATGGAACAATAAAAAATTATAGATACGTTGGAGACGTATCAAGCATCCCCAAGCTTAATTCCTGCTCGTCCTCGAGTAGGTAAATGATAAAAACAGAATTTTTGATGTGGAATGCTACCTAACATATTTATCAATGTAATCTTCTCTATTGTGGCAAGAATATTCAGATCCATAAGATTCAAAACAAAAGTTTAATATTGACATAAAAACAATAATACTTCAAGCATACTAATAAGGCAATCATGTCTTCTCAAAATAACATGGCCAAAGAAAGTTATCCCTACAAAATCATATAGTCTGGCTATGCTCCATCTTCATCACACAAAGTATTCAAATCATGCACAACCCCGATGACAAGCCAAGCAATTGTTTCATACTTTTGATGTTCTCAAACCTTTTCAACTTTCACGCAATACATGAGCGTGAGCCATGGACATAGCACTATAGGTGGAATAGAATATGGTGGTTGTGGAGAAGACAAAAAGAAGGAGATAGTCTCACATCAACTAGGCGTATCAACAGGCTATGGAGATGGCCATCAATAGATATCAATGAGTGAGTAGGGATTGCCTCAACGGATGCACTAGAGCTATAAGTTTATGAAAGCTCAAAAAAGAAACTAAGTGGGTGTGCATCCAACTTGCTTGCTCATGAAGACCTAGGGCATTTGAGGAAGCCCATCGTTGGAATATACAAGCCAAGTTCTATAATGAAAAATTCCCACTAGTATATGAAAGTGACAAAATAGAAGACTCTCTATCATGAAGATCATGGTGCTACTTCGAAGCACAAGTGTGGAAAAAGGATAGTAACATTGCCCCTTCTCTCTTTTCTCTCATTTTTTTTGATTGGCTTCTTTGGCCTCTCTTTTTTTGATTGGCTTCTTTGGCCTTTTTTTTTATTTCCTCACATGGGACAATGTTCTAGTAATGATGATCATCACACTTTTATTTACTTATAACTCAAGAATTACAACTCGATACTTAGAACAAAATATGACTCTATATGAATGCCTCCAGCGGTGTACCGGGATGTGCAATGACTCAAGAGTGACATGTATGAAAATTATGAACGGTGGCTTTGCCACAAATAATATGTCAACTACATGATCATGCAAAGCAATATGACAATGATGAAGCGTATCATAATAAACGGAACGGTGGAAAGTTGCATGGCAATATATCTCGAAATGGCTATGGAAATGCCATAATAGGTAGGTATGGTGGCTGTTTTGAGGAAGGTATATGGTGGGTGTATGGTACCGGTGAAATTTGCGCGGTACTAGAGAGGCTAGCAATGGTGGAAGGGTGAGAGTGCGTAAATCCATGGACTAAACATTAGTCATAAAGAACTCACATACTTATTGCAAAAGACTATTAGCTATCAAAACAAAGTACTACGCGCATGCTCCTAGGGGGATAGATTGGTCGGAAAAGACCATCGCTCGTCCCCGACCGCCACTCATAAGGAAGACAATCAATAAATAAATCATGCTCCAACTTCATTACATAACGGTTTACCATACGTGCATGCTACGGGAATCGCAAACCTCAACACATAACTTAGAGTAATGTTTCGTTACATAATTGTTGACGAAGAAAGGTGGGATGCCTACCGGGGCATCCCCAAGCTTAGATGCTTGAGACTTCTTGGATTATTAACTTGGGATGCCTTGGGCATCCCCAAGCTTGAGCTTTTGTGTCTCCTTAATTCCTTTTATATCACGGTTTCCCTAAATCTTAAAAACTTCATCCACACAAAACTCAACAAGAACTCGTGAGATGAGTTAGTATAAATCAAATGCAAAACCTTATCATTTTCTACTGTAGCAAATCAATAAAATTATTATTTAACATTGCATACTAAATGCCTCTGCATATTTAATACTCCTATCCTCAAATAGAATCATTAAACAAGCAAACATATTCAAACAATGCAAACATAACAGCAATCTGTCTAAACAGGAGAGTCTGTAAAAAGTGCAATTGTACTCATACTTACCTAACTCCAAAAATACTGGAAAATTACCACACTGTATAAAATTTGTTTTTAATCATTGTTTAAAAATTTCAAGATTTTATCATGTTCTGACTTTACTGAAGAATTCAGAAAAACGATAGAAAACTTTCTGTTTTCAAAACAGCAACATATAGACTTGCAAAATGAGCATGGTAAAGGCTAAACTTGACACTTTTATTGAAATAAAAGATGCAAAACATTACTCTAAATAACAGCAAGTAAATCCTAATAAAAGAAAATGACGCTCCAAGCAAAACTCATATCATGTGACGAATAAAAATATAGCTCCAAGTGAGGTTACCGATTATGTTGAAGACGAAAGAGGGGATGCCTTCCGGGGCATCCTCAAGCTTAGTTGCTTGGATCTTCCTTGAATATTACCTTGGGGTGCCTTGGGCATCCCCAAGCTTAGTTTCTTGCCACTCCTTATTCTCCTCATATCGATATCTCACCCAAAAACTTGAAAACTTCAATCACACAAAACTTAACTGAACTTCGTGAGATGGGTTAGTATGATAAAACAAATCACTCACTTTGGTACTGTCAAGACAAGATTCAAAATTTTTATCACCTGATGCCTACTATAACTTATCATTTCTACAATTTATATTGAGCAATATAAGCCATAGAAGCTAGAAAACAAGCAAACTATGCATCAAAAACAGAACAGTCTGTAAAGATCTGAATTAAGGTCATACTTCTGTAACTCCAAATATTCTTAAAAATTATAAAAACGTATATAATTTGTATAAAAATCAAATGTAAAAAATTCAGAATTTTTCCATGTTCCAGTAAAAGATAGGAATTCTGTACTGGACGCAAAAGTTTCTGTTTTTGCACAGAATCAAATCAACTATCAACCACACTATCCCAAAGGCTTTACTTGGCACTTTATTGAAATAAAACCTATAAAGCATGATTAATACAGTAGCCTAATCATGTGAACACACAAAAATAGTAGGAGTAAATATTGGGTTGTCTCCCAACAAGCGTTTTTCTTTAATGCCTTTTTAGCTAGGCAAGATGATTTCAATGATGCTCGCATAAAAGATAATAATAATTGAAACATAATGGAAGCATCATGAAGCCTATGACTAGCACATTTAAGTCTAACCCACTTCCTATGCATAGGGATTTTGTGAGCAAACAATTTATGGGAGCAAGAATCAACTAGCATAGGAAGGTAAATCAAGCAAAATTTCAAGATTTTCAACACATAGAGAGGAAACTTGATATTATTGCAATTCCTACAAGCATATATTACTCCCTCATAATAATTTTCAGTAGCATCATGAATGAATTCAACAATATAACTATCACATAAGTCATTCTTTTCATGATCTACAAGCATAGAAATTTTATTACTCTCCACATAAGCAAATTTATTCTCATGAATAGTAGTGGGAGCAAACTCAACAACATAACTATCATATGAGGTATAATCCAATTGAAAATTAAAATCATGATGACAAGTTTCATGGTTATCATTATTCTTTATAGCATACATGTAATCACAATAATCATCATAGATAGCAACTTTGTTCTCATAATCAATTGGAACCTCTTCCAAAATAGTGGATTCATCACTAAATAAAGTCATGACATCTCCAAATCCACTTTTATCAATATTATGAAAAGATTCAACACCCTCCAAAATAGTGGGATCAATACTACCTAGAGTTGACACTCTTCCAAACCCACTTTCATCAATATAATCATCATAAATAGGAGTCATGCTATCATCATAATAAATATTCTCATCAAAACTTGGGGGACTAAAAATATCATCTTCATCAAACATAGCATCCCCAAGCTTATGGCTTTGCATATCATTAGCATCATGGATATTCAAAGAATTCACACTAACAACATTGCAATCATGCTCATCATTCAAAGATTTTATGCCAAACATTTTATTGACTTCTTCTTCTAACACTTGAGCACAATTTTCCTTTCCATCATTTTCACGAAAGACATTAAAAAGATGAAGCATATGAGGCAACCTAAATTCCATTTTTTTCTTGTACTTTTCTTTTATAGACTAAACTAGTGATAAAACAAGAAACTAAAATATTCAATTGCAAGATCTAAAGATATACCTTCAAGCACTCACCTCCCCGGCAACGGCGCTAGAAAAGAGCTTGATGTCTACTACGCAACCTTCTTCTTGTAGACGTTGTTGGGCCTCCAAGTGCAGAGTTTTGTAGGACAGTAGCAAATTTCCCTCAAGTGGGTGACCTAAGCTTTATCAATCCGTGGGAGGCGTAGGATGAAGATGGTCTCTCTCAAACAACCCTGCAACCAAATAACAAAGAGTCTCTTTTGTCCCCAACACACCCAATACAATGGTAAATTGTATAGGTACACTAGTTCGGCGAAGAGATAGTGGTACAAGTGTAATATGGATAGTAGATATAGGTTTTTGTAATCTGAAAATATAAAAACAGCAAGGTAGCAAGTAACAAAAGTGAGCGAAAACGGTATTGCAATGCTTGGAAACAAGGCCTAGGGTTCATACTTTCAATAGCGCAAGTTCTCTCAACAATGATAACATAATTGGATCATATAACAATCCCTCAACGTGAAACAAAGAATCACTCCAAAGTTTCTATCGGAGAACGTAGGACGAAAACGTGCATCAACCCCTATGCATAGATTACCCCAATGTCACCTCGGGAATCCGCGAGTTGAGTGCCAAAACATACATCAAGTAAATCAATAGAACATCCCATTGTCACCACAGATATCCCATTTCAAGATGATACGTCTCCAACGTATCTATAATTTTTGATTGTTCCATGCTATTGTATTATCTGTTTTGGATGTTTTATATGCATTAATATGCTATTTTATATTATTTTTGGGACTAACCTATTAACCTAGAGCCCAGTGCCAATTTCTGTTTTTTCCCTGTTTTTGAGTTTCGCAGAAAAGGAATACCAAACGGAGTCCAAACAGAATAAAACTTTCGCGATGATCTTTCTTGGACCCAAAGGAAACTAGGATACTTGGAGATGAAGTCGGAGGAGCCACGAGGCGTCCACAAGGACGGAGGGCGTGCCCAGGGGGGTAGGGCGCGCCCCCCATCCTTGTGGGCCCCTCGTGCATCTCCTGACCTAATTCTTTCGCCTATATATACTCTTATATGCCCAAACCACCAGAGGCATCCACAAAAAGACTTTTCCACTGCCGCAACCTTCTGTACCCGTGAGATCCCATCTAGGGGCCTTTTCCGGCGTCCTGCCGGAGGGGGATTCGATCACGGAGGGCTTCTACATCAACACCATTGCCCTTCCGATGAAGCGTGAGTAGTTTACCTCAGACCTACGGGTCCATAGCTAGTAGCTAGATGGCTTTTTCTCTCTCTTTGATTCTCAATACCACGTTCTCCTCGATGTTCTTGGAGATCTATTCGATGTAATATTTTTTTGCAGTGTGTTTGCCGAGATCCGATGAATTGTGGATTTATGATCAGCTTATCTATGAATATTATTTGAATCTTCTCTGAATTCTTTTATGCATGATTTGATATCTTTGCAAGTCTCTTCGAACTATTGATTTGCTTTGGCCAACTAGATTGGTTTTTTTTGCAATGGGAGAAGTGCTTAGCTTAGGGTTCAATCTTGCGGTGTCCTTTCCTAGTGACAGTAGGGGCAGCAAGGCATGTATTGTATTGTTGCCATCGAGGATAAAAAGATGGGGTTTTCATCATATTGCTTGAGTTAATTCCTCTACATCATGTCATCTTTCTTAATGCGTTACTATGTTCTTCATGAACTTAATACTCTAGATGCAGGCAGGAGTCGGTCGATGTGTGGAGTAATAGTAGTAGATGCAGAATCGTTTCGGTCTACTTGACACGGACGTGATGCCTATATTCATGATCATTGCCTTAGATATCTTACATTCTTAAAAATTTGATCCCCACTACTACCAATTGTCTCAACATGCACACCGTCCACATCTGCGTTCAGTTCCCAATTTTGTGCGTCCACCGCAGCAAAGTTACCACGTCACTGCCTTTTTTTTGTTTGTTTAAAAACAACGTTCCAGTTGCTTATTATCTTCAGAAGAAGAAACGTTGGAGCTCCCCACCATTGCAGCCTCGTCTCCTCAATTTCCTGCATGGCTCACCAACTAATTTCATGCCTCTCTTAATTGTAGGCAACAGATCCTCTTCGTCTTCATCTTGTCCACCAAAAACTGATGGAAGAGCAACAGATTGGCCTGATCCTACTTTTAAGCAACGAATCTCCTAGCTGCTGCTGGCGCGAGGTCGAGGCCGTCGACTCTGGATGCTCCTCGCTGCTGCAGAAGTCTACTCTTTTCTTGCTAGCTCATCTGGGTAGATCAACATCGACAGGTAATGTGTATACATTGAGATGATCCCATTCGATCTTGATGGATAATCAACTATATGAATCTTCTAATTATCTTCATCCTTCGCCTCTTAGTATTTTAAGTAATTTGTTGATCGTAGTTAACACAACAGTGTAACATAACATGTGTGTTCATGAGAATCCAAACTGATGTGTAGAACTGTAGACCAATCGTCGATAATACAACTGGTGCGTGCACATCCACATGCATGCCATGAATTTCAAGGATGGAGTTTCTCTGCTGCAGGCCACCACCCCCATATGGATCCAGACGCACTGCAGTAATTCGCCCTCAAGATACACATGCCTTGGGACATCGCCGCTACCCTGCAGCCTCGATGCGCCCAACCCCGACCACCACCATCACAACCCTGCTGCCCAGAAGCAACAACGCCGCCCACTCTAGGAGACTTCCCCTGCCCCGCTAAATTCCACCTCGAAACAGTGGAGGGGCATCGCATCATCTCCAGCATCAGCTTGGTATCTCCGGCAATCCCTTTTTCATTATTGACATCAAAAGACATCCTCGCCATCACCTCCCAGCAATAACACTACATCTGCATCTCCTCTGTCCGACTGACTCCACCAAAGAACAATTTGTGTTGACTGATTTCAGTTAGTTGTTCACCATGTCTGGCTATCCAAGCCCACAGTACTACGACATCAATCTGGAACAATTAGCAGCAGACCGGCACTCAGGTAAAATATTGTACTTCCCTGTAACCTTCATCTGCTGATGGAGTGATTGGCTGCGTACCTTACTATGTATTTAGATGCATGAGCCTGAATGATAACTGTAATTCCCTAGAACTATTTTCCCTTGTGTGTCAGCAAGACTAACCTGCAGGTTGTAGTACTACAACTGAACTTTCCATGCCCTTTTTCTTTTTATATATAGCAGAGATTGAAAAAGGAGTATGTCGGAAGAAGTTTGTTAATAAGAGATCTTCATCCTCCTCTTGGTATTTTGATTAATTTGTTGATCTTCATCCTCCACGTAATTGTTCCATGGCTCCATATTAATCCTCCGCTACAATCTTGCAACTTTAGGCCGAGTTTATCTCACATGATTTATTTATTATTTTTTTCACATGTATTCTGTAGTTTCATTCATAGACATTCATACTCTTTGCCATCCCAACTTCCCAAGGATCCATCATCCATGTCTATTGGTTCCCACATGCATGATTTGTTTATTATTTTTTGACATGCCTTATGTAGTTATGTACGTGCATGAATAAACTTTCATATTATTTGCCATCCCAACTCCCAAGTATACATGTTTATTAGTTAGTTCATTGGATAGTTGTCAAATTCTGCTGCCTTTCTCATGTCTTATATCAGAACAAGATCGTTATGGTATAAGGAGGGTTGGAATTCATAATTTAGTATGGACCATACATAATAAGAAAAAAGGATCACATTAGATTGTCGAGCAATTATCGGACATTGCATATTGCTTTCCCCACGAGACACTATTGATATATAATTCATGTTTAAAAGTTTCCTTCCAGCTGTTCAATCACATGTTACCTAATCATCGCGTCCCAATTTGACCAAGAAATCTTGCAACCTCGCCTACCCATCGAGGATCTTGATGGAGTGGTTACGAACCAAACAATTGCTTGGCTTGTCATCGGGGTTATGCATGATTTAAATATTTTGTGTGATGAAGATGGAGCATAGCCAGACTATATGATTTTGTAGGGATAAGCTTTGTTTGGCCATGTTAGTTTCAGAAGACATAATTATCTTGTTAGTATGCTTGAAGTATTATTGTTTTTATGTCAATATTAAACTTTTGTTTTGAATCATACGGATCTGAACATTCATGCCACAATAAAGAAATTACATGGATAAATATGTTAGGTAGCATTCCACCTCAAAAAATTTGTTTTTATCATTTACCTACTCGAGGACGAGCAGGAATTAAGCTTGGGGATGCTTGATACGTCTCCAACGTATCTATAATTTTTGATCGTTCCATGCTATTATATTATCTGTTTTGGATGTTTTATATGCATTAATATGCTATTTTATATTATTTTTGGGACTAGCCTATTAACCTAGAGCCCAGTGCCAGTTCCTGTTTTTTTCCCTGTTTTTGAGTTTCGCAGAAAAGGAATACCAAACGGAGTCCAAACAGAATAAAACTTTCGCGATGATCTTTCTTGGACCCAAAGGAAACTAGGATACTTGGAGATGAAGTCGGAGGAGCCACGAGGCGTCCACAAGGACGGAGGGCGTGCCCAGGGGGGTAGGGCGCGCCCCCCATCCTTGTGGGCCCCTCGTGCATCTCCTGACCTAATTCTTTCGCCTATATATACTCTTATATGCCCAAACCACCAGAGGCATCCACAAAAAGACTTTTCCACTGCCGCAACCTTCTGTACCCGTGAGATCCCATCTAGGGGCCTTTTCCGGCGTCCTGCCGGAGGGGGATTCGATCACGGAGGGCTTCTAAATCAACACCATTGCCCTTCCGATGAAGCGTGAGTAGTTTACCTCAGACCTACGGGTCCATAGCTAGTAGCTAGATGGCTTTTTCTCTCTCTTTGATTCTCAATACCACGTTCTCCTCGATGTTCTTGGAGATCTATTCGATGTAATACTTTTTTGCGGTGTGTTTGCCGAGATCCGATGAATTGTGGATTTATGATCAGCTTATCTATGAATATTATTTGAATGTTCTCTGAATTCTTTTATGCACGATTTGATATCTTTGCAAGTCTCTTCGAACTATCGATTTGGTTTGGCCAACTAGATTGGTTTTTCTTGCAATGGGAGAAGTGCTTAGCTTTGGGTTCAATCTTGTGGTGTCCTTTCCCAGTGACAGTAGGGGCAGCAAGCCACGTATTGTATTGTTGCCATCGAGGTAAAAATATGGGGTTTTCATCATATTGCTTGAGTTAATTCCTCTACATCATGTCATCTTTCTTAATGCGTTACTCTGTTCTTCATGAACTTAATACTCTAGATGTAGGCAGGAGTCGGTCGATGTGTGGAGTAATAGTAGTAGATGCAGAATCGTTTCGGTCTACTTGACACGGACGTGATGCCTATATTCATGATCATTGCCTTAGATATCGTCATAACTTTGCGCTTTTCTATCAATTGCTCGGCAGTAATTTGTTCACCCACCGTATTATTTTCTATCTTGAGAGAAGCCTCTAGTGAAACCTATGGCCCCCGGGTCTATTTTCCATCATATAATCTTCTACTTTCCAATCTACGAGTTTCTGATCTACTATTTTGCAATCTTTTACTTTCCAATCTACAAAACAAAAATACAAAAAATATTTACTTTACGGCTTATCTATCTCTATCAGATCTCACTTTTGCGAGTAATAGTGAAGGGATTGACAACCCCTTTATCATGTTGGGTGCAAGTTTGGTGTTTGTTTGTGCAGGTATTCGGTGGCTTGCGTGTTGTCTCCTACTGGATTGATACCTTGGTTCTCAAAACTGAGGGAAATACTTACTCTACTTTGCTGCATCACCCTTTCCTCTTCAAGGGAAAAACCAACGCAAGCTCAAGAAGTAGCAGGAAGAATTTTTGGCGCCGTTGCCGGGGAGATCTACATCAAGTCAAGACATACCAAGTATCCATCATAAACTCTCATCTCTCTCATTACATTATTCGCCATTCGCCTCTCGTTTTCCTCTCCCCCACCTCTAAAACGATTTTCAAAAAGTTTGCCTTTTCTTCGCCTCTCTCTTTGCCTTTTGTTCGCCTCTCTTCCGTTTGTCTTCTTCGTTTGCTTTTTGTGTGCTTGTGTGTTGGATTGCTTGCTTTGTCATGATGACTCAAGAGAATACCAAATTGTGTGACTTTTCCAACACCAATAATAATGATTTTATTAGTACTCTGATTGCTCCCGCTACTAATGCGGAATCTTGTGAAATTAATGTCGCTTTGCTGAATCTTGTTATGAAAGATCAATTTTCTGGCCTTCCTAGTGAAGATGTCGCATCCCATCTAAACAATTTTGTTGATTTCTGTGATATGCAAAAGAAGAAAGATGTGGATAATGATATTGTTAAATTGAAGCTATTTTCGTTCTCACTACGAGACCGTGCTAAAACTTGGTTTTCATCTTTGCCTAAAAATACTATTGACTCATAGAATAAGTGTAAAGATGCTTTTATTTCCAAGTATTTTCCTCCCGCTAAGATCATCTCCCTTAGGAATGATATTATGAATTTTAAACAACTTGATTATGAGCATGTTGCACAATCTTGGGAGAGAATGAAATTGATGATACGAAATTGCCCTACTCATGGTTTGAATTTGTGGATGATTATACAAAAAAAATTATGCCGGATTGAATTTTGCTTCTAAAAATATTTTAGATTCGGCCGCGGGAGGCACTTTTATGGAAATTACTCTAGGAGAAGCTACTAAACTTCTAGATAATATTATGGTTAATTATTCTCAATGGCATACCGAAAGATCTTCCACTAGTAAAAAGGTGCATGCAATTGAAGAGATTAATGTTTTGAGTAGAAAGATGGATGAACTGATGAAATTGTTTGCTAGCAAGAGTGTTTATTTGGATCCCAATGATATGCCTTTATCCACTTTGATTGAAAATAATAATGAATCTATGGATGTGAATTTTGTTGGTAGGAACAATTTTGGTAATAACGCGTATAGAGGCAATTTTAATCCTAGGCCGTTTCCTAGTAATTCCTCTAATAATTATGAAAATTCCTACAACAATTCTTATGGAAATTATAATAAGATGATCTCTGAATTTGAGAATAGTGTTAAAGAATTTAAGAGTTCGCAAAAGAATTTCAATGCTTTGATTGAAGAAAAATTGCTTAAGATTGGTGATTTGGCTAGGAACGTGGATAGAAATTCTCTTGATGTTGATTCTTTGAAACTTAGATCTATTCCACCCAAGCATGATATCAATGAGTCTCTCAAGGCTATGAGATTTTCCATTGATGAAAGCAAAGAAAGAACCGCTAAGATGCGTGCTAAAAAAGATTGGTTTGTAAAAACGTGTTCTTCTAGTTTCCGTGAAAATAATGATGATGATCTAAAAGTGATTGATGTGACTCCTATTTAATCTTTGTTTTCCAATGTAAATCTTGATAAAGATGGGACTGGATATGAGTCAACTTTAGTTAGAAGGTGTCCCAATGATTCGGAGTTTTTAGATCTTGATGCAAAAATTGATAAAAGTGGGATTGGAGAGGTCAAAACTTTAAATAGCAATGAACCCACTCTTTTGGATTTCAAGGAATTTAATTATGATAATTGTTATTTAATAGATTGTATTTCCTTGTTGCAATCCATGTTGAATTCTCCTCATGCTTATAAACAAAACAAAGTTTTTACTAAACATATCGTTGATGCTATGATGCAATCTTTTGGAGAAAAGCTTGAATTGGAAGTTTCTATCCCCAGAAAACTTTATGATGAGTGGGAACCGACTATTAAGATTAATATTAAAGATTATGAATGCCATGCTTTGTGTGATTTGGGTGCTAGTGTTTCCACGATTCCAAAAACTTTATGTGATGTGTTAGGTTTCCGTGAATTTGATGATTGCTCTTTAAATTTGCATCTTGCGGATTCCACTATTAAGAAACCTATGGGAAGGATTAATGATGTTCTTATTGTTGCAAATAGGAATTATGTGCCCATAGATTTCATTGTTCTTGATATAGATTGCAATCCTACATGTCCTATTATTCTTGGTAGACCTTTCCTTAGAACGATTGGTGCAATTATTGATATGAAAGAAGCAAACATTAGATTTCAATTTCCATTAAGGAAGGGCATGGAACACTTTCCAAGAAAGAAAATTAAATTTCCTTATGAATTTATTATGAGAGCCACTTATGGATTGCATGCCAAAGATGACAATACCTAGATCTATTCGTGTTTTTATGCCTAGCTAAGGGCGTTATAGCGCTTGTTGGGAGGCAACCCAATTTTATTTTTGTTTTTGATTTTTAGGTTCTGTTTTGCAATAAATAATTCATCTAGTCTCTGTTTAGATGTGGTTTTATGTTTTAATTAGTGTTTGTGCCAAGTAAGACCTTTGGGATAGCTTACGGTGATAGTTGATTTGATCTTGCTGAAAAACAGAAACTTTTGCGCCCAGGAAAATAATTTTCATAATTCACAGAAGAGTGATTTTGAGTTGATTATTTTTTCATAAGGTTAATAAACAAATTCCTTAGGTCCTCCTAATTTTTCAGAATTATTTGTGTTACAGAAGTATTCGAGATTTCCAGATTGCTACAGACTGTTCTGTTTTTGACAGATTCTGTTTTCTATGTGTTGTTTGCTTATTTTGATGAATCTATGGGTAATATCGGGGGGGGGGGTGGGGTGGGGGGGGGTATGAACCATGGAAAAGTTGGAATACAGTATATATCACACCAATATAAATAAAGAATGAGTTCACAACAGTACCAAAAGTGGTGATTTATTTTCTTATACTAACGGAGCTTATGAGATTTTCTGTTGAGTTTTGTGTTGTGAAGTTTCCAAGTTTTGGGTAAGGATTTGATGGACTATGGAATAAGGAGTGGCAAGAGGCTAAGCTTGGGGATGCCCAAGGAACCCCAAGGTAATATTCAAGGACAACCAAGAGCCTAATCTTGGGGATGCCCACGAAGGCATCCCCTCTTTCGTCTTCGTCTATCGGTAACTTTACTTGAGGCTATATTTTTATTCACCACATGATATGTGTTTTGCTTGGAGCGTCTTGTATGATTTGAGTCTTTGCTTTTTAGTTTGCCACAATCATCCTTGCTGTACACACCTTTTGAGAGAGACAAGCATGAATCATGATTTATTAGAATACTCTTTGTGCTTCACTTATATCTTTTGAGCTAGGCAATTTTGCTCTAGTGCTTCACTTACATCTTTTTAGAGCATGGCGGTGGTTTTATTTTATAGAAATTTATGAAATCTCATGCTTCACTTATATTATTTTGAGAGTCTTTAAAACAGCATGGTAATTTGCTTTGGTTATAAATTTAGTCCTAATATGATAGGCATCCAAGAGGGATATAATAAAAACTTTCATATAAAGTGCATTGAATACTATGAGAAGTTTGATTCCTTATAATTGTTTTGAGATATATAGATGGTGATATTAGAGTCATGCTAGTGCTTAGTTGTGAATTTTAGAAATACTTGTGTTAAGGTTTGTGAGTCCCGTAGCATGCACGTATGGTGAACCGTTATGTAACGAAGTTGGAGCATGAGATATTTTTTTATTGTCTTCCTTATGAGTGGCGGTCGGGGACGAGCGATGGTCTTTTCCTCCCAATCTATCCCCCTAGGAGCATGCGTGTAGTACTTTGTTTGGATGACTAATAGATTTTTGCAATAAGTATGTGAGTTCTTTATGACAAATGTTGAGTCCATGGATTATACGCACTCTCACCCTTCCACCTTTGCTAGCCTCTCTAGTGCCGCGCAATTTTCGCCGGTGCCATAAACCCACCATATACCTTCCTCAAAACAGCCACCATACCTACCTATAATGGCATTTCCATAGCCATTCCGAGATATATTGACATGCAACTTTCCACCGTTCCGTTTATTATGACACGCATCATCATTGTCATATTGCTTTGCGTGATCATGTAGTTGACATCATATTTGTGGCAAAGCCACCTTTCATCATTTTTTATACATGTCACTCTTGAATCATTGCACATCCCGGTACACCGCCGGAGGCATTCATATAGAGTCATATTGTGTTCTAGTATCGAGTTGTAATTTTTGAGTTGTAAGTAAATAGAAGTATGATGATTTTCAATATTAGAGCAATGTCCCATGTGAGGAAATAAAGAAAAAAAGAAAGAAAAAAAAGAGAAAGAAAGAAAGAAAAAAAAGGAAAAAAAAGAGAAAAAGAGAGAAGGGGCAATGTTACTATCCTTTTTTCCATACTTGTGCTTCAAAGTAGCACCATGATCTTCGTGATAGAGAGTCTCCTATGTTGTCACTTTCATATACTAGTGGGAATTTTTCATTATAGAACTTGGCTTGTATATTCCAACGATGGGCTTCCTCAAATTGCCCTAGGACTTCATGAGCAAGCAAGTTGGATTCACACCCACTTAGTTTTCTTTTTGAGCTTTCATAAACTTATAGCTCTAGTGCATCCATTGCATGGCAATCCCTACTCACTCACATCGATATCTATTGCTGGGCATCTCCATAGCCCGTTGATACGCCTAGTTGATGTGAGACTATCTCCCTCTTTTTGTCTTCTCCACAACCACCTTCTATTCCACCTATAGTGCTATGTCCATGGCTCATGCTCATGTATTGCGTGAAAGTTGAAAAAGTTTGAGAACGTCAAAAGTAAGAAACAATTGCTTGTCTTGTCATCGGGGTTGTGCATGATTTAAATATTTCGTGTGATGAAGATGGAGCATAGCCAGACTATATGATTTTGTAGGGATAAGCTTTCTTTGGCCATGTTATTTTGAGAAGACATAATTATCTTGTTAGTATGCTTGAAGTATTATTGTTTTTATGTCAATACTAAACTTTTGTTTTGAATCATACAGATCTGAACATTCATGCCACAATAAAGAAATTACATGGATAAATATGTTAGGTAGCATTCCACATCAAAAATTCTGTTTTTATAATTTACCTACTCGAGGATGAGCAGGAATTAAGCTTGGGGATGCTTGATACGTCTCCAACGTATCTATAATTTTTTATTATTCCATGCTATTATATTATCTGTTTTGGATGTTTTATATGCATTAATATGCTATTTTATATTATTTTTGGGACTAACCTATTAACCTAGAGCCCAGTGCCAATTCCTCTTTTTTTCCTGTTTTTGAGTTTCGCAGAAAAGGAATACCAAACGGAATAAAACTTTCACGATGATCTTTCTTGGACCCAAAGGAAACCAGGA
Source organism: Thinopyrum elongatum (assembly GCA_011799875.1). Lineage (NCBI taxonomy): Eukaryota > Viridiplantae > Streptophyta > Magnoliopsida > Poales > Poaceae > Thinopyrum > Thinopyrum elongatum. The sequence continues at coordinate 414,477,560 of CM022301.1, forward strand.
GACTTGGAGATGAAGTCGGAGGAGCCACGAGGCGGCCACAAGGACGGAGGGCGCGCCCCCCACCCTTGTGGACTCCTCGTGCGTCTCCTGACCTAATTCTTTCGCCTATATATACTCTTATATGCCCAAACCACCAGAGGCATCCACAAAAAGACTTTTCCACTGCCGCAACCTTCTGTACCCGTGAGATCCCATCTAGGGGCTTTTCCGGCGTCCTGCCGGAGGGGGATTCGATCACGGAGGGCTTCTACATCAGCACCATTGCCCTTCCGATGAAGCGTGAGTAGTTTACCTCAGACCTACGGGTCCATAGCTAGTAGCTAGATGGCTTTTTCTCTCTCTTTGATTCTCAATACCACGTTCTCCTCGATGTTCTTGGAGATCTATTCGATGTAATACTTTTTTGCGGTGTGTTTGCCGAGATCCGATGAATTGTGGATTTATGATCAGCTTATCTATGAATATTATTTGAATCTTCTCTGAATTCTTGTATGCATGATTTGATATCTTTGCAAGTCTCTTCGAACTATCGATTTGGTTTGGCCAACTAGATTGGTTTTTCTTGCAATGGGAGAAGTGCTTAGCTTTGGGTTCAATCTTGCGGTGTCCTTTCCCAGTGACAGTAGGGGCAGCAAGCCACGTATTGTATTGTTGCCATCGAGGATAAAAATATGGGGTTTTCATCATATTGCTTGAGTTAATTCCTCTACATCATGTCATCTTTCTTAATGCGTTACTCTGTACTTCATGAACTTAATACTCTAGATGCAGGCAGGAGTCGGTCGATGTGTGGAGTAATAGTAGTAGATGCAGAATCGTTTCAGTCTACTTGACACGGACGTGATGCCTATATTCATGATCATTGCCTTAGATATCGTCATAACTGTGTGCTTTTCTATCAATTGCTCGGCAGTAATTTGTTCACCCACCGTATTATTTTCTATCTTGAGAGAAGCCTCTAGTGAAACCTATGGCCCCCGGGTCTATTTTCCATCATATAATCTTCTACTTTCCAATCTATGAGTTTCTGATCTACTATTTTGCAATCTTTTACTTTCCAATCTATAAAACAAAAATACCAAAAATATTTACTTTACCGCTTATCTATCTCTATTAGATCTCACTTTTGCGAGTAACCGTGAAGGGATTGACAACCCCTTTATCGTGTTGGGTGCAAGTTTGGTGTTTGTTTGTGCAGGTATTCGGTGACTTGCATGTTGTCTCCTATTGGATTGATACCTTGGTTCTCAAAACTAAGGGAAATACTTACTCTACTTTGCTGCATCACCCTTTCCTCTTCAAGGGAAAAACCAATGCAAGCTCAAGAAGTAGCACAAGACATACATCAAGTGTTCTCAAATCCAATACTCAATCCAACATAACGAAACCTCAAAGAGCAAGACTCAATTCATCACAACAAGAGATAGAGAGGGAAGAAACACCATATGATCCAACTATAATAACAAAGCTCGCAGTACATCAAGATCGTGCCAAATCAAGAACACGAGAGAGAGAGAGAGATCAAACACATAGCTACTGGTACATACCCTCAGCCCCGAGGGTGAACTACTCCCTCCTCATCATGGAGACCGCCGGGATGATGAAGATGGCCACCGATGATGGTTTCCCCCTCCGGCAGGGTGCCGGAATGGGCTCCCGATTGGTTTTTAGTGGCTACAGAGGGTTGCGGCGGGGGAACTCCCGATCTAGGTTTCTTTCTGGGGGTTTCTGGATTTATAGGAATTTTTGGTGTCGGTTTCACGTCAGGGGGGTCCACGAGTCAGCGACAAGGCAGGGGGGCGCGCCCTCCACCCTTGTCGTTGACTCGGGACTCTTCTGGCCCAACTCTTTTGCTTCGGGGGCTTCTTCTGGTCCATAAAAATCGCCATAAATTTTCAGCTCGTTTGGACTCCGTTTGATATTCCTTTTCTACAAAACTCAAAAACAAGGAAAAAACAGAAACTGGCACTGGGCTCTAGGTTAATAGGTTAGTCCCAAAAATAATATAAAATAGCATATAAATGCATATAAAACATCCAAGATCGATAATATAATAGCATGGAACAATCAAAAATTATAGATACGTTGGAGACGTATCAATCATAACGATGCTTTGGAGATGGAGATCAAAAGCACAAGATGATGATGGCCATATCATGTCACATATTTTGATTGCATGTGATGTTTATCCTTTATGCATCTTATTTTGCTTAGAATGGCGGTAGCATTATAAGATGATCCCTTCACTAAATTTCAAGATAAAAGTGTTCTCCCCGAGTATGCACCGTTGCCAAAGTTCGTCGTTTCGAAGCACCACGTGATGATCGGGTGTGATAGACTCTACGATCACATACAACGGGTGTAAGACAGTGTTGCACATGCAGAATACTTGGGTTAAACTTGATGAGCCTAGCATGTACAGACATGGTCTCGGAACACTGGGATCCGATGAACTTTGAGTTTATGATCAGATCTATATTTTTATCCATGAAAGTTATTTGAGTTTCTTTGATCTCTTATATGCATGATTACGTATAGCCTCGTATTTCTTCTTCGAATCTTTGGTTTAGTTAGGCCGACTAGATCGATTTTTCTTGCCATGGGAAGAGGTGCTTTGTGATGGGTTCGATCTTACGGTTCTCAATCCCAGTGACAGAAGGGGAAATGACACGTATGTATCGTTGCTATTAAGGATAACAAGATGGGGTCTATTCCTACATGAATAGATCTTGTCTACATCATGTCATCGTTCTTATTGCATTACTCCGTTTCTCCATGAACTTAATACACTAGATGCATGCTGGATAGCGGTCGATGTCTGGAGTAATAGTAGTAGATGCAGGCAGGAGTCGGTCTACTAATCTTGGACGTGATGCCTATATAATAATCATTGCCTAGATATCGTCATAATTAGTTGAAGTTCTATCAATTGCCCAACAGTAATTTGTTTACCCACCGTATGCTATTTTTTCGAGAGAAGCCACTAGTGAAATCTACGGCCCCCGGGTCTACTATTTATCATATTTGCCTTTGAGATCTATTTTTATTCGCTTTTATTTTCAGATCTATCAATCCAAAAACCCAAAAATACCTTGCTGCACTTTTTTGTTATTTATTTTATTTCGTGTTTCTGCGAGATCTATTTATCCAATCTACTACAATTTTATCTATCTTTTTACCCGGGAGGGATTGACAACCCCTCTTACACGTCGGGTTGCAAGTATTTGTTCTTTGTGTGCAGGTACCTTTTACATAGTGTTGCGTGGTTCTCCTACTGGTTCGATAACCTTGGTCTCATCACTGAGGGAAATACCTACCATAGCTGTGCTGCATCATCCCTTCCTCTTTGGGGAAATACCGACGTAGTTCAAGCCGCATCAGTGATGGAGTTGAGCACCGAAATAGTCGAGGAACGCTCGGAAAAAGGGGTGGGCGGCATCGAGAAGCCCCGCTCGACGTGGGTGACGAGCAGGACGCGCTCGTCCTCCTGAGGCACCGGCTCGACCTCCCTCTCGCCCGGACGACGCCATCCCTCGTGCGGGATCAGCCCTTCTTCCGCCAGCTCCTCCAACCGCCGAGCGGTGACGCGCGACAGGATCCAGTCCCCCGCTGCGCCAGAGCCAGAAGAAGTGGCCTTCCCCGCCTTCTCCGCCTTGTCTGTGGAGTCCCTTGCCATCACCGCGCACTCGGGTGGAGGAGAGGAGCAGAGGAGTCGGGGTGGACGAAAAGGGGATCTGAGGGCCGGACTGTTCCCCCCAAACCTTTTATACCTCCAGACAAAATCCTCAGCCAAATCTTCCACCGCAAATCCCCGGATCGGTGGCCCGCACGGCGTGGCTTTGCACAGGACAGACGCAACACGTGGCGGGGATCATGCGCACAAATCGAGGAGCCACGCCCCCCACTTTCCCACTAACGCATCACGTTACAGCTTCAGCGCGCGAACACGCAAAATCAAATCCCAAGATTTCTGGGACAAATCAATCTGATTGATTACCAGCGATTCCTTTCCTAAAGGGAGCATGTCAGTCCGACTGACCACCCTCCGCGGGGACCCGTGCACTCGGCCACGTTAAACACCCGACTGAAGTCTTCTTCAAGATCGTTATGTGACGAGCTTGACGCCCCTCTGCAGGTTCACTTGGCCCTCTCGATAGGCTCCAAGGCGCAAGACTCGAAAACCTGGACTTGTAGGAGGCCTGCGCTGGCGTTCCCCTGGGATAAGGAGTGGTGTCTCTCTGGAGAGTCAGACCACGCGCCGGCGTCGCCACTTGAGTTGTAATGGCATGCCCTCACTCGGGCCCCTAGTCTATCTCCTCCGAGAGACAAAACGAATGCCACCGGGGATTTTCTCGACGATCGACAGCACCCGGTCATCTGGGTAAACCTAAAGTCCAGAATCCGTTGTGTTTTCGTCCAAGGAACAACAAATCACGGTTCGGAAGCATATTCTGAGTGTCCCTGCAGCACTCGGACTCAGCCGAAGGGTCGGTTTGTTTGTCCTACGAAATCCCAACCGATTCGGGGGCTAATGATGCGATCACCTATTACAGGTAGGGTCAAGGACCCATCATTTGGGACCCATATGGGTAGGGTTGGGCATATAACCCGAAAACCGAACGACCGAACCGAATTAATCTGAACCGAAGCCGAATTGACCGAAACCGATTTATTTGGTACTATGCTCGGTTAATGATTATGAGAAACCGAATTTACTTCGGTGATTTCGGTCTGCGCGCTCGCTGCACCGAATTGACCGAAGCACCAAGACCCACTGCTACCTCGAACAGTTTTGCTAGCTAATCACACATCCTCCATAAATTAGTTTCCGTTTGTACGCTCTGACTCTGTGCTGCCAGGCAACTAAATGAAAATCAATTGAATTGATGGCGCCTTGATGTGATTTGTGATGAGTGGCAAACAGTGCCGTAGGCTGGCCGGCTGGTCCCCTGATTCCCTCCCTAATTCTCATCCACGTGTACTGGATGCCCGTCTGCTTTCATTTTTTAATAGTGAACCTAGGTGTTGTTTGTTGCTGCATGCGGTCTCGCTCACCTCCTGTATCTTTTTCTATTCTTTGAGAATAACACGTGTTGTTATGTAGCCTAGCCGAGACAAACAAGTACTAGCAGCTATACCATCCAGCCAGCCCAAACCAGCTTAGCGCGGTAGTGCCCAGGCGGCCAGGCCCCAGCTGTTTGGTCTATTCGGTGCAAAACCGAATACCGAACCGATCAATCAATCGGTGCACCAAAGGCTCGGTTTTGCGTATTGCTAGAGACCAATCAGTTGGTGTTTTCTAGGAATCGAGAAAACTAAAACACCGAAGCACCGAACAGTTCGGTTCGGGGGAACCGAACGGCCACCCCTACATATGGGGCCCATCACCATCATAGGTAGGTCCCTGGACCGTGCCAACATTCGGATGCATACACTAGGAGGTTCACTCGGACGGCTCTGTAGCACTCGGACAATCACACGTCACTCGGCGGACAAACTACCACTCGGACCTATAGGACAAGAAGGCGTCGTGGGAGCTGCAACAGTCGAGGAATCCTAAGCCATCCACTAAATAGAGTTATAGCTATTGTTACCTGTAACTGCTGTAGTAGAGGCTCATTACACTAGTAACTATCTCATTCAATGACATTAATTGCCTCGGCGGCGTGGGAGACATGGGGCTGCAGTGCACTCTATATAAGTCGCTCCCCTCTCCATAGCCGGGCACGTTCAATCTCTGTAACTATACCCATCAAATAAAAGCAAGCCTCAGGGCACGAGACGTAGGGCTTTTACCTCCACCAAGTGAGGGATCTGAACTCGTTAAACACCGAGTGTTACACCTGCGTCGTAGCTAGTCTCTGCCCTTATTTGTACCCCTAGTACTCATTTTCAGGATCATAACCTCGACAGGGCCCACCTGCTTTGGGAGGACCCACATGATCGTGGGTAGTGGGGAAAGTCCCCACAACCCTGGTCTAGGCGCACCAAGATCCTCCCTTAAAAGGAATAGTATCATATCCCGAAGGAATAAGATTAGGATCCTAAAAGGGGGGACAGCGATATGTGGGGAAGGAAAGGAGGGATTTCCTTCCTCCTCCTTTAACTAACAACCCTAGGGCCTTTGAGGGCAAGCTACCAGCCCCCTCCACGCCTATATAAAGGTGGGGAGGCATTGGGGGCAGTTTCCCTTCGACCCTTGCCTGTTACCCCTCCCAACTCCTCCCACGTTTCACCGGTACGCGCTTGGCGAAGCCATGTCGGAGTTCTGCTGCCACCACCACCACCACGCCGTCGTGCTGGTTCAGATCTCATCTACCTCCTCTTCCTCACTTGTTGGATCAAGAAGGAGAGGACGCCGCCGAGCCGTATGTGTGCTAAACTCGGAGGTGCTGCACGTGCGGTACTTGGATCGGATTGTATCGCGACGCGAGTACGACTACGCCAACCACGATCTCTAGATTGTTAACGCTTTCGGTCTACAAGGGTATGTACACACCACTCTCCTCTCGTTTCTATACATCTCCTAGATTAGAACTTGGGTGTTCGTAGGATTTTTTTTTATTTTCATGCTTCGTTCCCCATCAGTGGTATCAGAGCTAGGTCTATGCGTGGATGTATATGCATGAGTAGACCACAAAGTTGTTGTGGGCGTTGATGTTCAAATTGCTTACTTCCCTAGTCTTATTTGGATTCGGCGGTATTGTGGGATGAAGCGGCTCGGACCAACCTTACATGTCCACGCACATGAGACTGGTTCCACTGTTTGACATGCAACTTGTATTGCATAAAAGTGGCTTTGCGGGTGTTTGTCTCTCCCACTTTCGTTGAATTTGGTTTGACGAGGGCGGTCCTTGTAGAAGGTTAAAAGGCAACTTGTACATCACCGTTGTGATTTTGTGTAGATAAGAATAGTTCTTATAGTTTGCCCTAGCAGCCACGTAAAAATTGAAACAACAAAGTAGAGGACGTCTAACTTGTTTTTGCAGGGGCATGTTGTGATGTGGTATGGCCAAAACGTGATGTGATATATGTTGATGTATGAGATGATCATTGACGGTGTCCTTGACTAGGGGGTACTCACCACATCGTCTCTCGACCAGCTGGATCGGGCCGAGGACCCCCATGGCGGTTCACTATTGGGCCAGTTCGGACAGCCGATGACATATATGAGGAAGATTCCACAAGACTTGGTGATCAAGACAAGGACTCCTCTCCACCGACGTATTCGACTAGGACTCTTGTTATCCTAGGTCTCTGGTACATTATATAAGCCGAGGCCAGGCTAGTCGATAGATTATTAGGACATTCATCATTACACCCCTAGGGTTTAGACCATAACTCATGATCTCGAGGTAGATCACTCTGTACTCGATACCCTATCATCAATATAAACAAGAGCAGGACGTAGGGTTTTACGTCCATTAAGAGGGCCCGAACCTGGGTAAAACATTGCCTCCTTCGTCCCTGTTACCATTGATCCGAGAATCAATAGCTCGGGAGCCCCTACCCCGAGGTCAGCCGGTTTTGACACCGACAATGGTGCTTTCATTGAGAGTTCCGCTGTGTGATCGACAAAGAATCAATGGCTCGCCTGCAGATCAACTGCAACGTCGGCATCTTCATCGCCGGCTCGACCGAGGGGGGGAATCATCCATGGAGCTCGGGGGCTCAACGTCAACATTACCCTCGGGCAACCGAGCTATTTTTTCGGACAGCGAACTTGTATCCGCAGCCACCGCCTCCTCGGGCATCGCTTTGATGATTCCTTCGATGGAATTGTGTGGAATTGAGTCTACAACAACCCTGTAAAATTTCATCGCGTTCCAATGGAGCAATCTTCGCCGATCTCTGATGTACCGGAGCCCTGTTGACTCTGGACGGAAATCCGGACAAGTTTGGAGCGTGGTGTCCAGCATCTAGCTCAGACGTCCTTTGGAATGTCCAACTGTTGATCGGCGGCGGAATTCTTATATCTACCACCCCTCAAAATTTCAGCTCGATCCAACTATTCAAACTCCGGAAAACCTCCGATGAGCGCATTGATTTTCAGATCTATTTTCTGCGCGAGAACGAATCCGACCCGAGTTCATCTTTTTTATGAGCGGGATTTCGGGCATCCTTTTTTTAAGGAAGTTTTGTATGGGGTATTGTGTTTTATTCTCAAACACATCCCACTAATTTTTAAGACTTTTTCAATATAATCATCACCGTCGCGCCGGTGTCAAACCAGCCCGACAACGTTGCTGCACGGCTGCCGACCTGCGCTAGACTGGTCGTCGCTTCATCGAGCCGAGCCCAACCTTATCAGATCATCATCTCGGCAAGCCGAACAAGAGTTTGGCATCGTGAAGGCTAAATCATCATCAACATCGCCGCCACACATATTACACGGAGAAGGCACACCGGCATCGCCGCACGGTCACTTCATCAGGCCGGCATCGACCGTGTCACAAGATCCGACCTGCGTCGGCATCGCCGCGCTATTGCTTCTTCAAGCCTATGTCCACCACGCCGACCTGCTTCGACAACTCGGCGGGTATGGTGATTGCAACGTCACCTTACCGACCTGCTCCGTCACCTCGGCTAGACCGGGGGCTTCGTCATCAACCTACTTCTGGGACTTTGGCGTCACGAGCCGACCAGCTTTGTCACGTTAGCTGGTCCGGGGGCTTCGCCTCGCCGCATCGACCGTGCTGCGTCATTACTTCATCAAGTGGAACTCCTCGCTTGGTCACCTCGGGCTTGGGGGCTAGGATCTCGGCCAGGCCGAGGACTACGTCTTCGTCCCGCCACAAGCCCGGACTCGTCAGCAACACCGAACACACTAACCAGCTAAGTCGCTTTCATGCTAAAATTTCCTCAATTCTTAATTTTTTCGGTTAGACCAAGCATTATATTTATGTTAAAATCATTGTTTGTTAAAAACACTTCTTGTCCTAGGTTAACTGTGGGCTCTTAAAATTTATATGAGCCATTTTATAATAAGTGTTTTCTTCTAAGTAGTTGAAAAGTTTTTTTCTACCACTCCTTTTTCGACTCGAGTGTATGGTCAATAGCCGGATAGCCTGGCTTCTCTCTAAAGCCGCTTGAGTTTAGTTCACTAAACTGGCCTCGGAGAAGCACTCTGCCTTCAGGATAAGAAGGTTGAAGCCGAAGGCTGACCTACTTGAAGCTTAGAGATCGGATGTGTCATGTTAAAGCACTACAGAAGCACACAAATTTTTTTTGGTTTTCCATGCTTATGGCGCTTTTAACCTATTTGCGTGTTTCCAGCATAAGTCTCACAGTACGATGGCGGACACCTTTAAAGCTTCGGCAATATCAATGTGGATTACGACTAGAGCCGAACCCACCAAAAGCCAAGGTACTCCATGGACTCCTCGGCAAAACATTCTCGGATATTGCATTATATGCATCAGTTTTGAATTGTGTCTTCAGTCAATAGTTGGGTTGCCGGGCTCCCCGTTCTTGCCTCCTATGTTCTGCTTTGTTCGGCTAGGTGTGCAAAGGGAGAACCACTGCGATTGTGCTTCCAGCTCGAATGGTTAAGCGCCTCAGTGGAGAAAGCCGAAAACTGACTGTCACAATGGGCGTAAACTGGTTAGCGATCCGATGACGGTATCAAACTATAGATCGATAGCGATTACCCTGTGTTAAACGATGGGCCTTTCATAACATTGGCCGAAGTGTTAATGGCTAGACTTCGGTCAGTGCCGAACACTAACCGGGGGCTAGTAACTGGCCTCCCAACTTTAAGCTCCTATGACTAAGTGAAAGTTATAAAGCCTAGATATCTGATTGCCTTGTTTCCGCTAACACAACCGCCTCCGGGCACCGAGACGTCGGCTAAGGGTTGTCTTTTTAGTACGAAAACACCCTGCGTAGCATCTACAAAGGGGTAGAAGTCGACGATGGGCCACTTTCAGAATATAAACGGTCACAACGGAGTCAAAATAAATATATATATATCATCAGCGTTTGTATTCAGTATACGAGAGCTGTCTTCCATAATTATCGTTATAAAGCCATAAATATGCATCAATTTGACTTAAGATTTTGGCCAAGCTGGGTTGCCTGGCTCCTGTGCTTACCCCTACGTTCCCGATTGTTCGGCTAGGCGGTAAAGGGGGCACCTATGTGATTGTTACTACCGGATCATCCGGGTTAGTACCTCAGACTGGGTGAAGCCGAAAGCTAGCCATCTTAAAGGATATAATTGGTCGGCAACATCGGAAGTGAAAATTTCGGTTCATTAGACCATAGAGTTCGGGAACTTTCCCCAAACTAAATCCTCAATATTTTCCTCCCACATTGACCGGAGGTGAGGTTTCATGATCATGGTCAGCATGACAACCCAAAGAAAGGAACCGATAGCGGGACTATTTTCTTTGAAAGATGTTTCTTACGTTAAAGAGTAATATAACATACCTCTCCGTGTACCTTTGTTTATAAAACTGTATGGCCGGATTGCCTTGTTTTTCATAAATCTTTGCCCTTATAAAGTAGGACAAACACTCCCCGGATACTGGCCGAGGAGGTTGAAGCCGATGGCCGGTCAACAAAGTTTTGTACAATGCGCATCCAAGCATTAATGATGTAGAGTACTTGGATACATAGAATCATTACACATAAATTGTGATTAAAGTCAGTTTACTCTGAATATTGATCCTTAATTTGGCCACTCTTGCCCAAATTACGGCTCGGGTGCTGTTGGCTTCGCGCTTCTCACTCAAAAGCCATTAAAGGGGTACATCGATCCCCTGATCTGGTGTTGCCACCCGACCAGTGGCTCGGGGGCTACTGCATTGCCTATTCAATGCAGATAATTTAAAATGCCCAGTGTTCGGCTTGACCGAGCTATGGGCAAATGCGTCTTCAGACAACACTTGGTACCATCTGGGTCCTATCCGGCATCAAGCTAATATATTACGGCGACTTCTCAAGACCCTCTCTCAAGGGCCCGTCTGTCGATCACTATCTTCTCTAAAATATTACACCGCATTTCAATTCCTACGTATGATGCCGAGCTAGGAGTTGATCCTCAGGACGATTTAGCAAATCGACCCGAGTCTCAGGGGCTACCGGGATCAGCGGTTTCATGTTTTCCTTCAAGTGCATCTAGGGTTTTAGACCGACACACACCTTGAGGGCTACTAGTTATATATCTCGGCAGAGAATAAATTGCACCAATCAAGAAAAATATATCCACAAAAAATCAGCCCATACCCGAGGTAGTGCACCACCTCGGATGCAGTCTGGCATAAAGCTCGGATACAAGTGGCTGGCTCCATAGAGGGTATTTCTGGCATTAAGCTCGGCTGAAATCCTTCAACTTTTTGAACCAAGGTGATCCATGACACCTCGGATACAGTCCGGCGTTGGAGCTTGGATACAGTCCGGCGTTGGAGCTTGGATACAGTCCGGCGTTGGAGCTTGGATACAATCTGGCGTTGGAGCTTGGATGCAGTCCGGCGTTGGAGCTCGGCTGCAAACAGACACCTCGAATGCAGTCCGATGTTGAAGCTTAGATAGAGCCCGGCGTTGGAGCTCAGACGCGAGAGGACATCGCCGCGCGGGAAACACTTCAAACCCGAGGTGTGGCGTAAAAATAACAAGGCATTGATAAAGGTCGAAGACTTAATGGGCTCCTCGGATGCCCGACGTGTAAACTCTTTGGATTTAGCTCGGCAATCCTCAAGATCGAAGATGGGAAGATTTGTTGAACCAGTTTTCAAGACCGACGACCGAAGATGAAGAAAAGTTTGGAAGAACCGAGGAGCATCCCCAACTTGAAGACCGGTTCAGGGGGCTACTGACGGTGTCCTGGACTAGGGGGTACTCACCACGCCGTCTCCCGACCAGCTGGATCGGGCCGAGGACCCCCATGGCAGTTCACTATTGGGCCAGTTCGGATAGCCGATGACATATATGAGGAAGATTCCACAAGACTTGGTGATCAAGACAAGGACTCCTCTCCACCGACGTATTCGACTAGGACTCTTGTTATCCTAGGCCTCTGGTGCATTATATTAGCCGAGGCCAGGCTAGTCGATAGATTATTAGGACATTCATCATTACACCCCTAGGGTTTAGACCACAACTCATGATCTCGAGGTAGATCAACTCTGTACTCGATACCCCATCATCAATATAAACAAGAGCAGAACGTAGGGTTTTACCTCCATTAAGAGGGCCCAAACCTGGGTAAAACATTCCCTCCTTCATCCCTGTTACCATTGATCCGAGAATCCACAGCTCGGGACCCCCTACCCCGAGGTCTGCCGGTTTTGACACCGATAATCATGTTTTGTAATAATTTCATGACTTGCATGTCGATGAGTACGGCAACAGGCAAGAGCCATAGGGTTGTCTTTAATTTATTGTATGACCTACGTGTCAACAAATAACGCCATGTAATTGCTTTACTTTATCGCTATGCGTTAGCAATAGTTGTAGAAACAATAGTTGGCGAGACGACCACGTGACGACACGATGATGGAGATCATGGTGTCATGCCGGTGACAATGGAGATCATGCCGGTGCTTTGGAGATGGAGATCAAAAGCACAAGATGATAATGGCCATATCATGTCACATATTTTGATTGCATGTGATGTTTATCTTTTATGCATCTTATTTTGCTTAGGACGACGGTAGCATTATAAGATGATCCCTTCACTTAATTTCAAGATAAATGTGTTCTCCCTAAGTATGCACCGTTGCGAAAGTTTGTCGTTTCGAAGCACCACGTGATGATCGACTGTGATAGACTCTACGTTCACATACAACGGGTGTAAGCCAGTTTTACACATGCAGAACACTTGGGTTAAACTTGACGAGCCTAGCATATACAGACATGGCCTCGGAACACGGAGGACCGAAAGGTCGAACATGAGTCATATAGTAGATATGATCAACATGGAGATGTTCACCATTGATGACCACCCCATCTCACGTGATGATCGGACATGGGTTGGTTGATATGGATCATGTAAATACTTAGACAACTTGAGGGTTTAGTTCATCCGATCTCGTGGTAGATCAACTCTGTAATCCCCATATACACAAGCAATATAATCAAGCAGGACGTAAGGTATTACCTCTTAGAGAGGGCCCAAACCTGGGTAAATATCGTGTCCCACGTCCTTTGTTCCCCATCGATCCAAGATCCACAGTTCGGGACCCCCTACCCGAGATCCGTCGGTTTTTACACCGACAGCGAGAACAAGCGCCGACAGCCAAAAACTAGTGACGGTGTCAGCGGAGCAGACCTAGTCGCAGTAGTCAGCCAAGGAAAGAAAGGCATTGGGTAGAAAAAGGAATGTGTTCTGCAGAAGAAAGCATTCAACGATGACATTCTGGATAAGCCTTGTTGTCTCCACAACAACGACAAGTATGGCCCAGCCAAGCACACGCTCAGGCAGTGCAGGGCATCAAGGGATGCATTCGGAGAAGGACAAAGATGCACCTGATGACGACGGCATCAAGGAGGGAGATGGGCCTACACATGGATATCTTGGCAAAAAGGTTGTCTTGCTCATTTTTAGTGGCCTTGAGGTGAACCCAGCGGGCAAAGTGCGGAATGGGGAGCAACATGGCAGCTCCTGTTATCCCAAACTACCTGAACTAGACAGAGTTTCCCATTACCTTTGACTGGTCAGGTCACCCGACAAACGTGCTTTTCCCCGGACGCCAAGCTCTGGTAGTCGACCAGCTTGTCAATGGGTTCCGACTGCGAATGTGCTGATGCAAAATAATTTTGGCTCCCTTCCCCTCCTCCCCCCTCCCGCGACGCTCCCGTGAGCGCCGGGGAGGGGGGATCCCTAGCGCCGCCATGAGCAGCCCCCCTCCTCGCTACTCCCTTCCCTTGTCGCCGCCTCGACGTACTGGCGGGCAAAGCCCGGCTAGTGCTGGCGGCGGCGGGGCGCTCTCCTTCCCCCGCTCGATCTGGCGGGCGCGGGCCTCCGGGTTGGGCGGCGGCGCGGCGTTTGCTCGGGGCGCGGCGGCAGCAGCCGGCAGCGGACTCGCGGGCTGTGGGCGGCGGTGTGAAGGGGCTGCAACGGTGGTGGTGCGCGGTGGGCTCCAGCGGCGTCGGACGGCCAGATCTAGGCCCAGGCGGCGCGAGCTGCGGGTGTCCGCCCCTGCAGTGTCCGCGGCTGGTGGTGGTGGAGGCGCAGCGGCGGTGGTTGGTGGACGTGTTGGCCGGGCTCCAGGCGTTCCGCCGGCTAGACAACGGCGGCAGCGCAGATGGGCTCCCCGGTGAGTATTCTTGGCGATTGGCGGTGGTCCGTGGGGGTCCTCCTTTCCGGTGGTCGGATCTGCGTCGGTGGCTTTGCGCGGGTCTGCATCGGCCGCTGCGGTGGGGCGGCACAGGGGTGTGTCCGGTGGGGAGGTTGGCTGGAGGGATGGGCGGCGCCGATGTGCTTGGGCCACCTGTCACTGGCACAGGGGTGTGCCGGTCCGGATGCGTCCGCTCCCCCACCTCCCCCTTTCCCCGTCCGTGTGCGGGTTGTCGCAGCTCCGACGACGTTAAAGGCGGGGCGTATGCTACGGTTCGTCGGTCGGGGGTGTCCCTGTGGCTCAAAGTTGATCTCTTTGGATGGTCTTGGGGGTGTCTGGACGGTGGGCGGCGGCCCTGGCGGCGGGAGGCGCGACGTTCGTGGGCAGAACTTGCGCCTCGGGTGCGGGCGAGCGGCCATGGTGTCGAATGGGTGGTCGCTGGTGGTTGGCGGTGCTAGGATGCGTCGGAGGGGTGGGCGTGCCGGGGTACATCACTTGCCCAATCTTGTATTGGCCGACGGCGGCGGCGTCCGTGGACGCCGTATCCTTCATGAAGGCTCCGTCGCGGTGTCCTTACTCCTTCGAGTTGCTCCGGGTGAAAACTCGATCTTTGGGATCGGATGGTGGCGGCTATCAGTGGTCGTTCCCTTCTAGGAGGCACCATCTTGGAGTCCTTGTCCTGTCATCTCCGTCTCACCTCTCCTCGGAGGCTTGGAGGTCTCCATTGGCTCCAACCGGTTCATCCTTGCGCATGTGTAGTGGCTTGGTAGTCGTTGGGGTGGTGTGGTGGTGCTCGGCACCTTTGTATCTTGCCTTGGGTGTGTGTGTCGTGTGCGATGGTGGCGTGAGTTTGTATCGTGTTGCTTGTGGATCGGTGCTTTATATATAAAGTGGGGCGAAAGCCTTTTTCGGTAATGTGCTGATGCATGGAGAAGCTGGGCTGAATATCCTGTATGCGAGTACGTTGGAATTCCCCGGTCGAGGCTTAATCCGACTGGGATGACCTTTCATGGGGTGGTCCCTGGCATGCGAGCCAAACCACTCGGATAAATTACCTTGTCAGTCGTATTCGGCGACGAGAAAAACTTTCGCAAGGAGTCTGGGTTTTTCATGGTAGTCGACTTCAAGAGTGAATATCATGCCATCTTTAGACGGACGGCGTACACGAATTCATGGCCCGCCCATTTTACGCGTACGTTAAGATCAAAATGTCAGGCCCCAAAGGCGTGATTACCATCTCAGGCGACTCGAAGAGCACGGAAGAAATTGCAAATCTGAATGCCATCATGGTAGATGCCAGCGTTGCGGAAGTGGAGTTTGCAGCATACAAGCTTGTCGTTGATCCAACTGAGATGCTTTTGGAAAAGAAACCGACTACCGAGTCGTCCTTCCATTCGGCAACAGGCACGAAGAAGATCCAGTTCACACCATGGATCCTTCCAAGACGACTGAAATTGCCGATGACCTGGACCCTAAATAGGAAAGCGAGAATTGGGATATTTTTACATGGCAATCATCTGACATTTCTGGAATCCTAGGGGAGCTGACTGAGCACCGACTGAACATGTTTCCTGGAGCAAAACCCGTCAAGCCGACTCTTCGCCGGTTCGCTGATCCCAAGCGGGAGGCAGTCGGACTGGAATGGCCACGACACTGTCATCCCACAAAAAAAAACCATCAACTTCTCCGCACCGCCGGTTGATTGATCACCATCGCCTCCCGAACATAGGCCGGAATTTCTTGCCCCTCGAGCTAGTAGCCGAAACACCGGCCTATGCACATATGCACTGCACGGGCCCCGAAGCTTCCAAAAAGTCCACTCGGACCTCATGATCTTCCAACTCATTACCCCCTCCCTCTCTTTCCGTGCCCACCCACGCCCTCTGACCCTTCCTCCTCGCCTCAAGCAACGCATCTCTCTTTCGCTCGTGGGAAGCAGATATTCTATGCGTCCGTAGCCATAGGTGGCCGTAGCTGCATCCTGTCCGGCCAAAACAACTCCCTCTACACACGATGAGGTCTGGGTGCAGCAGCTAGCAGTGTCGTCGCAGCACTACTATTCTGGACGCAGCCGGCCACTTGCATTAGGGTATGGCGCGCAACGACTTTGCAGCTGCGGGTAGTGGCTGGCTGGCCTTTGTTTAGCATGGGCGCAGGGCAGCGATTGGGCCCGCAAACCGTGTCACGCGGAGAAGACCGCCTTACCAATGCTCCAGCTCCAACGTGCCTTGTAGTACGTGTGTGTGTGTGTGTGTGTGTGTGTGTGTGGTCTTCTCTTCCTCCACAGCCACAGGGAAAAGGAAGCAAGCAACCGGACCGAGCTGCGCTGAGTTGCAGCCTCAGATCAGATCTACCGTTGGAGCTGTCATAACTGAAGTAAAAAGTAGCTAGCATGTGCAATGTGATTGTGAGCTGCTTCGTTGTAGAGTACAACCTGCCAAAACCATTTGTCCTCGTGGCGTAACTCAGGTAATCAAGCGAGCTGGACTGACATCCCGGGCAGTACAAATTTGGAACAACCCTGCAGCTGTAGGATCGAGTCAAGTAAATGCAGCTGGCCAGTTCAGGTTAACACCGAAGAACATGGCGTGTTGCTGCCGACCAAACTAACGGAACCTTCTATCTAATCAGACCGGCCAAACGCAACGATCATCCACCACTAGAGCCACACAAAAGAGTACAGCACCAAGCGAGCGCGTCCAGGCACGAACCACCACACTGTCAATGGACCCGGCCCTGCCTGGAACCAACTCGCTCCTGTCCCGCCCCCGCCCCGGCCCCTGTGCTGCGTGTCCGTGCGCGCGCGCTCATGGCCAACAATAATTCGCGCCCCGCGCCCCACACGACACAACCACAGCCCCAACCCCAACCCCAACCCCAACCAATCAATCAATCCATGGCGCATTTGGATTCCACACCACCAAATCTCACACTCCGATGATCACCCCAGTAGTAGTACGTACGATCACCACTTGCGATGGGCAATGAGGGAATCAACCAAGCAATCCAATCATGGAGGAATCGATTGATGTAGTATGTAGGTAGTATGAATCACATATACATGCTAGTATTTTCATATATGCTGTGCCATGAAAAATCCTTCACATTAAGACCACCACCAGCGCTTATTTTCTGCACGGACGGAATGGACGAACACGCTCGCCGCTTCACCAGCCAGGGTCTGTTCATCTTCTGTTGTTTCATGTACATACACTCGGAAGAAATGTAAAAGAAAATTGGGGGCGGAACAAGAAAACGATCCATCGAGGAAAAGGAAAGAATAAACAGACGGAGCAAACAATGAGATTGGTCGGGTCGGATCGAGCAGAGCAGAGCAGAGCGATCGATTGATGGATGGATGCACGAGAAAGGAATCAAACTAGGCAGAGGCATGTACCATGCCGTCACGGGCGGTACGCGCGTTGCAGCTAGAAGAGCTCCCAGTCGAACCGCGGGATCGGCGAGGTGGTGTTGTTGTTGGTCGGCTTCGTCGTGGTGGTCGCGGCTGCCATGGTGGTGGTCGCCGTGGCCGACGACGTCGACGGCATTGACGACAGCAGGTCGAACGTCTCCCAGCTCGCCGTGGGCGGCGCCGCCGCAGCCTTGCCGGTCGCCGGCGCGGGCTGCTGCTTGAACTGCCGCCGCTGCGACACGGGCGGCGGCCGCGGCGGCAGGTGCAGCGACCGGTCGACCTTGGCTTGCCCATTGCCGTTGCCGTTGGCCTTGGGCGCCGCCGCGTTCTTGGCGTGGCCATTGCCGTTGGCCGTGGGTGCCGCCGCGTTCTTGGCGCGGATGACGTCCAGCGTCTCCACGTACTTCTGCACCCGCTTCTCCTGCACCCCAAAAAGATTCATAGAGCCGAAGCGGATTCAGTTGTGTTCAGCTCCTGTGGGCAATTAATGTGCTCGTCAACGGAATCGGCGGGGAACTTAATTCGGCCGAGCGTACGTGCTGACCTGCAATCGCCGCTGCGCCTTGCCCTCGCCGTCGGCGGCGATGGCGTCCAGCTTGACCAGCTCCGTCATGAGCGCCTCGGTGAGGGCGACCACGTCGGCCTCCACCACCTTCCCGCCCTTGCGCACGATGGTATCCAGCGCCGACACCTGAACCACCACCCAAATTCGATCAGCACCCAAAGTCGATCGCCGGACGGCGAATCTAAAGGGAAGGACACGAGCACGAGCAGAGTCGTGGGTACCTTGGTGGCGAGCTTGTCGACGTCGAGGCTGATGCGGGAGATGGACTTGGAGGCGCGCTGCGCCTTGTCGGTGCGGCGCTGCTCGATGAGGCGCTTGGCCTGCGCGTCGGGGTCCTCGAGCATCACCAGCTTGGAGCGGTCCTTGACGCCGGACATGTCGAGGAAGGCCTTGGAGTCCATCTCCTTGCCCTTGTAAAGCACCTTCTGGTCCTCGTGGTGCAGCCCGGTCTTCTCCGACATCATCTTCTTCAGCTCGCCTGCACCACCATTCACCCTCAGTCAGCAGCTAGCTCGAGCTCGAGTGGAGTCAAACCAAAAATCCGGCGAGGAAAGCAAAGCAATTGATTTGGTTTGCGTGCATTACCGAAGGAGGCCTGGGAGTTGATGTAGATCTCGTGGGAGACGGCGTTGAACTTGACCTTGAGGCGGATGGTGGGCACGGGCGCGCCCGCGGGGGCGTCGGAGTCCGGGTCGCGCTTCTGCACCAGCATCCCGCCGGGCCGAACCTCCCACTCGTCCTCCTTGAGCGCCTCCTTGGCCGCGGCGGCGGGAGAGGTGGTCTCCTTCATGGCGTCCAAGAATGTAGCTTTGCCCTTGGCGCGCATCATCTTCTCATGATACGTATATATGCCGCCCGCACAAGCAAAGAATCAACCCAGCAACTCTGGTCTGGGCAAGAAGCTGGGACAAACCAAGGACGAGCGAGGAAGCAAACGGAAACTCTCTGTCCCTCCTGAGAATCTCCCCTCGGCCGACGCGGACAAGTGATTCCGCTGCTCCGCCGCGGCAAGATGAAGGAAAGAGGCGAATTTGGTGGATCCGGGCAAGACCAGACCGGGAGACACGATCGTGGGTGCGGCGCAGGTGCCCGCCTGTGCTCGACTCAATTGGGGAAGGAAGGATCAGGGGAGGGGAGGGAGGTAGGTGGGAGGGTAGGAGGTAGGAGGAGAGGTGGGGAAAGAGAACACACGGCGCAGCGCAGGTGGGGAGGGTACAAGGAGGAGGAGACTATACAGCTCAGGGACACGGCGGCAGCGGAATATTTATACCGAGCCCGAGAGGAGAGGAGAGGAGGCGTGCGCGGGAGTGAGTGAGACTGTGAGAGAGAGCATGTGGATGTGGGTGGATTCTGGAGTAACAAACGGGGCAAGTAAAACATCCGGCCGACGGCCGGCGCGTCCCTTCCCGGCAACCAGCACCGACGTGTACTGTACGTGAGGACGACGGAATATACCGGGCCCGAAAAAGGGCCACCCACCCGCCATTCTGCATGCTCTTTCCCGTGACCAGGAAAGTGGCGCCGCACTGCAGGGCCAGCGGACACGCACGCACGCCGTTCGCGTGGGGGGCGAGACGGCAAGGGCGGTGGCCTCGCCACTGTTGCTTTTCTTCCGTTTTTCGCTCTGTCCGTGTCGTGCAGTGCCATCCGAACCCGGCGAAGGCTTGGACGGGAATGGAAAGCGAGCGGCACGGCGCCGCCGGTGGCTTGGTCGGGACGGCTGGGTGTTGGCGTTGGCGTCGGCGTTTGGGCCTTAGCCTCCAAGCAACCGTCGCGTCGCGTCGCCAACCTCCCTTATTCGCGTGGCCATTGGCATCGGCGCACCAACCTCCCTTTTCCCCTCTCGCTTTCTTCCTCCCCTGCTCCTCCTTGTGTACCTGCTCGGTCTTTTCCCCCATGGCGTATAGCGTATGGCGGGCAGCACCTGCGTGCGTGCGTGACCGGCGAAGCAAAGTATGCACTAGCGTCGACACCACTCTGGGACTGGGAGTAGTACTAGCACACTTTTACCGTACTGATACATCTAGACGTATTGTACTACTCCTACCTGGCAACAGCCGCGGTGTCCCAATGTGGTGGAGCTGCGGCTCGACAAAGGGAATGGCCGGCATGCATGCATGGGGCGGCTGGCGGCAGCTCCTGATGGCCTCCTGCACCGGCCGGCCGGCGAGCGCAAAAGGGGTACGTAGTACTCCGGCAAAAGAAGAGTCTGGCCGTACGGACATGCAGCGCACCTACCATTGACCTGGTCAAACGAGTTAATGATGGTGTGAACCGTGTGATCAGTGACCCGAGCTCTGGTCTGGACTCCAGAGCAGCAACACCGACATGCTCCAGAGTTCAGATGAGTGTTTCGTTTCACTGTTTTACATTGACCGTCGGCAGGGGAGCCCAGCTTTTGACTTTTCCCACGCGCACGAAAAAGGAAGAAACCGGCGGGAGAAGAGCTCGGGGATGGGGGCTCCACGCCACGCCGCCGCGGCCAATGGTGTTGTCATCCATCGGTCACCATACGCGAAGCCGGCCAAGCGAGACCAGCTCAGCCGCTTCCGTGCGCGAGCGCGGCCGGTGACGTGGACGGGACGGGTTCCCGCACGTCACCGGCCGACAGCGCGGCCACGCGCCGGCGCGCCCTGCGCCCACGTCGGAGCGGCGACAGCGACCGTGCAACCTACGGGCCGGACTCCGGAGGCAGGTGGGGCCCCCGCATGCCGGCGACGCGGCACCCACCCACGTGTGGAGCTGACCTCCTCGGCCGAGTGCATCTCCGGCCCCAGTTCGCCAGCCGGCGTACGTTGCCGACGAGGCCCGCAGTAAATAAATAAAATCCACCGGGCCTTTTTGTCACGGCCGCAACGGTAACGTCTGCTCGTGTCGCTGCACACGTGCGGACAAGGAGGTCGCCGCCCGGGCCTCATCATCACCACGGCCGGCGTACGTCCGGACAAAGCAGAGCAGAGCAGAGCGTTGGCCTCTTTGGCAAAAATACGTACGCCGCCACTTCCCTTCCCTTTGCGGGGGGGATGCCGACGGCGGCAGGGACAAGGAGTGCATTCAGGGCACAAGGCCGAATAAATTACTGACAGAACACACTGGAATCAGTAGCCCTGAAGATTATATGCCCACAAGGTTCTTCGTTGTTCCAGCTAGCCCGTGGTTGCCCGTCGCAGCTCCGTCCGCCGGGCTCGTGACCACGCAGTAGTACGTGCGTACCATGCGCGCGCGAGGTCCTGCGGGCATCGACAGCGACCACTACGTGATCGATCGTTATGTCACCCTCACTCGTCTATCGGTCCCTCCTCCCCTCTCATCGACGGCATACGCATCCATGCACGGGCGCGCTCCCTCCTAGTCTCCTTCACACTTCACACCGTTCGTCGTACCCTGCCAACGCCTCAAACGGACAAATCTGGAATCGGTTGCCACTTGCGCGTCGATCTGCAGTGGGCGATGCATGTACTACGCTACGCTTGACTTATCCCTGCCCTCGATGCAATACACAGACACAGGCATAGTTAACGACCCTCGTGATCAATCGACCATCTCGTCCTCGTCGGTACTACTGCATGCAGTCAGTCAAAAGGGAACCGACCGTATCCATCCGCGTCGCATGTGGAAGGACAAAAGTGAAGCTGGACGGACAACACGGACACACATCTAGCCAGCTTCATCACAGTTCCATGATGACAGACACTTTTACTCGCCGCCGGTATAAATTGGCCGCCGCAACTCCCTTCCTCCAGCTCGATTGCACCACCGTACCGCCCTGCTACCGGCCGGACCCCGGTACTCTGACTGCTCATTATAGCTTGTTCGTACTTCGTACTGTAAACCAGCTGTAGGATCACGGGAAAAGGGTGACAGTTACAGGGCTCCTCACACTTTTTCTGAGCGAGATGAATGATGATGGGGTTCCTGACACGCATGGCCACAGGTTAACGTCCTCTGATCTGATCCACCGCCTGTTTTCTTCATGATGATCATCATCAAAGTAAAACACAAAGATAGATGAATGTACTCTGATCCGGTTCACCTTGCCAGTTCTTTATGATGAAAGTAAAACTGCGCCTGGCGCCTGCGTGCGTGCATGCATCGCCTGCACTTTCTCCGGGTCAACTTGTTGACCCGATCAAGATGCATGGATTGACTGATAAACTAAGCAGCGATCTCCATTCACGCACGTCGCGGTGACTCCTTTTACGAGATCTCGGCAGCGTGGGAACGTGCTGTCAGGACTGCCAACCACAAATAGTATCATTGTGGACAGGGGAAAGTACAGGAAGATCAAGGCACGAAGCAAGAATATAATGGTAGTAGTAGGCTTTAGCCAGCGATCATGGTGCCGATCGAGTTGCTTTGCCGGCCATCATTAGCGTCTGCCTGCCTTCCCGCCTTTGCTTTTGTTTCTGGGGATATATGCTCGATCTCACCATCGTCGATCATGACACCATAATTTAGTGGTCGCAAAACCGCGCTTTACGAGCAGCATCGGTCGGTCGATTAAGGTACGCGCTCGTCGTGCTTAGTTAATTACTAGCTAGTGTGTGCCAAAATTAACCCCTCATCAGAGATCAGATTCCTCTCCAGCTTCGCCTACTTCTCTTTTCCTGAGATTCTTGTGAAGCCGGCGTATCGGATAAACAAAGGTGTGATTAGCGTGGTGTCATGTTTAAATATCGCCGAATTCGACGGTCCTCGCGCCGCATTAGGCTCGCTCGTAGATTAGCCAGCTGTGCACATGGGAGGATCACAAGGAACTGTTATTTTTAGCTGCTCTTCCATTTGATGGTGTAACGAACAAGTTGTTCTATATGCATGTTCGTACACACATGTTATGTTATGCTGCCTTTTTGTAAAGGGGGTGCCCACTCTCTAATAAGTGGCAATTTTCCATGTCTCTTCCTAAATAAAGTTGGAATTGCACCATTTGATCTGTCGGTTGCCTAGGCCGCTACCATCTTCCTTCTTCCTTTTGATTGTACCATCTTCCCTTTTCACATCCCCATGATAGATCAACTCTTTGTCCGTTTCATGCGTAACACCCCCTCCTCGGAAAGAAACATTCAACTAGTTCAGTGACGTGAGGGTTCATCCAAAAGAAAATCCGTCCGTTAGTATTTGGAGATGATAAGCAAGACAAGAAGTTGAGTTAAGGTCCCTTGCATGTCACTTGATCTTGCTGCATCAGCCAAGAAATCAAGAGAGCTAACGAACAAGCCTCAGCCTTTGCACCTGCACCCCTTAATTAAAAGGGAAAACAAATAAAACACATCCACTAAGCAGTAGCTAGAATTGAATAGCCTCCACACTACGAACCCTTGTCGACAAGGATACATATGCTTGCAAAGCTAGAGAAGGCAGATGAAAAATATGCATGCATGCATGCATGACGAGCAGAGTACTTGACGGACTTAATCGCCCGTCATTGTTAATCTGTTGGCAACCACACAACTTGTCTCCGCACTTAAAGGAGGCCATCAAACGCCCATAAACAGGCTAGCTAAGCAGAGGAGCCACCGCCTCCTCGCAAATGATACTACTGTATATAGCTGTCAGCGTTAACTAAGGTCTTGCAGGTTGGCAATCAACCCGGCCTCCATTAGCCGCACAGGATCGCTCGGACACGCTGATTAAGCCGGGCTGGATGGACCTAGCCAGCTGCTGCTGCCGCCACTCTGATGCAGACTCAGTGTCATAGTGTCAGTGTTGTGTGCGCCACTGCACGTATCGTCGAGTAGTTTTCAGCTGTCCGACGTGACCCGTTGGAGGTACGGACACAACTGGAGATTTCTGGGGAGGCAGAAGGAAACAAGCGAGTGATTAGCCGTTTGCTGGTACCATCAGTCTCTTCAGTTGGTCCGTCGGTAGCAGCACGGCAACTTGGCCCTTGGAATCGCTCGGGCGCAGGGACGTCCGGTTGTGACTGTCATCGTCGCCGCGACGTGCGTGCAGGTATCGACAAGATAGAGTCTCGGTGGCGTGCGTCGTGAGGAGAGCAACTGCTCAACTTCTTCTTCAGGGAGGGGGCGTTGGACGGTCGAATCTCGCTTTCTGATGGCCGGTTATCGTCAAATCTTTTTTCTGTCGCAAACCAGCAAAACGACGCCGGGAGATATTTCTGCGTGCTGATGACGCTTAAACAAGAACGACTAGCATTCAGATCACTCAACGGACCTTTTTTTTTACGAATAAGGCTCTTGATTTATATTTAAAAACTTTCAACAATGCAAGACATGTCAGAAAACACGAGGACATCAAAAGCATGTTTTCAGAGAGCCAAACAAACTTAATCTCTAACACGAGCCGAAGGCGTGCTTCCACTCCATCGCCGATGCCCGGCCTGACATTGTATCATGTGGTTGGGAAGTCGTCATGCTAAAATCCAGCTATACCAACACACTGGAGAAGAAGTTGTCATCGTACAAGCCTTGTGTAGATCGAAAATCGCAGAACCAGACCATCTCATGAACAAAACTTCAACCAGCTTCACAGCAGCGGCAGAGAGAACACCGCTGCAACCGAGAGGGAGCACGAACCACCAGAGAGCGATTTGTCACGTCAGAGAGAAACCCAAGGAGAGAAACAACCTTACTGCAGTCGAAAAAACGGCCGGGCAACATCACCCTGATACCCAAGGGCCGGTCTTCCGTCGTTGAAGATGTTGGTTACCCGCAAAACCACCACCGCCAAGTGCAAGAAGAAGAAGAATATTACGTGGTCTGCAACACGAAGACACACAAAGTGCACGCCTAGGTCCAAAGGATCCGAGACTGCATAGACAATGTTGTTTATGCTTCCCTCAATAGGAGTTGTTGAGCCCTGAAAAGCAAGGTTTTGCAGGACAGTAAGTATTTCCCTCGGTTGAGAACCTATATATCAATCTGATGGATCCCATGACTACATGCAATGATCAACCACTGCATACAATTAGAGAACTTCTTGGTTCTTAACTTAGATAGTGAGATTGTCCGTCTCACTAGCCTTGCTAGTCATAAGAATTAACGAATAGTGTGGCCGGGATTGACGATTGTATGCAAGTAAACAAAACTGTTCAGATTTTAAGAGCAATAAAGAGTTTGATTGAGGTTGTGATTATTTCTCTTATAAAAGGAGCTAGTCTACCCTCCATCCTTGATGATCTGCGTCGCGCGGTGATTTTCGATGGGCCTTATTTGTCCACGAGCCCGCCACTTCACACAAGCTAAACACAAATGTTAAGAAGAATGGATGAGGATGGCATTGTAGCCCGTAGTGAACGACATGACCTTGAAGCATAGTGTTCCTGAGCTGAAGTTTTGTTCGTCTCCGAAGATCACCTCCACCTCGATTTGTCCGAGGGATGTGCCTTTTTGCCCAACGCGAACCCGTGGAAGTTAGTGAATGACGGGCTCAGATGGGACCTGGAGTTTCTCATCTTCGCCAAGGTGTCGGGGAAGATCACGTTGACCTCGCTGCCCCTGTCCATGAGAACCTGGGGGAGGCAAAGCAGTTGACGATCGAATCTACCACCGGGGTGAAGTTCCCTGATTGAGAGACGTGAGTCGGGTGGTCGATGCGAACGAATATGATGGTGGAATCGAACCAAACCAAGAATTCCATAGAGTCCGGAGCAGTCGCGTAGACCGTGCGACGCGTGAGCTTCTGGGCCCGACATGTATGGGCGGCCCATAAGATCATGTGCATGCTCTGCGATGGTTACATTTGTGGGGGGGGGGGGGGGGCGGGTGATGAAGATCCAGCCGTTTCGAGGCTAGCCAGAACCAGCGTTGCCTCTTGTGCTAAGGATGACAGCGGAGCATGGAGGCACACAACGTCGCGTGCTGGTCAAAGTGATACTCGAGGCTTCCGAAGTGCATGGTGCCTATGAGGAAGGGTGGCGTCTCGTTGAGCAACCCTCATCCATCAACTACAATTTTGAACGAGCAGAAGATGAATGTTTAGCCCGACATGAAGTCGTCGGGCATGACTAGAGATTCGATCTAGGCTTGGTCTCCGGCCGACCCAGCCCGTGCCTGGCGCATCAACTGATGGTGCGTAAAAAGTTAGATCCCTTGGTAGGGTAGTGAGCGTAGCCAAAAGTACCAGAGGTGAGTTCGCACGGGTGGGTTTACCCAGGCTCGGGCCCTCATGGTGAGGTAATACCCTACGTCCTGCTTTGCTTTTGATTGATGTGGGAGCACCTTGTGCGAAGTGGTTCCAAGAGGATGATGATGATGAGTACCAAGGTATATTTCTAATGGAATAGATGCCTCGAGCTACCCCTAGACTCACTTCATAAAGGGAACAAGGGCTAGGGTTTACACGGATCCTAACCTACCTACTTGTCAGGGGCATCTTGGCTTCCATGTCAAGATGATCCTCCACCTTCGAGCCGGGCCCCTAGACTACACTAGTAGAATGCCCGTGCGTTGCCACGGGCTTTTGAAATATTTTGCTTGAATTATGTAAACATAATGCATATTACATTTCACATGTAGAGAAACGATAGCACAGGCACAAGCGGGTAATAATTTCAGTCCACTTCACTTACATTATAAATTGATAACAAAAAAAGCAATTTGACGATGCATACATATAGAGCTATGATTCAACTAAAAATCTATTACAAATTAAGATCTATTTGATGCGCTTAAGTA
This sequence comes from Thinopyrum elongatum, assembly GCA_011799875.1. NCBI lineage: Eukaryota > Viridiplantae > Streptophyta > Magnoliopsida > Poales > Poaceae > Thinopyrum > Thinopyrum elongatum. The sequence goes on from CM022301.1 coordinate 414,504,455, forward strand.
ATTCTCGCAGAATATCAGAAAAGTTGTCTTTACCTTCATTCACGCGGTATTTCAGCAAGTATAATTAAAACATCTTCCTCACCGGTCTTCGGGTCCGCCAGCTTTCACGCCAACCACGGTGGCCAACCTCGGCCCAGGCTTTGACTTCTTTGGTTGTGCGATGGTGGATGCCTCGCTAACTCAGAAACAATGTGATGGACACCGTCCACACTACCTTGCCTACCGGCATCACTTCCCTTCCGGCCCAGTCTCGTCGACCATCTCTCTCCTGGGACCCGCTCCACAACTACACAACGGCCGCACCCAACCCTCCGCCATCACCGAGCCACCACCCCGAGGCTCGACATGAGTCAACATTAATCGTGTCAATCATACATTGCTAGGATCCTCATGCACATTAAGCAAGGTGTTGATTTTTTTTCTACCTTTAAACCACTATTCTTCTTCATCTTCGTGCTCCTCCTCCTCTTCACTCACTATCTCTACCTCGAATATTCGATTCGAAGCCCGGGCTCAGATGCTCCTAAAATCACCTCCACACATTAGCATGCGGATATGTGCCAGCGGTTGTATTTCCCCAGCATATATCACCAGTATGCGCGGATCAACTTTTTTTAGGACGGGCCGCTTTTTTTTCTTAGCCCACCGGAGCCGTCCTACGTGCCGGAAACACAGAAGAAAACCGGTATGGGTGTTAAGGTGGATACACCCTCTTCAGAATGTCCCTTGGCTTTGGCTACCAACCCATCCTAAACCGGTACCAAATATTCTTCCTACCAGTTGGTGCAACCATCTCCACATGCTGTGATGACCGCAAGCACCACCTGCAGCTACAACTCCTAAACTGGTAGTATCATGGGCACTTGTCTTTCTTTCTAAGCTTTGCAGAGACATGCCAGGATTCAAACCTTCTTTAATGTCTCGACAGTAAACGAGCTAGCACCAGCACCTAGCTCCGATGATACGCTTCTAGCGCAGAGATGCTCTATTTCACACTTGCTTGATTTGCAACCAAGTTTACCAAGTCTAAAGAGAAAGTAAAAGAACCAAGATGCACTGTGCACAAGTACAACTATGGTTAGATAGCATTACACTGCATTGCCCCTCTTTCTTGGAAGCTGGAACATCAACATAGCATAGCAAAAGTAAAAAAAAACGAAAGATGCACGCTGTTCAGCTATGTTTAGATAGAATTACAGGAGCCTTCGCAGAATACAGTGCATGTCATCTTTCTTTCCTTTGAACATCAACACATCATGGCATATAGCATATCATGGATTCAATAATTAGCCGCGAGCTTACAAAATACAACATGAATCACAAGCTATTCCTACTGCATGGACCCACTGTACTGCTTATTTACTCATCAGCAACAACCTCAGGCTGGGGCGCTGAAGTTATCTACGTTGAGGCGAACTGAATGCTACGGAGACGACAGGAATCGACATGTACAGTGCCAATGTCTCGGGTGAGATGAGATCCCAACTGTACTTTCACATATGCTTTTGCCCGGTTATCATTTCTATTAGCTAGCATGGATTAGTATTGTACTATTATTACTATCATAGTATACGCTTGTGCTTCAAAAAAAGTGAGATGACATTGTCAAACCAGTCAGTCACCTTTCGCGATCACAACAAACACGTCGTCTAGAGACCACTTCTTAATCTCCGACTTATGCTCTGGATTAATGATTGCCTCATCGGTGTTTGCAAGCCGGTAGCCGATCACAATCTCGTCTCTCTCACGAGCCCTCACCATTATGTCCAGGAAACTCAACTCCTCTTCTTCGTACAGGTAAAACTCAGCAGACCGTATGCACATCTCGTTGCCCTATACCACAGGATTACCAGGGTCAGATCTAAGGCAGGATACTGGTAGTTAACTTTAAAAACTATCATCTGGTACGTCATTAAATAGAGATGCTTCAAGTCATTGTTAACTGGTAGGTGTGGCTTGTACACATAGATTGTGGGAAAAGCATGTTATTGCAATATTAAAGCACAATTCAAATTATGTCACAATTGAGATAGTACCTCCTCAGCGAAAAGTTCCTTGAGAACTCTGTTGATTTGCTTGTCTTCTGCTACCATTGCTAATGCCATACTGACAAGTTCATTTGACAGGACGTAATCGCTGATTTTGGAGACAGATACAAGGTTTCTAGTTCTTGAGTCCAGTATCTCACTGATTATTATTTATTTGTTCGATGCATGCTGCATCTTCCGAATCCATGAGCTGTGAGAGAAGCCATTGTGATGCACAGGTGATTTTGACTCCTTCGACGGAAGACGTTTGGACTATAGAAGAAGGTACACATCAGTAATGCAGCGGTTATCTACCTGTGCACTGTTAGTTATATATGCTACAGCCAGGCTGCTTGTTGCTCACCTGAACGTCATGAATTAGAAGAAGTGTAGCTAAGGACCGTGAATCCGATTGTACAATGGAGTACTCCACCGACTCATCTGCAAGAATTAAAATCTGTGGTTTCAAAGTTAGCAATGGGTGTATTTCAGCATAGGTAAACTGAGAGTAAAAGAAATGAGAGCCAAGATGACTAACTATTTTGGACAACATTGACGGTTTCATGAAACAATCATTGTTTGAATAGAAACATTCAGAGTACTATATTTGTCTCTATGATAGGGCATATACTCACAGAATCAAAGGTCTCAAGAGGCAAGCTTTCTAAGTGCCGCCTGATGACAGCATTCCCTTCTTTGTGTACAAGTTTAATGTTTGTTAGTCCAAGAATATCCATACCACCGTCAGTCAGTTTTGTCTCCCTTGCCTTCTCTGGCACCTCATTGAACATCCACAATTCAGAGACCGGAGCAAGAAATGCTTCTAGAACCTACATAACAGCACCAACATTCATATCCAAAATGTGCGTAAACGTACATCGATCCTGGCAAAATGCGCAGGTTAACTTACCATTATCATATCGTGGATGTCACGTCGCCAACCACAGAAAAATAAATTCTCTGGATATTTAGGAGGGGTGGTGTGGCGCCCCCAACTCAATCGTACACTAATCATACACGCAAACGTGTACGATCAAGCACAGGGACTCACGGGAAGATATCACAACACAACTCTAACACAATTTAAACGGAGGTCCATAATATTACAGACCAGGGATCCGAAGATCCGAATACATAAGTCAGTCATACAAATATTATCTGAGTACAGACATAGTTAGACAAGTTTTGCCTTAAGAAGGCTAGCACAAACAGCGACACTAGATCGAAAGGCGTTGGCCTCCTGCCTGGGAGCCTCCGATCCTACTCCTGGTCAGCTGGCTCGATCCAGTAGTAAGTACCCTCTGGACCCTTCTGGTAGTAAGCTCCGGTGGGGGCATCTAGCTCCTGGACTCCATCGTCTGATGTATCATCAATGTGGGGTATGGGGAAAAGAGAAAGTAAAGCAACCGTGAGTACTCATCCGAAGTACTCAGCAAGCAAGGATCTATACTACATATGCAACATTATCAATGGAGAAAGGCTGTATATGTGGACTGGGCTGCAGAAATGCCAGAATAGAGAGAAGGCCTAGTCCTATCGAAGGCTAGCATCTTCAAACATCTTCACAAGGCCATCATCTTGCAGCAGTAGAAGAGAGTAGAATAGCATTTTATTTAGCAAACATGTTGAAGTACAGCTTAAAGATCCTTCCTCGACTCCCAAGCGAGAAAGCGATCCCGAAGCTTCAATTAAGTAACAAGTATCCAGTTTAAGTAGTAGATCGGGATACACAAACTGAGTGTCCTTTACCGTAGGACCGACTATCGATAGAAGATTCATCCCTGCAGGGGTGCACTACTGTTACCCAACACGCTCGATCAACTCTGGCCGGACATACTTGCTGGGTAATGCCCGTCCTCGGAAGATCAACACGAAACAACGCTCTACCTAGGCTCGGCAGAGAGGTCAGCACGCCGGACTAACCTATGCACCCAGAGGTCTCGGGCCATCGCCCTGGGCACCCTGCGCGTTGCGAGACTGGCCGGGGTGCAGGCGCGACACTGAGCTCGTCAGTGAAGTATCCAGCCCAATCCCGACAATCAGCCCGCACGGTGAATCGTGACGTCAGACGAGCTTTCGGAGAAACGTACTTCGCAGAGGGTCCCATAACCATTATCCCGCGTGGTGGTAGTGCGTATAGGGCACGTCGACCCACTCAGATCACACACCCAAATCCAATAGGCTCAATTAGTATCAAGCGGAGACAATCAGAGTCTCTGATGCTCCGCCACAATGTCACACTCGAGTGCACTTCCGGCACACCCGACATCATAGATCCCCAGCGGGTACCCACCAGGGTGGACCCGCTTGTAACAGAGGTCAAGTAATCGTGTGGTCATAAAATCAAGGGGGAAACCCGAGGAATCACCCTCGGCGGATTCCACTCGACGAAACAGTCAGGGTGAACGTATGAGGTATCACCCTCGAGATTCACACTGGGGGTTGCATGAGAGAGACGTATCGGAAGTGGAGAAGGAGGAATCACCCTCGATGACCACGACCGAACAGCTACACTGCAGAATATTCATCGGGAGTGCGTTACGAGGTATCACCCTCGGCACTCGATAGTTACTACGCAGAGTCGTACAACTAAGGGGGTGTGAAGTGAGGTGTCGGTCTCTGGTCGACGATCACGTTGATCGGGTCGTCGATGATCAAGCAAGGGCATCAAGGATAAGGTGGTGGGGTCACTGATGGTTCATTCCAACCTATACTAAATAGTTTATCATAGGCAGGTAAGGTAGCAATGAACAGGTTACAACAGCAGGCTATGCATCAGAATAGGAGCATACATTAACAGTAGCAAAATCTAATGCAAGCAGGAGAATAGAATGGGCGATACTGGAGCTCAAGGGGGGGGGGTGGGCCTTGGCCTGGTTGCTCTGGCAAGAGAGAGGGGTCGTCAACGGGCTGCTCGTCGGTAGTGTAGTCGTACCCGGGTGCAGCGTCGTCGGTCTCGGCGTCTATCGAGAGAGAGAAGGAGGAGGAGCGAAACAATAAATTCACGGCAATAATGCAAACAATATGTATGACATGCCTAAATGATATGCCGGGGTGTTCTACTGCCTAACTAAATGATTTAGTTAATTTAGGAATTTATTTGGATTTATTTAATTAAAGTTGGGCACTATTCATTTATCGAAATCGGTCTAAAAGTTCAACGTTCATATAGCTACGGGCGTCTGACGGGAATACGGAGGACGTATTCGGGTTCGTATCGAAATTCTGAGCAAGTTTCATATATAAATTATTTTCATCGGAGTTACGGTTTATTTAATATGATTTTCTAAAGTTTAAAACATTTTCTGAATTTATTTATTAATTTAAATTCGAATTATCCAGAATAGTGAATGATGACGTCAGCATGAGGTCAGGGTGACGTCAGCAGGTCAACTCTCGCTGACCAGAGTCAAACCTGACAGGTGGGACCCGCATGTCATACACTGTGGCTTAATCAGAGAGGTTAATTTAATTATTTGAGTTAATTAACAGGTGGGGCCCAGCAGTCAGTGACTGATTAGTGTTTAAACTAATTAACTAACTAATTAACAGATTTTCTATTTATTTTAAATTCGTTTAAACGACCGGGCCCCACATGTCAGTGAGACCGGGCGGCCACGTCAGCGTTGACCCCGGTCAACGGGGTCAAAGGGGCCCGCGGGGCCCCACAGTCAGTGGCACAGGGCAGGACCCACCAGTGCCACGTCGGACCGGCCGCCGGAGAGCGCTCCGGCGAGCTCGAACGCGGCGCCGAGCTCCGGCGAGCTCGGGATTTGGCTAGGGTGCACCATTGGGCGCGCGGTTTGGTGATTTGGAACGGCAACTCCACGCCGCGTCGAGTGGTGGTGGAGGCGCGGCCGGAGACGGCGTGTAGCGACAGCGGCGAGCAGCGAGGCGGACGCAGGAGTTCGGCCGTCGACGAGAGCGGGGCTGCGGTGCGAATGCGAGCAAGCGGAGCAGCTAGGCAAGGCCTACGCGACGCGGCAGATACAACGGAGGCACGCACGGGACCAAATGGTCGCCGTGGCCACGCCGGCGACGAGGCCAAGCGGCGGAGGGTTCGGCCGAACGCGGAGCGGGAGTTACAGGCGATTAGAAGAGGCAGGGGAGGGCGCATCCGACGCAGGAGCTCACCGGCGTTGCAGAGAAGGCCCGAGGACGGCTCGGGGAAGGGCGACGGCGGCGAATCGAGGCGGTGTTCGACGGCGGCCGTAGGGGAAGAAGGTGAAGCAGGCCGGCGATGCAGAGCTCCCGGGGCTCGGGCTCGTGGTCGAGGAGGACGGGCGCGTTGCGGCGGAGCTCGTGGGCACGACGGGGAGGCGAACGGGGCACGGTGGCCGCGAGCTTCAGCGGTGGCCGATCATGGCGGCGCCGGGATGGGTGAGGGGAACGAGGAGGAGGGCGAACGGGGCGGCTAGGGCTCGCCAGAGGGGTTGGGGCGGTCTCTTATCCACGGCGAGAGGGCGCGACGCGCGCTGTCGAGCGAGGGAGAGGGGGGGCCTGGGGTGCGCACGTGTGCGCGTTCGACAGCGGGGCGGCGGTGAGCAGTGAGAGGTGGGAGGAGGCGCGGGGTGGGCTGGGCCGCGGCTGTAGCGGTAGGCCGAGTGCACAGTAGACGCTTTAGGCCTTTTCCTTTTTCTCTTTTCTGTTTCTTTTTCTTTTCTGTTCTGTTAATTGTTTAGGCCCCAAATGGATTTTGTAAAAAGTGTGAGCTAGTCCTTAAATACCAGTGCACTATACCCTAACACCAAAAACTAGTTTGGGCAAAACATCATTTCATATTCGATCTAGATTAATTAAAAGGCTTGTAGATATTATTTTCAGCCGCTGTTAAAAGAGGTTTGGGTCACCTAATTAATTTATTAAATGTTGATTACAATTTTAGAATGGTCTCTGCAATATTTGTTATTTACCGAACATTTTAGTTTCTATGTTGGACAACTTTTATATTTTCCACTTTCATTTAAATTTGAATTCGACTTAGGAGTTGAAATGCAATATGATGCTAATGTTGATTATGCACTACTAAGCTTGCTGACATGTCATTATCAAAAGTGATTACTGTATCTAATGACAGGGGGTGTTACAATTCTCCTCATCTATTAAGAATTCTCGTCCCGAGAATTAAGAGGAAGACTGAAAGAAAGCGGGGTATTCTTCATGAAGACGATCCTCGCGTTCCCAAGTGGCCTTATCTTCAGAATGATTTGACCACTGAACCTTGAGGAATTTGATTGACTTTTGACGAGTCCGACGTTCAGCTTCATCAAGAATACGGATGGGATATTCTGGATAAGACAGATCTTCCCGTAATTCAAGCACTTCGTGATCCACAGCTCGAATAGGATCCTTGAAGCAGCGACGGAGTTGGGATACATGAAAGACATCATGTACTTGAGAAAGATTAGGCGGCAACTGCAATTGATATGCCACTTCTCCTCGACGGGCAAGAATACGGAACGGGCCAATGTAGCGAGGAGCTAACTTGCCTTTGATTCCGAACCGATGAGTGCCTTTCAACGGAGTGACGCGGAGGTAAGCTTGCTCGCCAGGTTGATAGACTATTTCCTGGTGCTTTCGGTCATAGTTGCTTTTCTGACGAGACTGAGCAGCTTTCAAATGTTCACGGACAATGCGGACTTGGTCTTCTGCTTGCTGAATAATGTCCGGTCCGACGAGTGAGTGTTCCCCAGTTTCTGACCAATTCAGAGGGGTTCGACACTTACGACCGTAAAGAACTTCAAACGGTGCCATCTTCAGACTAGCTTGATAGCTATTGTTGTAAGAGAATTCGGCATACGGGAGAGATTCCTCCCATTTCTTACCGAAGGAGATGACGCAAGCTCGAAGCATATCTTCGAGCACTTTATTAACTCGTTCAACTTGACCCTGTGACTGAGGGTGAAAAGCGGTGCTGAAAGACAGATGTGTTCCCATAGCTTCTTGGAAACTATTCCAGAATCTGGAGGTGAAGAGGCTGCCACGATCAGAACTGATCTCCAACGGAACACCGTGGAGTGACACAATTCGGGAAACATACAAGTCTGCTAACTGGCTAGCAGTGATTGTCTCCTTAACTGGCAGAAAGTGGGCAACCTTGGAGAATCGGTCAATGACGACAAATATAGCATCATTACCCTTCTGGGATTTGGGAAAACCAGTAATGAAATCCATTTGGACCTTGTCCCATTTCCATTCAGGAATTGCAAGGGGTTGCAGAGTTCCTGCGGGCCTTTGATGTTGAGCTTTAACGCGGCGGCAAACGTCACACTCAGAAACATAACGAGCAATATCTCGCTTCATATTAGGCCACCAGTATCTCTGACAAATGTCACGGTACATCTTTGTGCTACCAGGATGAATTGACAGAGGAGTGTCATGAGCTTCCATCATAACGTGTTCCCTCTCATCTTTGAACTTAGGTACGAAGAGACGGTGTTGGAAAAATAGGATCCCATCATTATCAAGATGGAACTCCGACGGTTTTCCTTTTTCAAGGTATCGCTTGATCCTTCCAACTTCAGAGTCATACCGTTGCATAGTTTTGATGCTGTGTTCTAAATCTGGTTCGACAACGAGGGTATTGAGATAACCCTGTGGAACAATATGGAGGTTCAATTTACGAAACTCTTCATAAAGAAGAGGTTGTGATTCCTGAACCATATGGTTGCTGCAATAAGCCTTACGGCTCAACGCATCGGCCATTACATTTGCCTTGCCAGGGGTGTATGAGATATTCATATCATAATCGGCAATTGTCTCGAGCCATCTTTGTTGACGAAGGTTCAGATCCGGTTGAGTATATAAATACTTCAAACTTTGATGATCCGTATATATCTCACAACGGTTACCGAGAAGGTAATGTCGCCATAGCTTCAGGGCATAAATAACCGCAGAAAGTTCGAGATCGTGTACTGGGTAATTTTCTTCGTGAGGACGCAATTGTCGGGAGGCATAAGCAATCACCTTGCGTTCTTGCATTAGGACACAGCCTAATCCTTGACGAGAGGCATCGCAGTATATTACGAAATCCTTTTGGGAATCCGGGGGTGCTAATACTGGGGCAGATGTCAATTTATCTTTTAGTGTCTGAAAGCTTTCTTGATATTTTTCTGTCCACTCAAATTTAACACCTTTGTGAAGTAGATTTGTCAATGGTTTTGCAATCTTGGAAAAGTTCTCAACGAATCGACGGCAATAACTAGCAAGTCCGAGAAAACTTCTGACTTGCTTGACATTCTTCGGGGGAGTCCAGTCAAGAATAGCCTGAACTCGTTCGGGGTTAACAGCAATTCCATCCTTGGAAATCACATGTCCAAGGTAAGTTACTTCAGAAAGCCAAAATTCACATTTGGAATACTTGGCATACAACTGGTGTTCTCGAAGCCTTTCTAGTACCAAACGGAGGTGTTCAGCATGTTCTTCTTTATTCTTAGAATAAATCAGGATATCATCCAAATATACCACGATGAATTTGTCGAGGTAATCCATGAATATATAATTCATCAGACGGGAGAACGTAGCTGGGGCATTCGTTAGGCCAAATGACATGACGGTGTATTCATAGGAGCCATAACGAGTGACGAATGCAGTCTTGGGAATATCCTCTTCACGGACACGGATCTGGTGATAACCCAACCTCAGGTCGAGTTTAGAGAACACCGATGATCCAGCGAGTTGATCATAAAGATCATTGATCCGGGGCAGTGGGTATTTATTCTGGATTGTGGCTTGGTTAATGGGCCGATAATCCTGAACCAAACGGTTAGTTCCATCCTTCTTCTTAATGAAGAGTGAAGGTGCTCCCCAAGCAGAGGAACTGGGGCGGATGAAACCACTTTTAAGCGACTTGTCGATTTCTTCCTTAAGCTCGAGTAGGTGATGCGGAGGCATCTTATAAGGTCGCTTGGCAATAGGGACGGTGCCAGGCTTCAAGTCGATGACGAACTCGACAGCTCTAGCCGGGGGTATTCCTGGAAGTTCTTCTGGAAAGATGTCTGGAAAATCTCGAATGACAGGAACGTTCTCGATCCCTTCCAGAGGTGAGGCGTTCAAAGCATTCAGAACATATATCTGAGCTTCAGCGTCCCGAGTAATGCGGGCGGTATAGTTCACTATCTCATCGGTGGGGTGAAGAAGTTGGACGACTTTAGTGGCACAATTGATTGAAGCAATGTGAGCTTTCAACCAATCCATTCCAAGTATGAGGTCTATGGTGGAAGACTTCAAGACGATGGGCGAGGCAAGGAATTCCAATCCTTTAATTTCGACGGTAACGTCAGGTGCTATCACGTCAACATGACAATGAGAAGTATAATACAACTCGGAGAGAAAGGTTAAACAAAACAATGGAAAGGAAAATGATTATCAGACTAATCAGATCAATGACAGGGAAATCGCACAGATATCCAGCTCTCTGGGTAGACGGAATTTACGAGATCCTAAGTGTCGGCGTTAGTAAAATTTATTTGACCCGAATAGAAGAGAGATCACAGTCCCAGAGTATAGACGAGGAATAAAAGATCCTAATACCACCCAGTTGGCGACGTGGGCCCGTAAGCCACACAGCCAAGTTAGTAAATTAGTTTTTCGGTTTCTAGACTCAACTTCGGCCAAGGAATTTGGAAGGGGCTTCCTACAGGCAGTCGGCTCTGATACCAACTTGTCGCGCCCCCGACTCAATCGTACACTAATCATACACGCAAACGTGTACGATCAAGCACAGGGACTCACGGGAAGATATCACAACACAACTCTAACACAATTTAAACGGAGGTCCACAATATTACAGACCAGGGATCCGAAGATCCGAATACATAAGTTAGTCATACAAATATTATCTGAGTACATACATAGTTAGACAAGTTTTGCCTTAAGAAGGCTAGCACAAACAACGACACTAGATCGAAAGGCGTTGGCCTCCTGCCTGGGAGCCTCCGATCCTACTCCTGGTCAGCTGGCTCGATCCAGTAGTAAGTACCCTCTGGACCCTCCTGGTAGTAAGCTCCGGTGGAGGCATCTGGCTCCTGGACTCCATCGTCTGATGTATCATCAATGTGGGGTATGGGGAAAAGAGAAAGTAAAGCAACCGTGAGTACTCATCCGAAGTACTCAGCAAGCAAGGATCTATACTACATATGCAACACTATCAATGGAGAAAGGCTGTATATGTGGACTGGGCTGCAGAAATGCCAGAATAGGGAGAAGGCCTAGTCCTATCGAAGGCTAGCATCTTCAAACATCTTCACAAGGCCATCATCTTGCAGCAGTAGAAGAGAGTAGAATAGCATTTTATTTAGCAAACATGTTGAAGTACAGCTTAAAGATCCTTCCTTGACTCCCAAGCGAGAAAGTGATCCCGAAGCATCAATTAAGTAACAAGTATCCAGTTTAAGTAGTAGATCGGGATACACAAACTGAGCGTCCTTTACCGTAGGACCGGCTGCGGTGCGAATGCGAGCAAGCGGAGCAGCTAGGCGAGGCCTACGCGACGCGGCAGATACAACGGAGGCACGCACGGGACCAAATGGTCGCCGTGGCCACGCCGGCGACGAGGCCAGGCGGCAGAGGGTTCGGCCGAACGTGGAGCGGGAGTTACAGGCGATTAGAAGAGGCAGGGGAGGGTGCATCCGACGCAGGAGCTCATCGGCGTTGCAGAGAAGGCCCGAGGACGGCTCGGGGAAGGGCGACGGCGGCGAATCGAGGCGGTGTTCGACGGCGGCCGTAGGGGAAGAAGGTGAAGCAGGCCGGCGATGCAGAGCTCCCGGGGCTCGGGCTCGTGGTCGAGGAGGACGGGCGCGTTGCGGCGGAGCTCTTGGGCACGACGGGGAGGCGAACGGGGCACGGTGGCCGCGAGCTTCAGCGGTGGCCGATCATGGCGGCGCCGGGATGGGTGAGGGGAACGAGGAGGAGGGCGAACGGGGCGGCTAGGGCTCGCCAGAGGGGTCGGGGCGGTCTCTTATCCACGGCGAGAGGGCGCGGCGCGCGCTGTCGAGCGAGGGAGAGGGGGGCCTGGGGTGCGCGCGTTCGACAGCGGGGCGGCGGTGAGCAGTGAGAGGTGGGAGGAGGCGCGAGGTGGGCTGGGCCGTGGCTGTAGCGGTAGGCCGAGTGCACAGTAGACGCTTTAGGCCTTTTCCTTTTTCTCTTTTCTGTTTCTTTTTCTTTTCTGTTCTGTTAATTGTTTAGGCCCCAAATGGATTTTGTAAAAAATGTGAGCTAGTCCTTAAATACCAGTGCACTATACCCTAACACCAAAAACTAGTTTGGGCAAAACATCATTTCATATTCGATCTAGATTAATTAAAAGGCTTGTAGATATTATTTTCAGCCACTGTTAAAAGAGGTTTGGGTCACCTAATTAATTTATTAAATGTTGGTTACAATTTTAGAATGGTCTCTGCAATATTTGTTATTTACCGAACATTTTAGTTTCTATGTTGGACAACTTTTATATTTTCCACTTTCATTTAAATTTGAATTCGACTTAGGAGTTGAAATGCAATATGATGCTAATGTTGATTATGCACTATTAAGCTTGCTGACATGTCATTATCAAAAGTGATTACTGTATCTAATGACAGGGGGTGTTACAGGTGGGAACGTTAGGTAGAAAACACTTATGCACCTGGCAAGAAATAACATAGATAAAATAAAAACCAAAGTGAATAGGAATTTTTTATCTGGGCAGTATGACTGGCTTGATGATAGTTGGTAGAAAGAGACTAAATATTATACAACATTAAGCATAGCTGAGAAAATTAACCTCTGGTAGAGGAGCAGGTGCATAAGTATATCATCATCTTCTGCTATAACAAGGATCTCATCACCTTCTCTTAAAACATAATCATCATCCGGATTCATTAATATACTTCCAAATCTTGACGCAAGCTTCACTCCGCAGGGCACATCATCAGGGAATGAGATTAACACATCCCCAAACCGCATGCCATCCAACTCTGGCCATCTTTTTATATAGAATTCTGCATTTTCAAATCCCAAAATATCCTCCCATATCTGCAAAAGAATATGGTGGGTTAGCAATCATGGAGATACATCCCGGGCAAAAATACAGGACCAAACAGCATTGCAGTTTAGTATGCCAGGCTCAAAGATTTTGTTTCTTTTCTTTCTTACTAGAGAACCAAGTGTTACATTGAAATGTACCTGTGCCAAGCCAGGTTGGAGTGCACACTGTATCATCAAACGTCCAATGACATCATGGGCAACAACTGTTTCAATTAGTTCACCTCCAACCAATTTCACTAAAGGTTCATTGTCAAGGTCACTCATCTCTACAACAATATGCCCCCTTAAGCCCTCTTTTACCCCAGTCAGGCTCAGTACGACACGCAAAGCTCGTGCATCACTCTGGGGGAGAATGGAGAAAATGAACGTTGAGCAAATAATTATATGAGCTGTTAACCCCAAAATGGTAAAGGTGGATAGAAAAAAACACTAACTTGGTCTGCATTTTCATCAGATGCTAAAACAATAATAGCACGTGCTTTGGAAACAGAAACATGTGGGGAGGAAAGGGCATTTAAGGTAGATATTTGCATAACACATAGCATGAAAAGAAACCATCCGAGGAGTGTATCCATAGTGGAAGATCAGAAGAATAGCTCGGTACCTTCTTCAGATCTGCTAGGATTAGAGGACTGCCGCTTCTACATATTACAGATGTTCCCATGAAGTCAAATCCTAGCTTTCCTATGTCCATCTCCATCTCTTCCTTGTCTCTTTCTGCCAGGACAACAACTACACCACCACCAATGCTTTTATTTGCTATAGCTAGCTGCTTCAGAAGAGAGCCCTGCTCCACATAGTGAAAAAAGTAGTAAGCCAGTTGATTCAGTCTTTATCAATACCCAAGCAAGCAAATCAACCTCAGTGCTCAGTGCACAACTTCCCTCGGTAAGACTGAAGGATAATGTACAAAATGAAGTGCAAAAAGTGACTAAAAATGGTGAAAAAAGACCAACATTTAACTTCCAAAGTTGGTTTGTCTAAAATGGAATTTAAAACACAGAATTAAGTCTTGAAAGCATAATGTGCATTGAATCCTTGAAAATAAAATCCTACAAGTCAGCATGCATAAAGAAGAAACAAACAAGAAACCACATTGGTAGCAACAATCATAATAACAGAACCAAATGGTTGAACCAACAAGATAACCCTATAACGAGTTGTCATACACAAAGTCCAGATTTTCTAACTTATGGTACTGCTGGTTCCAGTAAAATAGAAATATTTGAATAAAGCCAATTCAATCATTATACAGAAATCAGCAGTTGAAGGCCAAAGCAGACTCAGAAATATAGACATGTTGTTCAATACACAAATGCAGCAACATCGCAGGATGGAGAACAATCTCAAAATATATTCACAGTTTTGGCTTCTTCAGGTTGAGTGGAGCAAAGCAATCACCTGAATTAATTGTTTGAATGTTGTTCAGTACACAAATGCAGCAACATCGCAGGATGGAGAACAACCTCAAAATATATTCACAGTTTTGGCTTCTTCAGGTTGAGTGGAGCAGAGCAATCACCTGAATTAATTGTTTGAAATGATCTTCAATCCATCAAAGACCAGAATTGCATCAGCATCAGAAAGACTGGTAGAAAAAGTAGGCTACTCTAGATGTTCCAATTATTATGCACCTTTATCTAGAAAGGGAGATTTAATTTATCAGAGGCAAGCTAATATAAATTGCACATTTGTGTCATGAACCAGGTTCCCAAATTTGAAGAGGCAAATGGTTGTATTCACTGTTCGGTATTGTCATTAACATTAGTAAAACTACAGTATGTGTTAAATACACAAATATAATAGCATAATGTATCCCTACACGTATAAGAAAAAATATGATAGAACAATATTCCCTGGAAAATATTAATACGCGTCTCCGCATCATACGTCCGCCGCTGCACAACCTCGTCTTCACCGCCCTTAATTACGCGTCTCCGCATCAGAGTCTCCGGTCACTGCCACAGGAACGCATGGACCGCCGCAACCAGTGCAAGAATTGCTTTACGTACGCTCTAATGAAGAGATGAGTCGATCTAGGGGTTGGCATCATTAGCGTTTTTTTACTATCTCATCATTTTCAAAGTCAGCAAACATCTTATACTGCTAGTAGGAGTATTTGACTGACTCACTCCGGCAGGAAAGGAGTGACATCAAACTGAAGAGAACCAAGTTGTGTCCAGAACAATAAATACGTCCAGAGCAATCTAGATTTGATGAGATGAGATGAGATGTGCATGGGGGGTAGGAAGCTCACCACGCCCACGTGAGGGGGGCAGGGTAGGAGGAAGCAGAGCCATGAGGGAGGGCTTGTGCGTTCGGTCGTCCAGCTGCTGCTGCAGCTGCAGGTTGTGCGTCCAGATCCGGGGCAGTCATCCTGCACACAAAAGAAAAGAAACCAAGGAAGGAATCACGAGCAGGGGAGATGATGAATCCGAGGAAGAACGTCCGCAGGTACACACTCACCATAGCCGTCACCAGAGATCCGCGGTCGCCGGCGCGCGTCCTTGAAGGTTGAGGCGTCGTCCTTGAGGGTAGGGTTTGGGGCGTCTCCGTCCGTCCATGGCTGCTGCCAGGCTGGGTCGGACCTCCATGGCCGACCTCCCTCGAGGACGGACGCGGATCAGGTCGACGACGGCGCGCTGATGCCGCCGTGGATCTGGGCGCTCCCTCTCCCTTCCCTTCCCTTCCCTTGCCTTCCCTTCCCTTGGGATTCCCTTGGGAGAGGAATATAAGGTTGGGGGCGGCGGCGCAGGGGGGCGAGGAGATCGCCGGCGGCGGGGTTGGATTGGGGTGCGGCGGTGGCTGCGACTGGAGACGGGAGACGAGGTAGGCCTAGCGAGGGATTGGTTCTGTCGCGATGGTAAAACCAGCGAAGGGGAGGTGAGGACGGAACCAAAAAAATCTACGAAAAAAAACCTACGAAAAAAAACCAGACGAAAGTGGTGGGACGAAAATTGACCGGCGGAGACTACCAACTGCTCCATTAGGAGTAGAGATACATGGACAAGACCACCGCCATACCTCCGGGCCTTGAGGACGGCCTAGTGCCAGGCTTCCTGGCCCATGGGACATCCGTGGTGCATTGTACCTTCAGCGTACCTCGTAGAGCCGAGGTATCCGCCGCCACCCAGAGTCGTCGAATATCGCTCGACGGTGACAACCAACGCTGCAGGAGAGGATGTCACGGAGGTCGTTCCATACCCGCGCGACGGTGAGGAAGTATGTTTCATCTATTCCTTCTTTAGGGTTTGGGTTTCCTCTTCATCCTCTTTTTGGAGCCTTCTTCATTTCAATGGCTTCCAATTCCACCACTTGACCTTGAACAACATCCTCCACACTGCCTGTTTCATGGCCTTGTGCGAGCTTTTCCTCGGCATCGAGCCACGCTTCAGCCTCTGGCTCCGCTACTTCTCGCTCAAACTCTAGACCAATGTGATAGAGACCTACGAGTGCGGGGGAGCCTCCACCACCAAGGCGTGGCCGGAGCCGGTTACCTAGACGAAGAGTTGGCTGAATCCAACAAAAAATGGTAAGGGGGATGGTTTTACATCCCAGACATCAAGCTCAGAAGTTCGTTGATATCCGGACTCATCGAGGCCTTCACCCCGGTTCCATCAAGCCAACGCAGCTCTTGGAGCCTGAAGTACACCCCGACTGACACTAAGGAGATCACCAAGCTGCACAAGTCAGTACGTCTTGTCTTGCTCTTTGAAACGTCTCCCCATTTTCCTTCTCAAGCCATCACCGCCGCGTCGTGATCATGCGGGGAGGGCCCCTCATTACCTATAGGATGCTAGTTAGCCACCGTCTGAGCTCTCATGCCCCTCTTCTTTCTCCCCTCATTCCTTTTCATCCTTCCTAGCACGCGCATGGTGCGATGAGGGACATGGAGTCAGATTTTTAAGCAACAGCATACACAAGTGGGTCGGGTGAAACCCAAGACCTCATTTGCAACGCCTTTGGCGCCCGTTAGTGTCCTAGCACTCGCGCAAGGCTACTTGGGCCGCGACCCGATAGCATCCAGTCGTTTGCTCACGAGCGAACATGCGTCCTGATAGTAGACCGCTGACCTTTGTCTTTGACAGTTGACCATTAATTATTGACCGTTGCCCGTTTAAAAATCCACGAGTTTCTTAAAAAATCATTGATTTGAATAAAGTTTGTGAATTTGAAAAATATCCATGAATTTGGAAAAAGTTCACGAATTTAAAAAAGTTCAGGAAGTTGAATATGTTCATGAATTTGAAAATAGGTCGTGAAATTAAAAATATTCGCAGATTTAAACTGTTCACAAATTTAAAAAAAGGTTCAAAATATTCTCGGAATTGAAGAAGGTCTTGAATTTTTCGAAAATGTTTGTGGATTTCTAAAATGTTCACAACTTAGGAAAAAAATACGGATTTGAAAATTGCTCATGAATTTGAAAAATGTTCACTGTTTGATAATGTTCATAAAATTGGAAAAGAGTTTTAATAAGTTCATGAAAAAATAAAATATTTTTTCATACAATTTGAAAAAAATAATCTAAAAAGGAAAATAAAAATGGAAAAACCAAACAAAAACCACCCCATGGAAAACCGGTGGAAACTGCCAAAACCGATGGGAAAAACGTACATGGGCTGGCCCATATAGAAAATACGCGCGCACTGGCGCGTGAAGTGTGAAACCCAACAACAATATTTGGGCTGTTTGGACGGGTACTCGTGTCCGGCCAGAACCTAAAACACGTTAGACGAACACTGAGACCTGCCGCTGCTCACCGCCGCCGCCGCCGAAGCCACCCCGGCCGCCTCCATGAAAGGCCGCAGCAGCCACCGCGGGACCGCTCCCACGTCCGCCGCTGCCTCGACTTCCAGCAAGCGCGACCCTGAAGACGAGCCAGTCTCAGACTCCGAGGAATCGGGCGACGAGGAGGTAAAGCCCAAGCCCTCGCGTTTTGCTTGACCGCCACGCGGATCCGCAGAATCCTCATCGGCAGGTGGTTTTATCTGATCCGCAGCAGGATGTTTCCTCGTCGTCGGGGTCGGAGTCGGAGAACGACCAGTTAGCGGAGCGGGAGAGGAAGCTGGAGCGCGTGCTCGCCGACGTGCCCTTCGGCGAGTTGCAGCGCGCGCGTGCCGACGGGTCGCTCGCGGCGCGGGGTGTTTCTGCTGCCGCCGCGGCCCAGAAGAAGGCTCGCAGGGAGAGCAGGAAGAGGTCCGGTTCCACGCCGTGCCGGTTCCTGGTTAGGATTATTAGCCAATTTGGGGAATTGAATGAATGCTTGTGCTGATGTGTTCATGTGGTTTTCAACAGGCCCATGGAGATTAGCACGAATGTGCGGCCGCCTAGACTCAGAGAGGTGATCCAGGTTCCCAAGAAGGTCAGTTGCTTGTGCAATTCAGTTCATATTTAGCGTGTTGCTGGGAGGAGTAGATTTTGATTTGATTGGATTAGTAGTATTTGGTATTTTGGTAGTGGATAAGTATAGGATAAGCACACACATAGTTCAGTTAGAGCCTTTGAGAGTTCAGTCTGTCCATTTTATTGTTGTTGCATTGCATGAGCTTGTGCATAGATAACATCATAGCATGCATGCGTTATGTTTAATTAAGCTGGGTTTTAAAATACATATTTACATTGGGCATGTCTTGGTGCTTCAGTTACATATGCTATTCTCCTTGATAAAATAGCTCGAGAAATGCTGATTTAAGTTTTCGTGAGTCAATTGACATTATGCACAGCAAGGTTTACTTTTGTTTGACTTGACTTCCGTAGTTCTGTGCCAGTTTTGCTGTTTAAATCTCTGGTACATTGGTGCAAAATAGAATCATATTCCACCGGGTTCCTTCGTTGTTGCTTAATCCAACTAAATGTTCTTTACACCAAAAAAAAAAAAAACCCTGAATGTAGGGCAACAACTACTTTAAATCTGTCTTTAGCTATCTCAATCAATTTTCATTTTTTTGTTGTTTTGCCTATGTTTTAAATTTAATTTAATCATACTAAAGTGATTTAATACAGCCTACCCCAACTTGTTTGGGACTAAAGGCTTTGTTGTTGTTGTTGATACTAAAGTGATTTAATACACAAAGTTTTGCTGTCATATGATGTTTATGTTGAGGATGTTGATTTACACACTGCGCTGTGGGATGTAACTTTACTATAGCTTGATCTTTAGTGAGGCAGTGACAGTACCATATAATATCTCATGTAGTTTGTTGTATTTACTACATTTTTCTTTCTGTAGGTTGTAAGGGATCCAAGATTTGAACCTGTATATGGAGCTGTTGATAAAGAAGGGTAAGAGTCAAACATAATTATGTCATTCGTTGCACGACATTGTTTGTCTTATTCCATTTCTCTCAGGATTGTGTGCCCTTTAGCTTAGCATAAAGGACGGATCCAGTGCATAGAACCTCCCACACAAGATGGGTCTGGGGAGGGATTATAGGAACCTAGTCTTACCCCTGTGAAGTGCAATGCAGAGAGGCTGGTTCGAATCCAGGACCTCTTGGGCTCTTGGCACAAGTGGGTGCGCCAGGCCTGCCCTCTGCCCTTTAGCTTAGCATGTTCTATTTTAATCCTGCCAAGATAAGGTGGGCAGATAACTTGTTTATTTGTATAGCTGATTACTTTCATTCATTTCCATTTCATGTCTCTTAAACACACTATGGTTTCTTAATCTATGTTGACTAGTTTAGGCACATTTTTCGATTGTGGCGTGTTTGACAGTTCGTTCAAACTTGTTGGCATTTAGGTTCAGGAAAAGATACAATTTCTTATTCGATCATGATCTCCCTGCAGAAAAAGAGGTATATTTTATGCCTTTGTCTGTGCAATCTCATCTCACCGATCATTTATTTTGACAAAATTAAATATGTATCCTGCACTGCCTTAATGTGCCTCTCCAGAAACTCCAAAAGTCGATTAAGAAATTGAAGGATCCTAATGCCATTGAAGAAGCGAAGAATCAGATCACCTGGATTGTAAGTATTTTATACTTGTTCACAAGTTGACATTTGTAATAGGTTTTTCCGTTTTTTCCTACCAATGTTATTTGGTTGTACCTGGCGGCAAAACTTTAAAATATCTAAGTAGGTCATTGTGCAGAGTGCTGACCATTATCATCATAAAAAATTACATGCAAATTTTTGTATTTGAATTTTTGAATATTTGACTACTGTGCATTGGACTTCAGCCTCTTTGTGAAATATAATGGCAACTAAGTAGACACGGCATGCTATGTGCATGATTTAGACTTATTTTTCAAGCTGTCATGTGTCAACTATTTATATTTTATACATAAACTCGCGGAGGATTAGCAAATTTCATTTTCGAATGTTGCCAGGCAGAGATGAGGCATGAGCATTGTATAATCAGAAACAGTACAAAACTTAGGTGCACTTATCAAATAAGCTTATGGTCGCTGCAAGCCTGCAATTTGATAGTGTGTCAAGACTTAAGAGAGCATACAGTAGGAAATGCTTCTTTAATCTTATTTTAAGTTGGGACTGTTACATGTGTATTTTTTAGAACAAATATAAGGTGTGTGATAATTTCAGGACTGGGTTCCTTGTATTGAGCAATAGCTATCAGGTCTTCCTATTTCGTTGATTGGTTGATGGAACATGTTCTTATCTGCAGGATAAGCAGTTGAGGTCTAATCCTCAGAAGAACGTTGAATCAGAAATTCTGCGAGGACATATTAAGAAAGAGAGGGAAGCAGCAAAGGCAGGAAAACGACCATATTATCTGAAGAAATGTTGGTTCCTCAATCCCGTTCCCTCGTCTCTCACACTCTCCCTATTTGCATACTAAAGTTAATTTTCGTTTCTTGACCAGCTGAAATTCGTGAAAGGAAGTTGATGGATAAGTACAATGAGCTCAAGGTAAGGCACCCAGGGTTCAATTGACTGCTAATTTTCCACACTTATGAGCATCCCTGGCCTTACACTTCAATTTACGTTGACCATTTACAGGAGGCAGGAAAGCTTGATTCCTTTATGGAGAAGCGACGCAAGAAGAATGCGTCCAAAGATCATCGCTTCATGCCATACCGAAGGGATGGGGGTGGTGCATAACAATGCCCCTGAAGCCACTTTTCGGGTGATTCTGGCTAGTCTATTCTCTGCTCACAGAGTTGTACCAGCGCTCTCTACTATCTTGTTGTTGCCCTAGTGTCCCAGATATTTATCAGCAACCATGAGTTGAAGTTAATCCATGGACCATATAGTTATAGTTGAGCTCTGGTTGCTGGTAGCAACAACCAATTGTAAACCCAAACCATGGATATGATATTTTGTTTCATCTACTGCTTTAATTAATGCCGGTCTTTCTATTTAATCAAAGAGTAAAATACATGCTTGTTGCAACTGAACTGGTCATTCCACCGAAATAAAAGTGTCTTGCCTCATTTCAGTGTTAAACTAAACACTATTCCTTTTGTTGGTTTCCTTGCTGAAATACAGCTGGAAGCACCAAAGGTCAAACACTTGGCGGTGGCAGTGATAATCGCAGCCCCGTTGCAGATTGCCCCAGCACATGGAAGCAGATAGCTTTAACTACGAACTTGATTCATTTTATATCATCATGATGAAATGCTGAGTGGTAATAGTTGGCTGAACTCCCATTACTTTTGATTAGACTGAATCCGTCCGGCCAATATGGATCAAGCTGACACAGACAATTGAGATAGATAACTAGAAGCGGCTCAATCATTCATTCAGACTAGCTACTAGATTTGTTCTGGATGGAAATGCTCTGAATATGTCCTTGAGTTTGTTCGAGACTTGAGCAAAACTTAGATCCAAGAAGAATATGTCCCTGTCGATTGTTTTTGATGGAAGGCGTGGCACGATCATGTGTCCCATGTACTTTCGGCGCTTTTCTCCTTTTTCTCAAGTCTCGTGTTACGATCCTGGAAATAGAGGGAATGATGATAGCTTGAAAAGTATTTGCTCTGTTGAGTTGGGCAATACTGGAAAGTTCGGCTCCATGTGACGACTTGGTTTAGCCAGGGAAACGACAGTGAATCTACCTTTTTGAACTTAGCGAAAATCGTATTTCTCAAGTTTTTAAAAATTGAAAACAGACACATTGGTGTTGAATTGAAATTTAGTTTTGAAACTTCAGAAACTAAGTCTCAGCCTCGCCTTTTGGATAAAACACCATCCATCACAGTAAGTGCTGAAAATGAAAAACTACAACATACCGACGTTTTGATGGGGTCACAACACAACAAGACCCAATGATAAATGGAAATAACAGGTCACTAGGTGATCGGAAATAGCCTACACTTAAGGAAGGGAAACGTTTATTTTCTACCGGATGATCTTTCTCTCCCTTAAGCCGCGCGCTACGGGCGCCACGCGTCCTGGTGGGGGCCCGCCCAGCACCTGCCCGGCCTTATCTCTTCCGCTGGAACGTGAACCGGTCAAAAACCAACGAGCTCAATCCCCTTCACCATGGCCTCCCGTCCAAGTCCCATCCGCCATGGCCTGCTTCCCAAGCTCCACCAGCTGCTCCTCAAGATCCACACATTGGCGCCGCGATGCAGTAACGCTGCCCTCGTCGTTGACTCGGATGCTGCCGGTGCTGCGACCCGACGACTCAACGGTGCTGCCTTCGTTGCAACGCGACCCTCGTCGGTGCGGCAACGCAGCACGCATGTGAGGTTGGGCTGCTCGCCGCCGGTGTTGCAACGCAGCACGAAGGCCGGAGTGCAGTCGAGCGCTGCTCGCCGCCGGTGATGCAGTGCAGCTGGCGGAGCTGCAATGGAGCGCCGCTCGCCGCCGGTGATGCAGTGCAGTGCGCGTAGCTGCACTGAAGCGTCGCTCGCCGCCGACGGAGTTGCAATAGAGCGCAGCTCGCCGCCGGTGATGTAGTGCAGTGCACGGAGTTGCAATGGATCGCCGCCTGGGGCTGCACTGAAGTGCCGTCGGAGCTGCACTGAAGCCGCCGGAGGCGTCGTCTGTGCTTCGTTTGAAGCTTTTTTGCGGCACTTGGTGTTGCCATGGAGCAGCACCCGGTGTCTCTTGGTCTTGTGATGCAGGGATTGCCGGCCGCTCTTGGAGCTGCACTGTAGCAGGCGAGGCTACGGGGGACGCTATGAATTTCTCACCGGAGCTCGCCGTCGTCGGGCTAGCCTTTTCCGTGTGCCCGTGGTCGGAGTCAGCTGCAAGGGGATTTTGCTGCTGCTTTTGGTCGCGAGGCAAGGACGACGAAGCGATCGTCTAGTGTGTACGCGTATCCAACGGTTAAACGCCGCGAAAGCAAAACAGAACGAGCGGCTAGCGAGCCGACTGATTTCTCCCAGAAATAAGTCGGCTGATTTGTAGCAGCCGCCCTTAAGGAAGGGGTGGCTAATCTCAAGGCAACAACCAACTGTTGTAATATCCTAGGCCTCCAATGTGAGAGCCCGCTCCAGGTTATATACTCTGTCCACCCATTGGAGAGAATGTGCCACATGGGCCGGGAGATGTCGGAATACTGAAGGCCAATTACTGTTCAACACTCCCTTTCAAGATGGGCGATAAATATCTATCGTTCCTATTTTGACATAAGCTCGGTTACAATCCTTGACAGCCAAAACCATTTATTGGATAATCATCAACCTGTTGCCATGTACTCACATAGTTGATCTTGATGATTCTAGCACCCAACTTCTCTTTAATAAAGAATTTGTCGATCTCAATGTGCTTTGTCCTATCATGTTGGACTGGATTATTTGCTATGCAAATTGTTGACTTGTTATCACACCATACGTTCACTCAGAAAGTTTCTTACCCATAGCATCCCACCTAATCCTTAATACGTGGCTTTATACTCCCCTTCTGCAGTTGACTTTGATACTATTGTTTTTTTTTTGCTTCTCCATGACACCAAGTTCCCTCCAACGAATACACAATAACATGAAGTTGAGCTTCTATCATCTAAACAGCTTGCCCAGTCAGCATCACTATAACCGTCAACTGTTAGATGTCCATTTGCTTTAAACCATAACCCTTTTTCTGGAGTTCCTTTTAAATATCTT
Source organism: Thinopyrum elongatum (assembly GCA_011799875.1). Taxonomy (NCBI): domain Eukaryota; kingdom Viridiplantae; phylum Streptophyta; class Magnoliopsida; order Poales; family Poaceae; genus Thinopyrum; species Thinopyrum elongatum. Next base: position 414,528,524 of record CM022301.1, read on the forward strand.
AGGATTTGAGACATCATCCATATGTACACTTCTTGGTTCATGCATGTATATGCTTATTATGCTAACTGCATATGCAATATTTGGTCTTGTGTGACACGAGTACAACAATCGTTCCACCAGCCTCTTATATCTCTCCTTGTCTACAAGTTTGCTAGATTGAGCTCTTATTTTCTGATCCTGATCAATGGGTGTTGGAGTTGCATAGCATTCCATCATCCCCATATCAAAGAGGAGGTCTAAGTTATACTTGCGTTGTGATAGAACTATTCTCTTCTTTGATCTTGTCACCTCTATTCCAAGAAAGTATCTAAGTTGACCAAGCTTTCTTATTTCAAATGCTTTGCTTAAACAACTCTCAACCCTTGTTATTTCTACCGCATCATCTCCGTGATTGTTATAGCATCCATGTTTTTTTTAGAAAAGGAGGATGCACCCCCGGCCTCTGCATCTCGACGATGCATGCGGCCACTTTATTAATTATTCACAAAAGACCTCACAAGGAAGTACATCAGTAAGCCTGAAACCACCCTCTAGGCAACACCTGTCGCTACTCCTATCCCCTTGATGTAGTGGTACCGAATGTCCGAGCCTAATATCAAACAGACATCGCACCAAATCCTAACATCTAGTGCCGGATGCCCCATCCCGGCCACATACCTGGACTAGGTCACACACTGGTCCGACGCACACACCGAGGCTGCCGCCGCCGTTTTCCACCGATCCATCTCCAGAGCGAGTACTGACGCATCGACCTTGCCAGGCCTGTCGTCGACGCCACCACGGCGCCAGACAACGCCACCATCCTGCACGTATCCATCCACACGCGCCCGTCGCCGAAACTCCGCAGCGCCATGCCGCCGGGATCCGTCGTCGGCCTTGCGGTAGATGAAACACCGCTCCTCCTCGTCCCCTCCAGCCAGCTCCTGCTCCAAAACGATGCCCTCAGGAGGGAGTACGACACCGAAGGCGCTGTCATCGTCCGATCCGGTAGACCCAGATCTAGGGTTTCCCCCGGAACATCCTGATCATGTTGACGCAGTTTGCAACGACGATGCCTCAACAGGGGGCGTCGGAGACGCCGTCATCGTCCGCCATGACCGAAGTCGGCGCGATTTTCACCGGAAGTAGCACCACCACGACCTCGCCGCTGACTGGATCCGAGCCGGTTGAGGACCTCTGGCCACCCCACCCCGGCCCCATCACGCGCCGCCGGCCGGCCATAGCCGAACCACGACGGATCTGGTCGGGACGCCAGATCCACGGCCACCGCCGCCGCCCATCGCATAGCGGAGAATCCCACCGGAGGACCTCGCCAGCCCTGGGTTCGCCGGCTGCCGCCGCACAGCCAGGACGTCGCCGTGGCTGCCGCACGAAGACACCCCGCACGAGGCGCCCCAGCCGCCTGATGGGAGATCCGTCGCTTCCCTCCTGCCCTAGCCCTTTAGGCGTCGGGCGCCGCCACCACCGCGGCCAGTGCCGGCGGCAGCGGCGGCAGAGATCTGCCTCGCGGGAGGGCTGGCGGCGCGAGGGGGTCGGGCGCTGGTTGCTTGGATCGTGGGTTTGGTTTCTCGCGTGTCCCAGGAGGAGTTGCTAGAATTATGATCTTTTGATTTGAGTATCTATCGAATACAGTGTGGTCTCCACTACACTGGCCATCTCCCATTTCACACACAGCTCTTAGAAATTGGTCAAACCAAGCTCTAGGGTACGATTTTAGGGCATCTTCAACGCCAACCCACAAAAAACCTCCCGCATCCGTCCACGGACAGGGGGACCAGTCCACGGATACGGATGCGGGAGGACACCATCCAACCGTAGCCACATTTTGTCTGCCAGCAAATTCAAATTCAAATCTACGCTGATCCACACAACGCGTGGATCACACCTGAGCCGGATCGCATCCCTGATCACAACCAAAAGGAGGCAAATATGCTTAGTTTTTACATGTCCGAATCCAAAAGAACATCAGTCCGGCAGCCCGTGCATTTCTGCCCTGCCGGACTGGCCATCCCAGCAAGATGCTTCCCGATCAAAGAGGTGTCGCCGCCGCCGCGTAGGCAGCCTCTGCGTCCGCGTCCACCTCCGCCTCCATCGCGTCCTCATCTTCCGCCGCCGCCAACTGATCTTTCTGCCGCTCCAGCATCTGGTAGCGGACGGATTGCATGTTAATTGTAGCGTCGGCATCCAAAGAGTCGATATTCAAGGTCAACATCTTGGCATCCTCCGCATTGGCGGTGATCTTCACCCTCTTTTCCTCGAGCGCGGCCTTCTTCTCCTCGAGCGCCACCTTCCTCTCCTCGATCATGGTACTCCTCTCTCCGAGCTTGATCTTCTCCATCGCATCCATCAACTGCTTGAACCTCTCCGCCTTCTGCTCCTCCTTGATGTCCGAGCGCCTCACGCATGCCTCTTCCTTCTTCGCCAAGATCTCCTCGAACCTCTCCGTCAGCTTGGCGGACACACCTTCTCGCTTCGCCCTCTCCTCCTCTCACTTCTTGCCCTGCAGATAACTTCTAACCTTCTTCAGCGATTCTTGGGCTAGGTCAGTAGGGTCACCGGTTTCTTCCTCGTTGGCTTGGGCGGCAGTCTTAGCAATGAAAGAGTTCCACTTCGGTTGCCCATTCAACTTCAACCAACAATGCATGGCGGTGAAGGACTTCTCCAACTTCTTGTACACCACACAAGCACGAGTAGGCTACAAAAGTGAAACAATGCATATCCGTCTAGTGAGTAACAAAACAATACATGTCCAGCTAGTGATCAACAAAACAAAAGCATATCTGGCTAGTGATCAACAAAACAAAAGCATATCCGGCTAGTGATCAACAAAACTAAAGCATATCCGGCTAGTGATCAACAAAACTAAAGCATATCCGGCTAGTGATCAACAAAACTAAAGCATATCCGGCTAGTGACCAACAAAACTAAAGCATATCCGGCTAGTGATCAACTTACTTGCTCGTTGATTTGTGCGCTGCTAGGCCACCGTGCGATGAGATGCTTCAAGTGCCCACAATACTTGGAGACGGTCTCTTGGATGCTATATCATCGATGGTTGAGGGACTTCCACTCACGGTTGCGGATCAACGTGTCGGAGTAGGGCACGAAATGCTTGTGCTCATGGAACCATATGTGAATGTTCCTCCAAAAGGTTGTGCCCTTTTGCTCCATGCCATGGACAGGATCGAGGCTAGTGGCCAACCATGCGTCGCAACAGCTCGTCCTCCCGCATGTTGAAGCTTTCTCCTCTACCCTTCTTCTTCGGATCGTCGGATGTATTATCCGGATCATCATCGTCACTGTCCTCCTCCTCCTCCTCCTCCCCCTCCTCCCTCCCCTCCGGATGCTGCTCTCCGGCGGCTCAATGCTGTTGTTGCTGTGTGCCATCGCCGGTCTGGGTGTAGGACTGTTGCGTGGCCATCTGGGTGTAGGATTGCTGCTGCTGAGTTGCCAGACTAGGTGGGATTCGAGTCTTCCACCCGCCCGTCCTCATAGCCCCCTCCTCCTCCCTCGCCTCCATCGTGGATGATACCGAGCATCTCCCTGTCCGCGTCGTACACCGGCTCCCCCGCTCTTGGCATTGCAACAAATAGCACGTGGGCACCCATCTGCTCTCCACCCGCTGTCTTCGCCCGGATGAGCGACGGCGAAGAATACTCGGAGAAGAGAGGCGCCGCGTTAACATCGACGATGTAAGGAACTGTACCGGCTAGGTTTGCGAGCTGCTTGGCGGCGTAGTAGTACGGAGGCTTGTAAGGATCCGGCCACGGCGTAGTCTGTACTGTGGGCGCGCCCGCTGGCGGCGTTCGCCACGGCCTCGCCGGCTGCCTCATCCGCCACGCCCATCGCCACCACCAGCCCTACCGGTGGCCAGACGCTTCCTCATCTTCTCCTCCTTTGTGGCCTTCGCTTTGAAGAAGCGATTTTGCCGTGTCTCCGAGCTGATCTTTCGGGCGAGCGTGATGCCCGGATTCTACGGCATCTCCGCCGCCTCCATCTCCGATGGTTCCATGCTTCGGCGGCGGAGGGAAGGAGAGGGTGGGAGAAAAGAGCTGGAATTGGGCGGAGAGCGGCGGGGAGTGAAAGAAGAGTGGGGGATTTTGGCACGGAAACAGTACGGGATGCTACAAAAGTGCGGGCTCGACCTTCCTTTTGGGTGGGCCGGGGGCGGAGAGTGACGTTCCGCGTGTCCGGTCTCCCACAAACCTTCCCCACATTTGTCTCTGGTTTGCGGGAGAAATCGCGTCCGGACCGCTCCACGGACCGATACAGATCGGCGTTGGATGGCTTCCGCGATCTGGACAGCGCGTTCCGGACGGTTGCGGGAGGTTTATGGGTCGGTGTTGGAGATGCCCTTAAGCCCATGGATAAAATATTTTGTTTCATCTACTGCTTTAATCAATGTCAATCTTTCGGTGTAACCAAGGAGTAAAATACACTTGCTTGTTGCAACTGAACTGCCCACTTCCACAGCAAGAAACGAGTGACCTCATCTCATGTCTGTCTTAATTAAACTAATAACATCTCTGTTGTTCCTTTCCCTGCCGACATACAGCTGGAAGCACCTCAAACACTTGGCGATGCCCCTGATAACTGGCACCATGACGCCCGTTGCAGATTGCTCCGACACATGGAAACAGATAACTTTGACTATTGCTCCGAAGAACTCATTCATTCATATGAAGAAATGCCGAGTAGCAACAGTTGGCCTAACTCCCTTTTGGTTTCAACGAATCAGTCGGGCCAGCTGGCACATACAGTTAGAACTATATACAAGTGGCTCAATCATGCAGGCTAAACCATATTCAGTCTACTGGATTTTTCTGATGGTACTACATAGATGTCAGATCAGATCATGGCCAGGCGCATGCTTGAAGCATAGATGTCCATGGTAGGTGGCTGTTGTCTGCATGGCACTAGATCCTATATATCCAGAATCTATGCATGCCAAACCTGCTGCTTGGTTGCATTATTTGGAAAGCAAACTCACCCATTTCAACAGCACAAAAATGATGATAGGTTAAAGTGAGGATTTGCATCTAGGACCATCGACAACCATCTAGTGGTTCCTTTAGTTTCCACGACCATCTACGTCGCTATCGGCTTAATTGTTTGATGCGATGCAGTATGTTCCACGAGCTCAAGCAGACGCTATTGACTTCGGTGGGAAAGCGAGATGCTTTTTCCATGTATGTGCTCGGCCTCTGCCTGCGTCGCTTGAATCAAGGCCAAACAGAGGCACGGTTGGTTGGGACGTCCTCTACGTTTCTGAACCTTTTTCTAAAACTCTCCAGATGACGATCCAAGCCAAGCCGTCGGATCTTAAACTAACAATTCTGTCGTTGTAGGAGAGAAAAGCGACAATTTCCTTGCTGTTGCTTTGCTTGCCAGATAGGCAGGCATCTGTAGATTGATTCTAGGATCCTGGAAGTACAAGGAATGATGATGCCCCCCCCTCCCCCCCCCCCCCCCCAAAAAAATGATGTTTGGAACTATCGGGCCAAGACCATTAAACAACCACAATAGTTTTGAATAAATTCCGGAGGTGCATAGAAAGTGGTGATCGAAATGTCAGCCCCATACATATTTCTAGTTGGAAAGAGTTGATATAAACGCTTCATTTTTCTACTCTCTACTAAATAAAGAGCTTGAGAAGAAGATCTTCTAGGTTTTCTTCGTCCGGGCAAGTGCATGCATGACACTATCATCTTCTAGGTTTTCTTCGTCCGGGCAAGTGCGTGCATGGCCGTCTGAAGCTTGGTCTCCGAAAATCACGCCCGATGAGAATCTGCACCGGATGAGAAGTGATAAGCTTCTTGGGCCGCCTCTAGTCTTTTTTATTCTCACGTGCATGGCGCTTCTGCCTTTTATTGGTGTCCCCTAATATAATGTCCCAGATTTTTCATCGGCAACCATGAGGAAAAGACGACATAGGCCATAAATTACCTGACGTTGCTGCTAGCGACAAGCTATTGTAAACTTAAACCATGGATATATAGCTTTGTGTTCGCACACGAACACATCACCGTGTACCCTCGACGCCGGGGGTGATGCATCGCAGCTCACGTTGAAGGAGACCCGCCGGAAGCGCGGTACGCAAGACAATTTGACGGGCGCTTTTGTTGACCCGAAACCCCACACGCCCGGGAGGGACCCTATCAGGACGCGCGGCGGCTATGGGCTGCCCTAGGTCGACCTGACCGCCCCTAGGGCCTCGAGGTTCGTCGTCTTGCAACAAGAAGAACGAACGAAGAACGAGAAAGAAGAAGAACAAGGGAGAAGATAAAGGTAAAGGTAAAAAGTGACATATTGATAGATCGATTGTGTGTTGTTCTTCAATCGGCCGTCACCTCTTACATATATATGAGGCGGCTGGACTTTCCGTACAAGAAAATGACTCAAATCCCGTCCAAAACATCAAAAATTAACCTAACTCGGACAGGGGGGCCGGCACTTCCGGGCTAAATTTGCATCAAGTAGCCCTCTTGCACCGCTCCTGCAGGTCGCATATGGCTTCGGATCGTGATGGTCCCAAAAGCAAAGTTGTAGATCTTGCAATGGAGAAAAACTCCTTAGTTGATCACTTTTTCATCCGAGATCATCTTGAGGCCGAATTCAAGCCCACAAATCTGTAAATAATGTTGATATTCCAGTTTTCGGGGCGCACCGCGTGCAAACTTTCGGTTTAGCCCGGAACCTCCCCGGAAGTTTCCCGGAACTTCCGGGGTAGACTTCTGCAACACACCGTTTTGTCTCTAAATTTTGCACACGAACTCCGATTGAGGCGTTTTTTCTATCAAAATCAACCGTTTCGACGAGACGCACAACTTTCGTGTTGAAACTTTTTCCATCGGAGGCTATCTTAATTGAGTTTCAAGCCATTATTTAATCTTGTGTCAACATGAGCATCTCTGAACTTGTCATAACTTTTGCATCCGAGCTCCGTTTTAGACCATCTTCATATCCATCTTGATCTTCTCGAAGAGAGCCATCCCATGGTGACTTTCAATAATAAGTTTGAATTAATCTTGACATAGCTTCAAGCTACTCTTTATGATCATGCCACTTTTGAGCGTCAACACATGCCCCCCTGTTTTTCGGCAAAGCTAGATTGCCGAAAATTAACTTGTACCGTGTTGGTTCTAAGGACGATGTCAACACTCCACCGGCCATTTATATGCTTAGGGCGATAATTATATATCGGCCATTATTTGTTTGAATCCTTGATGCAAACTGGGACGAAACCTTCTCAACTTCATTAACAACCCGATGATAAAGTTCCATAGATATGTATCTCAAAGTCATCCTCCGAACCATATTGTTCACCCTTTTGCTAGGATTTTCCAAATAATCAACAATAAACTTTCTCCAATCCTTACATTCGCCTGCATAAAAATTTCATTAGTGGCCAAAGCGGTGGACTTCGGTTCGGCCTTACCTATGTTGACGAGACTAAACATCAGCTATTGATAGAAATGCAATACACCATGATTAACATAGTAGCCGGATGCTTGCTGTGCCAACTCTTTCGAATTATCATGTCTAGATATATGAACAATTTTAAAGCAACATAAGGTAAATTTTGTGACGACCCCGGCTTAATCGTGCACTAACCATACATGCAAATGCACACGATCAAGCCTAAGGACTCACTTGAAGATATCACAACACAACTCTAAAACATAAATAAAGTCATACAAGCTTTATATTACAAGCCAGGGCCTCGAGGGCTCGAATACGTAGCTCGATGGCATACAAGTGTCAGCGGAAGCATCAGATATCTGGGTACAGATATATTACAGAAATGGAGATATGCCTTTAGAAAGGCGGGGCAAAATAAAATACTACGATCGAAAGGCGTAGGCCTCCTGCCCTGGACCCTCCGATCCTACTCCTGGTCGTCAGTCGGCTCCTCGTAGTAGTACTCGCCGGGAGGGTAGTAGTAGTAGCCGTAGTCGTAGACTGGGGCGGCAGTCTCAGGGGCTCCGTTGTCTGGCGGCGTCGAATCAATATGGGGGAAAAAGAAAGTAAAGCAAACGTGAGTACTCATCCGAAGTACTCAGCAAGCAAGGATCTACACTACATATGCATCATTTTCAAAGGAAGGGCTGTATATGTGGACTGGGCTGCAGAAATGCCAGAATAAAGGGGAAAGCCTAGTCCTATCGAAGACTAGCATCTTCAGCATCCTCTTCGGTCTTGCAGCATAGAGGAGAGTAGAATAACATAATGTAAAGTAGTAATAGTAGTATCAACCTCGGCCTGAGATTCTTTCTCGACTCCCCGCGAGAAAGCAATCCCAGAGCCATACTATCCAGTTATCATCTCATCATGTTCTAGTTGTACCGATCGGGATACAACTCCGAGTGTCCGTTACCGTAGGACAGGCTATCGATAGAAGTTTCTTCCCTGCAGGGGTGCACCAAGTTACCCACCACGCTCGCTTAACTCCGGCCAGACACACTTTACTGGGTCATGCCCGGCCTCGGCTAAGCAACACGCCGCAACCCGACCAAATACTTAACAGAGAGGTCAGCACGCCGGTCTAACCTATGCCCCCAGGGGTCTTGGGCCTTCGCCCCGGGAACTCCTGCGCGTTGCGTGGGCGGCCGGAAGCAGACCTAGCAACCCCTTAATACAAGCGCGGTTGCGTAACCAGTCCAATCCAGCGCGCGCCGCTCAGTCGCTAACGTCTATTAAGCTTCGGCTGAAGTATACGACGTAGAACGCCCATACTATGCCCACGTGATGGTTAGTGCTATCGGGCCAGAGGCCCCTCGGATCAAATATCCAAACCGTAGTGGATTAGGAGCGCGCGGAAACGAGCAGAGACTCACGATCGATGTGACCCCGTCGCCCCGTCTCAAGGACTTGCGGCAAGGGCTAAGAATGCCCGGCCACGCCTCGTAGTTATCTCGCGGGCACCTCTCAGGTCAACCCGACTCCACATCACTTCGCATTCATGCTCGCTCGGGTACCCCTCAGGGCCGACCCATCTTTAGTAACATGGTTTAGTGCAAGTCAAAACAACAACAGTATCCGTGTGTCTGACACCAAGGGAATCCTGAGGAATCACCCTCGATGGAATCCCACCTGATGTTATATTCAAGGTGAACGAAGGAGGAATCACCCTCGAGGTCCACACTTGAGGTGTTACGCGACGATGTCGTTATCGGGGGTGGTGTAGGAGGAATCACCCTCGCTTACCACGACCGAGTAACTAACCTACAAGGTTAATATCAGAAGTGATGACGAGGTATCACCCTCGGCACTCGACGGTATCCCAGCAGTGTTGGCAACTAAGGGGGAAGTGATGTGCGGTGCCAGAGTCTAGTCTTCAATCCCGATGAGCGGGTCTTCTGACATCCAGCGGGGCAGTCGGGATCAAGTGGGGGTCTCTGTCGGGACTCTACCCAGCCTATACTAATCAGTCTAGGATATCCAGCAAGGTGGCAAGGCAGGTTACAATAATCAGGCTATGCAGCAGATATAGGAAAACAGTAGCAGTAGCAGTTCTAATGCAAGCATAAGAGAGAAGAGATTAGGCGATATAGGCATGCTCAAAATGGGGGTGCTTGCCTGTTTGCTCTGGGGCAAGGGCAAGGTCGCCTGTGGTGTAGTCGGGGACGTAGTCGTACTCCTGAGCTGCGTCTGCCTCGGGAGCTACGTCAACGTCGGGGTCTACCGAGAGAGAAGAGGGGGAAGAAACAGGTAAACATAATGCAAACAAATGCAATACGGTGCGTGTGAAGCTATGATGCAGTGCAAGGTTGCCTAAATATGCATCTAAGTCATTTTAGTTATTTTTAGAATTAATCTGGGATTTATTTACCGAAGTGTGTGCACTATTCATCTACCGGATACGGGTTCGGAGTTACGAGTTCTTCTACTTAGGGGGTTCCGACAAAGAAACAGACGGCACGATTAGACTCGGTTCGTCGTTCTGAGCAACTTTCATGTTTTAACTTTTTCGATCCGAGCTACGGTTTAAAAGTTATTAATTTTCAAAGTTTAAATAATTTTCTAGAATTATTTTTATTTACAGAAATGAATTATGACGTCAGCATGACGTCACTGTGACGTCAGCGGTCAACAGCGTCGCTGACCAGTCAAACATGACATGTGGGTCCAGTGGGACCCACATGTCAGCCTCTGTTTATCTTAACAGTTAATTAATTTTAATTAACAGGGTTAATTAGGGGTGTGGCCCACATGTCAGTGAGTGATTAGTACAACTAATTCGTTTTTATTTAATTAACTGCTTATTAGTTAATTAACAGAGGGGGTCCCACATGTCAGTGAGAGGGGGTGAACAGTGCCGCGTTGACCCTGGTCAACGAGGTCAAAGTGGGGTCCCTGGGCCCACCAGTTAGTGGCCCAGGTGGTGCCACGTGGGTGCCACGCCAGCGCGGCGGCCGGAGTCGCGCCGGCGACCTCTCCAGCGGCGGAAGTTCGCCGGAGTTGCCCGGAAAAACCGCTACGCTGCGCCAAATCGCCCGCAACCACTTGCGTTCGATCGGCCTCTCGCCCGCGCATCTAACTACGGTGGTAGTTCGACCGAAAATGGCCTCTAACGACGGCGGCGAGCGGTGGAGCGGTCGCCGGAGCTCGGGCATCGACGGGGTTGAAGCTAAGGGGCACGGGGAGGCATGGGCTCGAGCTCGCTGGGCTCCTGGGAGCACCAGGAGTGTGATGCGCGGCTCGGACGAGTGTGTTATAGGCCACAGCGACGGCGTCGAGCTCGTCGGCGGCGTCGAGCTTCGGTCACAGCGGCAGCTGCGGCTAGGGGCGCGACAAGGCGAGGAAGGAGTGGGGAGAGGACGGGGTGGAGCTCACCGAGCGGCTACGAAAAGCCCTTGGTGGCTTAGGAGCAGCAGACGGCGCCGGAGACGAAAGGGGATCGCCGGCGACCGAGGGAGAAGACGACGTCGATGCGCTCGGTGCAGGCGATCCGGGCTTCTCCAAGTGGCACCAGGCGACGCGGCAGTCGACTATGGGGACGAAGGACACGGCGGAGCGTCGATCGGGGTTCGGTGGCCGCGAGGACGAACGAGGACGGCGGCGATAGTGTTCGGCCGCGGTGGATCTGAGGGGAAAGGAGGACGGAGCGAGCGAGGAGAGGACGGGAAAATGACGGAGAGGCCAGGGAGGAGTGGAGGGGCGTCGGGCTTATCCCCTCCGCCTCCTGTTTCGTCGGTGGCGGCGACGTGTCGGCGCCGCGCCGGCGCGTGCGCGCTCGACCAGCGGGAGGACGACAGCACGAGGGAGAGAGGTGAGTGGGCCTGCTGGGCCGGGGTTTGGGGCTACGGGGCACGGCGCCGAGGTTTGAGGACTCGGGCAGCATCACTGCGAGGTCCTGAGCACGCCCACGTGCTTGGCCGGTCATGAAAGTGACGGAGGCAACGACAGCAAGTGCAACGGCGGCGACGATCTATGGTGGCGATGGTTGTGCCAGCAGGAGACAGCAGGGCGAGCTCAGGGGAGAGGGGAATCGAGCGAAAGCTCACCTAGGAGCATACGAAAAGCTCGGTGAAAGATTAGGAGCAGCAGGCGAGGTGAATCGACACGACGGAGCTCCGATGGCCGACGGCGAAGACGTGGTCGATCCCGTCACGGTGGTGGCCCCCGGCTTGTAACGAGGGGCGCAGTCGACGTGGACGAAGCAGAGGAAGCTCGGGGACGCGACGGCTTAGCGAAAGGTGGCCGGTGGCCACGGAAATGGCGAGCGGCGGCGACGGCGGCGTTTGGCTGGGAAGGGGAAGAAGGGGAAGTGAGGAAGAGCGAGGGGGAGTGAGCAGGGAGGGAAGGCCAGGGCACCGGTGGCGTTCTTATCCATCCCCGGGACGACGGCAACGGCTCGGGATGGCCGACGCGTGCAGTATCGCCGGCGAGGGCGCGCGCGCGGCTGACACGCGAGGAGAGAGAGCGGGAGGAGGGAGAAAGTGGCTTGGTGGGCTGGGCCCTGTTACTGTTCCACTAAGGCCCAGCACCACAGTAAGTCGTCAGGCCTTTCTCTATTTTCTTATTTCTTTTCTGTTCTTCTTTTCGGTTTTCAAAATGTTTGGCACCTAAATGACTTTTATAAAATATGTGGCTTGGCCCACATAACAGAGTGCATTATTACCTAACACCAAAAACTAAATTGGGTGGAATATGAATCCATTTAGATTTTTAATAAATGAGAAAGAATCAAATAGGTTCTGTTTGCTGCTGTTTGAGGTTGCTAGAGTCAATTAACTGTTCTCCTTAGGGTGGTTCTCAATTTTATAATTGCCTTCAGATTATTTGCAACATTATGTACATTTTAGTTTGATTGTTTGAAGAAATATTTATTTGGCTCCCATTTGTAATTTGAATTTGAGGTTGAAATATTTTCTAATGCAAATTTTATTAGAGTGATCATGATGACATGGCAGGTTAAGTAGCTTAACCAGAGTGGGGTAACCTGGGGATGTTACAAATTTTGCATCTAGACATACCTCAAGATAAACTATAAGTGATTCGTCAAAACATTGATAACTCTTGGATATTTGTTGCACTACTCATAACGAATCACCGAAAGCCTCAATATGTATAGCACCTATAGCAAGTAAAAGACTCAATCCGAATAACAATGCATATTCAGCTTTGATTAATTATGCAAAAAATATTCTAAGCGGCACGAGGCTTAAAAAATAGTACCATAAGGAGATATATAAACAACACCAACACTTTGGCCATTACTACGAATTGAACCATCAAAATACAATCTCCATAGTACTAGAGAGACAAGGCAATATCAATATTATGCATGTCATTAATCCGATGTTCATTAATAAAATCAGCTATGATTTGGCCTCTTATAGATTTCAAAGACGCATAAGCCAAATCATATCCAAACAAAGTATAAGCCTACTAGCCAATTCTGCAACTATGAATTGGTCTATGCAACATATATTCAATGACATCGGTCATGATGTCTCAACTCCATTAAATCATAATACATGCATACATATAAATTTTCATGAGCACGTACCTTGTCTCGCTCTTCAATCGAACTAAGGACGATGTTAGAATACTACACCGGCCATGCATTGACATACTCTTAGGATGATAGATAAATATCGGCTATTACCATAAGGTCCATGTAGAATTCACCCACCAAAGTATGTATAGTCGAAATAAACAAATGAAATAGCAATAAAATATTTTGGCCCCTTTGTATTAGCAACAAAAATGTAACTAACCAAATGTATAGTGATTTGGTAATACCCTGTCATGATATAGAAAATTATTTTGCATCCATTGTCGTGGTGGGTGCACGGCAGATGCCAAAGGATGGCTAAAGAGAGGGACAGGCTCGAGGGCACCGGTGGGCTCCAGAGACGAGGTCGGCATGAGCGAGCGTGGGACGCAAGACATACCCAGGTTCGGGGCTCTCCGGAGAGATAACACCCCTAGTCCTGCCGAGAGTGGTTTATATGTATCAGTACAGAGTTTCTCCTGGAGCTGTTTGGGGGAGGAAGGAAGGCAGGCCAAGGCTCTGGCTGCTCCTTCTCCTGGTCTGTGTGTGGTGCTCTACTAGTGGGTTATCTCGTGTGTTCGCTAGATCGCATGTGCTCTCTTAGCGTTCGCCCGTGTACATGGAGGCCTCCTGGGGGGTTTTATAGGTCAACCCCCCAGGGTTACAATGGTAAAGATACAAGGGCGCGGGGCCGGGATGTCAGCGTCTAGGAAGCCGGTGCTGGGACCTGCCGGGTACCAGGATTCGCCGGGTTCTCCGGGCACGGGCCCCGTGCGTCGGAGGGTACTGTTCTCCGTCTTATCGCACGTCACGGGGTGGTTGGGCCGGCTCGGCTACAGTGGCGCGTCGCCTGGTCGCCATCGGCTTGCGTCAGTGGGACTAGGTTGCACTGTTGCCACGCCGGCCCTGGTCAGCAGAGTGGGTGGGCCACTGTAGCCACGCTCCTTCTAGTCAGCGGAGTAGGTGGGCCACTGTAGCCATGCTCGTCCCCTCTATGGGGACTTGTTCCGTCGTATGCCTTGGATGGGACGGGAGCTGACCCGTGGTCGGGTTGAGGAAGACGCCACGGGGGCGCTGGCTTGTTGGAGAAACCTTGGTTTGTCGGGTTCAGCCGACATGCGCTAGCAGGCCTGGCCGTGTCGAAGGATTTGGCTGGGTCGAAGGATGTGGCCGGGGGCGAGCCGGATGGAGGGGCGATGCCGGCCCCGATGTTTTTGAAAAGGATCCGGGTTCTGTTGCCTGCCCGGGGTCCATCCCCCCGACATCCATGGATCAAAATGAATCCATGAAGGGTAATTGATCATACCTATGGATGAATTCCATGGCAAAGGCATCAATGGCATGGTTGAAGAAAATGGATGATGTGCTAACCGAAGATTTTGATGTTGTGATGCACACCTTCGGCTTAATTGTTTGTTGCTTGCATTCTTCTCTTTCTTCATTTTTATTGTACTTGTTGCAATAGAAGCATGCACATCATTTTTGTTATGATTGATCCTCTTGGGAACCCATGCCATGTTCTTCTGTCTCAGCTCTTGTGCACTAAGATTTCGTAATTCCTTCTTTTGCCAATACGATAAGCCAAGCGGGCATCTCGGCTGTGATTCTGTTTTGACCAATGGTAATTCTTTTTTGGCGTTGTGCACTCTCAACTTCTTTTCTTCAGATTTGGCACTTTGACTCTCAATAATTGGTTGCTTCGTCTCATTGCCTTTAGTAGCCATTGTCAACACTTTAATTGGCTATTTTTCATTTGAGATCAAATCTGAAGTTGCACTCTTACGACCATCTCTTTTAACACGATAAACTTGTTTGACCACCTCTTTCTTCTTCCTTGAGCTATGGACCGATTCCTTATGATTGAAATGGTCTTTAACATGTGATTGTTCAAATGTTGATCTTCTCGGAGCTGCATAATATTGGTGAGATGGTCTAAAATAAGATGGAGAATGTGCCCTTGTATCATACCTGTCCCATGATGGATATGGATCTACATGAGCATAGGGAGGCATGCACGGCATTGACATTGGCGGCCCAAAATAAGGATATGAATATGTTGCATTAAAATTCTCACTTTGCCAATACCGATCTTCATATTTGCGCCTTGGGGGTGATCTTGGTTTTTTTTGCATGATTTGGTCGATAAGCATTCTTCTCTTCACTCTTCTTTTGATATTTATCCAATAGTTCAGCGAACGTGATTTTTGATCTCTTACACTTGCGCTTATTTCGGCCTTTGTTTTCTTTTGATTTGCTTTCATCAGTCATTGGATTTCCTTGCTGCCCCCCAGTCCTTGGCGTCTTCATTGTAGCTTCGATGGAATTCTCGCCATCAAGATTATGTTCATTATGCTCTTCAACAACTTTTTTACTTGAAAGCTTGATCCCGTCACCTGCAGTTTTTACCTTCTCATGTTTAAATGGATCGGCTTGAAGCAGTCGATGCAAAAAACTTTTTCCATCAGGACCAATCGGAATAGACTGGTCATCTCTTGGTGTCTCAACAAATTTCAATCGCCCTTTATCAATGGCCGATTTAACTATTTGACGAAACATGTTGCAATCCTCAAAATTAAGCTTGGACGAATCATGCAACTTACAATACATTCGTCCTTGGATTGATGGCTAAAAATGATGATCAAGAATTGTAATGTAATTATTTTTCAACAACAAATCAAATATTTGATCACACATGCTTGACTTGAAGGTATACTTCTTGTTTTCTAGCCGATCTTGCTGTGTGAACGGCTTTGGAGATAAGCAAACGAATGGTTCAGATTTGGAATCTCCCAGTTCGGCTATGCATTGTGTTTTCCACTCTATCTCCGATGTTTTTGGATAAGATATTATATTAGCATCGGATTTCTCAAAAGAATTTAACCTTGGCTTTAAATTTCTGAAACGAAAATATTTAGAACACACGTGTCTCAATTGAGACCAAGTGCAAGCCAGGTATGAAACAAGCAAAGCTACCCAATTAGATATGGACTTTAAATACAACAATGGGAAAAGCCTTGGCTGTAACAATAAATCACTATCGGTCTGTATAAATGGCGCAATGGGTTGTCCGATATGCTCAATAACAATTTTATTGCTTACTAGTAAATTACCCTTCTTCATTGGTCTTTCAAAATTACTTATGAGGATTTTTCTAATAGATGCATCAACAATAAAGTTGTGACCAAATCTGAAAACAGGTAAATTACTTGCAAGACATACCTCTTCAAATATGTTGGGAGAGCATGATGGTGGTGTGACTTGAAGAACATCTTGCTCCGTCTTTGGATGGCTCCCCAACGCCTTATCATCATCTTTTTCTTGATTCCGTGCATCATTACTTTGAAGATCCTTGTCAGCTGAACTTTGTTCGGCTACTTGCTCTTGTCCTTGAGGCTTGTCAATTTCTACGGTACGGAACTCATAGGGCAGGAAGTAGGTTCCATTAACTTCAGAAAAATCAAGCACGGCTACTTTCGTATGCTTGCCATGCCCTTTCTCAATGATGCTTGCATCTTTGGATTTGATGGATTCGAAATATATACTACTTGATTCGGCGTTTTCAACCGAAGCACTTTTAGTTTTTGAGTCATCATTCTTTTCATCGGTTATATCAATTGGCAAGGCTTGTTTCCTTTGAGCCAATTCCCTATCAATTCTCTCTTGGCGAAGTACTTGCACCCTATCGCGCGAAGCTTTAACTCCCCTCTCAATTTCAGCCCGCTCTAGATCAGTTTGCCCCCCAATGCTTTTAGGATCTTTCGGCAATGAATTGTTAGTGTTGCCAAAATTTTGCAATTGTGTAGGGGGGTGTATAATATGTTGTGGTACAAGGTGGAGGTGTATGCACTGCTGTATAACCATATGTTCTTTCGCCAATTCTATCAATTGATGAAGTTTCATCTTCTTGCAAAACTCTAGCCTTTATTGCAGCATAATCAGGAAACAACCCCTTTTCATATTGTTCAAGGCAAAGAGCACTAATCCTCTTATTTTGTGTCAAGTTCTTTTTTAACGCAGCCACAATAGCTTCTGGAAGGGATTTCTCCACAATACTTTCAGATTCTTTCGGCAACGATTCGTGAGTGTTGCCGAAATTCTCAAATTGCGTAGAGCATGCATTATATGCTACAATATTAGATGGCAGCATGTGTGTTCCTGCAAAATTTTCACTTATTCGGCTATGACCATGAAGGTGCAGGGCCGAATTATGAACATCTACAGTTGCATATGGTGTTGAAAAATTATTAACATGAGGTGTAGCATATGATGGTTGAGAGTAACTGGTCCAATAGCTAGTAGTAGCATGGCCAATTCTCCCATCCATCGGCAAGGTTGGATTCACATATTACAAATTAGTTGCTGATGAATAAAAGGGTGAAACACTTTCTTGTATGCTATTGGAAATTTTAACATGAGGTGTTTCAAATTGATTTCCTAAACCCATCATGTTGTTCATCGACATATGGATTTATGGGGTTACTGATGCATGAGAGTTAGGATACATATGTTGTATGTTGCTAAAATCGTAAGAATTTGAAGCATGAAGATTATTTTGCATCGGCCCTTGCACGTAATTAGATGCATGTTTGATGAAATTAGGACTAGCCGATACATTATGCTCATTAAGCGACCCAGCAACAACATATGAATTATTTGCATCTACAAAGGGGAATTGGGTATTCATATTACCTTGGTAGACCACAACTTCTTGATGACGATCTCTTCGTAGCAAGAACAGGCCGGAGACCGTTCGAAGCTTCGTCCCCAGCGGAGTCGCCAAAAAGTGTGTTCGCACACGAACACGTCACCGTGTACCCTCGACACCGGGGGTGATGCACCGCAGCTCACGTCGAAGGAGACTCGCCGGAAGCGCGGTACGCAAGACAATCTGGCGGACGCTTTTGTAGACCCGAAACCCCACACGCCCGGGAGGGACCCCGTCATGGCGCGCGGCGGCTATGGGCTGCCCTAGGTCGACCTGATCGCCCCTAGGGCCTCGAGGTTCGTCGTCCTGCAACAAGAAGAACGAATGAAGAGCGAGGAAGAAGAAGAACAAGGGAGAAGATAAAGGTAAAGGTAAAAAATGATATATTGATAGATCGATTGTGTGTTGTTCTTCAATCGGCCGTCACCTCTTACATATATATGAGGTGGCTGGACTTTCCGTACAAGAAAAGGACTCAAATCCCGTCCAAAACATCAAAAGTTAACCTAACTCGGACAGGGGGGGCCGGAACTTCCGGGCTAAAATTACATCAAGTAACCCTCTTGCACCGCTCCTGCAGGTCGTATATGGCTTCGAATTGTGATAGTCCCAAAAGCAAAGTTGTAGATCTTGCAATGGAGAAAAACTCCTTAGTTGATCACTTTTTCATCCGAGGTCATCTTGAGGCTGAATTCGAGCCCACAAATATGCAAATAATGTTGATATTCCAGTTTTCGGGGCGCACCGCGTGCAAACTTTCGGTTTAGCCCGGAATCTCCCCGGAACTTCCGGGGTAGACTTCTGTAACACACTGTTTTGTCTCTAAATTTTGGATACGAGCTCCGATTGAGACGTTTTTCTATCGAAATCAATCGTTTCGACGAGACGCACAACTTTCGTGTTGAAACTTTTTCCATCCGAGGCTATCTTAATTGAGTTGCAAGCCATTCTTTAATCTGGTGTCAACATGAGCATCTCTGAACTTGTCATAACTTTTGCATCCGAGCTCCGTTTTAGACCATCTTCATATCTATCTTGATCTTCTCGAAGAGAGCCATCCCATGGTGACTTTCAATAATAAATTTGAATTAATCTTGACATAGTTTCAAGCTACTCTTTATGATCATGCCACTTTTGAGCGTCAACACTTTGCTTCGTCTACTGCTTTCATTTCAATCTTGTTCTGCAGGCAGGTAAAGTACCTGGGCAGAACTTGACATCTCAGCTGAGTAGAGCTGACCATTCGACCGAAATAAAAGGAGTGATCTCATCTCATATCTATCAAAATTTACCCGAGGAAAAGAGTAAACTAACATCTACTCCTTCCGTTTCTAAATATAAGTCTTTTTTGGAGATTTCATTATGGACTACATACGAACCAAAATGAGTGAATCTATACTCTAAAATATGTCTATATACATCCGCATGTTCGTCCCTGGACTCGATTTTGACCGGTTTTGCTGTTGACTCACCCTGTTTTGACTGAGCTGACTCAAATTTCTGTATTTTTTCTAAACCCACATACTTTTTTCAAGTTTGCGTATTTTCTTAAATTCTTGTATTTTTTCAAATTAGTGTACCTTTTCCAAATCCACGTACTTTCTTCAAGTTCACGTAATTTTTTCAAATCCGCATGCTTTTTCCAAATCCGCATAGTATTTTTGGGAAAAAAATCATGAATTTAAATAAGTACGCGAACTACAATAAAAGTACGTGAATTTGAACAAAATATGCGAACTTGAAAAATGTACCCGGTTTTGTAGACAAATACATGAATTTTAAAAAAGTACGCGAACATGAAAACATTACACTAATATTGAAAAATACACGAATTTGGAAAATGTACATGAATTTTTAAAAGTACATGAATTTTAACAAAGTTCTTGAATTCGAAACAGTACAAGGATTTGAAAAAATTACGCGAATTTGAATCAATTACACGAACTGAAAAAGGTACACAAATTTCAAAAGGGTTTATGGATTGAAAAAAAATGATTTTGAATAAAGTACACGGATTTAGAAAAGTAAACAAATATGAAAAAAGAACGTGAATTTTAAAAAAATCACCAATTTGAAAAAACTACGAAAATTTGAGGCAACATCGGTCAAAACCGGGGTGAGTCAACACCAAAACCGATTAAAACCAAGACAAGGGACGAATCTTGTCCGGTTTCAATAATTAAGGTTGCAAGTTGTCCGGTTTCAAAATTAAGGGACCAAATTTAGACTCGGCCAAGATTTGAAGAACAAAAAGTACACTTTTCTTTTCATTTTATATCATGACGAAATGCTGAGCAGTAACAGTTGGCCGAACCCACCTTTGGTTTCAACGAATCTGTCCGGCCGGACAGTGCAGATGAACACAGCACACCCAATGAGTAACCGAACCGTGGCTCAACTCAATGATGCGCGCAGGCCAGTGCCTGATTCACGCGGCACCTTGTGCGTAGATGCCCCGTCAGATCTGATCACCAGATGCATGCATCAAGCGTACAGTAGATGTTCATGAGGTGGCTCTTGTCTGCGTGGCACTAGCTACATCTTATCCACAATCCGTGTGCCGAAGCCGCTGTTGGTTGCATAGTGTTTAGAAAGCAACGCGTCCACTAGGACATTAATAAATCGCCATCTCTACGCAGGAACCAGCTAGTCAAACAGCGCCAAAACGAGTCAGCATCATATGCAACGACGGGATAATAACAGGGACAAGTGGACATTACTTCTCCTCCATATAGAGGGGAAAAGAAGAACCATCTAGAGGCAAAATGTCTGGTTTCTCATGCAACTTTTCCTGAACGCGTTTTATTTTCCCTGAACCCTTTAACATGTGTCGTTATCGGATTTATTATCTGTAGCAAACTGCCCCAAAAGTAACAATACATTTTTCAAAAATTGATGTTTTATTACTTAAAAGATTTAAGCATTACATCCGGCCTCTGCATAACTAAGATGCACAAAGTCAAATAAGATCCTATCACACAAACAAAAAAAAAACAAAATATAAAAATATCCTTATAATGTCTAAAGTGAAGGAGGCCAATTCTAAGATTATGCTGCCACTCATGTTGGGTAAAAGTAACAATACATATGTGAGTGCCATGAATTTGCGCAAACGCAAACGCTATTCATTCACTTTTGTTGGAAAGCGAAATATGTTTTTTTTCTTTATATTATATACCCTGCGTTGCTCGAAGGAAATGAGAGGCCAAGGGCATGATTAATTTGTTGGAAGTACACCTGGTCGCTCGATTGCTTCTTGGGCGGCGCTTCCGAGCCTTTTTCTAGAACCATACAGACGATGATGATGGAAGCCACCGGAGGATCTTAAACTAACGATTCTGTCGCTGTCGGATACTATAAAGACACCAACATTTTTTTGGACAAACAAGATACCAACTTTTTTGCCGTGGCTTTGTCAGCTAGGCGGGCATCTGTAGATTGTTTCTGACGGAAGGCATGGAAAAACTGTGTGTCCCATGTACTTTCGGCGCGGTCTCCTTTTCTCTTCTTTTCGCCTGCAAGTAGCGGGAATGATAACTGCAAAAGAATCTGCAGCGTTGCGTTGCCCAGCTCTGAAAATTTTCAGCTCCAAGACCAAGAGACATTATGGAAAATGCTCAACAGGAACTTTTTATTTTGACGGTGCTACGACGGACAGATGCCGGCCCAAACAATTTTCATTATAAAAAAATGAGATACAACATATCAGATATATCAAGTAGCACCCGACAGAAGAAGAAATAAGAAACAACAGAAGAAGAACACAAGAAGAAAAAGAAGGAACAAGGAGCAACAGAGAAGAATCAGAAACCAGCTACGAACAAGCAACCAACACCAAGAACTTAGACATCTCCAACGGCAACCAGCAAAAATCCCCCCGCATCCGTCCACGGACAAGGGGACCAGTCCGCGGACACGGATGTAGGAGGCAGCCATCCAACCGTAGGCGCATACATTTTCATAACAACTTGAACTAACCGGACGAAATTCGTTCAAACAAGTCCGGAATTCATATAAACACATCCGGATTTTATATAAACACACCGGATTTCACATAAACATGACGAATTTCATTACAAATACATCAAAGCGGTGCTAGGCGGGCTCTGGAGTATAATTAATACCTAATCTAAATGATCGCCGTCGCCCGTTCCACGTGTCCGGCCATGAACCAAGAGAACAGAAGCTTCGCCTTTTCCAGCTCTGCCTCGGTGCTCTCCAGCTCCACCTCCGGAGCCCCGGGAACTAAAGCTGTCCACCCCGAAGATGCTCAACCCACCAAGCTTGGCGTCGACGGGAGGGGAGGAGCGGTGGCCTTCTTGTGACACGAGCAACGGCGACCTACCGTGCACTACTCTTCCTCGCTGCTGGCGGCGCCCGCGGGCGTGCCCGCTTCTTCGTGGTCGTTGCACCGGGGCGCGGCCTCCTCGTCGTCGGTGTCGCCGAACAACACCTCGCCCGCCTCGTCGTCTTACTCCTTGCCGATGGCCGCCACCTACAGCCGGTACCGCCAGCGGGCGAGGCG
Source organism: Thinopyrum elongatum (assembly GCA_011799875.1). Taxonomy (NCBI): domain Eukaryota; kingdom Viridiplantae; phylum Streptophyta; class Magnoliopsida; order Poales; family Poaceae; genus Thinopyrum; species Thinopyrum elongatum. The sequence continues at coordinate 414,550,757 of CM022301.1, forward strand.
GATCTCGCGGGCGGAGCGGTAGGACTCGAGCAGCGCCTCCTGCTCCTCCAGGTCCGCGTCCGGCGCGACCGCTCTGTCGGCAACGACCTGCTCCTCCGCCTGTAGATGCTCCTGGAGGAGGTTGTGGTTGTAGTTGGCATAGGCCTGCGCCTCCCGGAACTGCTCCTCCCGCACCATGTCCATATAATGGGCACGGGCCTCGCCGATGGTCCTGGTGCAATGCACCGGCGATGGTGGAGCAGAGGAGTGTGCCGCGGAGGAAGAGGAGGATGGCGCTAGCTTGTCGTCGGAGGTGTCCTCCATTTGCACGTCCTCCGGCTGCCTACCGGCCTGCTAGTCAACAGCAATGGCGGCCATGGCCTTCTTCTGCTCTGACGTCATCCTGTCCCAGAGAGTTTTGGCAGCGTAGGGATCCATGGCGGGGAGTGGTCCGGAGAGGGATGACTGTTGCTATGGCCGGGGCACCGGGGCAGAGGTTTATATAGCACCGGTGGGCGGCAGAGAGACAGACGGGTGGCGCCGAAGGAGACGCCTCGGCAACCGCGTGCCATCAATGCGGGTGGCAGATGGACGGACAGGCAGACGTCGTGTCGTTTGAACGTGCGGCAGTCGCCTGCACCGGGAATCGGCATAGGTGACGCTCACTCGACCGACGCGCCGCTTCAATTACAGCGCTAGTGTGCGGTCGCATCCGCTCTGCCCGGGCATGAATGCGGGCGCTGACGCTCTGGAGCAGCGCTGACCGAAAACGCGCGGGAGGGGGGGGGGGGTTTGGTGGGCCAGGGCGGTCAGAAGCGGGCTTGGGATCGGTTCGGACTCCCGCAAACCTCCCCCACTTTTGTTTCCGGTCTGCGGGAGAAATCACGTCCGGACCGCCCTGCGGACTGATACAACCCACGTTGGATGGCTTCCGTGGTCCGGAGCGTTGTGGGAAGTTTGTGGGTTGGTGTTGGAGATGCCCTTAGCATCCGTCACCACTAGGTAGACCGAGAAGAATATGAGCTAGCTTTGTAGGATCAGTCGAAGGGAGATCCACGACCGAGAAGACGAAGAGAAGAAATTGCTCGCTGCCCTGCGATCGCTCAACACCTTGAAGATCTAGGATGTCGCAGTCGCCATCGAAGGGCATCCCACTGCCTAGCCACGTCTCCACAAAGAGAGTCACCAATTGTGCCAAAGGGCAATGTTCTGCCGAGACATCCTCTGCACCTCCTCTAGGCCACACTGATAACCCACAAGTATAGGGGATCGCTATAGTTTTGGAGGGTAGAGTATTCAACCCAAATTTATAGATTCGACACAAGGGGAGCCAAAGAATATTTGCAAGTATTAGCAGTTGAGTTGTCAATTCTACCACATGTGACGCCCCCGGCTCAATCGTGCACTAATCATACATGCAAATGCACATGATCAAGCCTAAGGACTCACGGGAAGATATCACAACACAACTCTAAAACATAAATAAAGTCATACAAGCTTTATATTACAAGCCAGGGGCCTCGAGGGCTCGAATACATAAGCTTGCGTACAAGCGTCAGCGGAAGCATCAGATATCTGAGTACAGATATGAAACAGAAACAGATAAGCCTCTAGAAAGGCGGGGCAAAACAAAAGCTACGATCGAAAGGCGCAGGCCTCCTGCCTGGGACCCTCCGATCCTACTCCTGGTCGTCGGCCAACTCATAGAAGTATCCACCCTCGGGGTAGTAGTATCGATCATCGGCGTGGGCAGCTGTATCCGAGGCTCCGTCATCTGGTTGCATCAAAAAGGATATGGGGGAAAAAGAAAGCAAAGCAACCGTGAGTACTCATCCGAAGTACTCAGCAAGCAAGGATCTACACTACATATGCAACATTATCAAAGGGAGGCTGTATATGTGGACTGGGCTGCAGAAATGCCAGAATAGAGAGGAGGCCTTGTCCTATCGAAGACTAGCCTCTTCAGCGGTCTTGCAGCAATAGAAGAGAGTAGATCAGCACAGTATAAAGTAATAGTATCGTTAAATCTCATCCTCACCCAGAGATCCTTTCTCGACTTCCTGCGAGAAAGCAATCCCAGAGCCATACTGTCATCAACCTCGTCCTGAGATCCCTTCTCGACTCCCTGCGAGAAGCAATCCCAGAGCCATAGTATCCAATTCTAGTTGTATCGATCGGGATACAACTCCGAGTGTCCGTTACCGAGGATCCGGCTATGCATAGATTAGTTCTTCCCTGCAGGGGTGCACCAACTTACCCACCACGCTCGATTAACTCCGGCCGGACACACTTTTCCGGGTCATGCCCGGCCTTGGCCAAACGACACACCGCAGCCCTACCTAAAGCTCAGCAGAGAGGTCCCCGCCGGTCTACAACCTAAGCGCTCAGGGGTCTTGGGCCATCGCCCTGTGCACTCCGGGTCGTTGTGTGCAGGGTGGATACCAGCACCGCCTCGGATGGTCGGTATGATCCGACCGTGCCACAATGCTGAACTGGACGTCTGACAGAACTTTCGGCTGATGCCATGATGCAGAGTACCCATATTTATTCCCGCGTGATGGTTAGTGCTATCGGGCCAGAGGCCCACTCGAATCAAATATCCAAATCGTTAGTACCTTGGGGGTTGCGGTAACGAGCAGAGACTCACGAAAGATGTGACCCTGTCGCCCCGTCTCGAGGACTTGCGGCAAGGGCCAAGAATGCCCGGCCACGCCTCATGTTCATCACTCGGGCACCATCCAGGTCAACCCGTCTTCACATCACATGCGGGTACCCCTCAGGGTCGACCCGCCGTCCAAGTAACAGTGTAAAGTCCAATTATCCGTGTGTCCTCAACATCAGGGGAATCCGAGGTATCACCCTCGTTGGATTCCTACTCGATGTATCCATCAAGGTGAACTCGGAGGAATCACCCTCGCTGGGTTCACACTTGAGGTGTTGTACGACGGCGTCGTTATCGGAGGTGATGAAGGAGGAATCACCCTCGATGACCACGACCGATTAGCTACTCTACAGAGTTAACATCAGAAGTGCTACACGAGGTTTCACCCTCGGCACTCGATAGTAATGCTACAGTGTCGTTACAACTAAGGGGGGTGATGTGCGGTGCCGGGGCCTGGTCTTCGATCCCGTCGATCGGGTCTTCTGTTAATCCAGCGGGGCAGTCGGGACAAGTGGGGTCATCGATAGATCTCTACCCAGCCTATACTAGACAGTTTAGGATAAGCAGGTAAGGTTTCAATAGCAGGTTACAATAAACAGGCTATGCATCAAAATAGGTAAAGTAGTAGCAGCAGCAATTCTAATGCAAGCATGAGAGAGAAAGAATAGGCGATATCGGTATGCTCAAAGGGGGGGGGGGTGCTTGCCTAGTTGCTCGGCGGCAAGGGCAAGGTCGTCAATGGTGTCGTCGGTCTCCGGAGCTGCGTCGGTACCGGGAACTACGTCGGGGTCTAACGAGAGAGAAGAGGGGGAGGAAACAGTATAAATACACAACTAACATGAGCAACACGCTGTACGACATGACAATATGCAGTGCCGGGTGTGTCCTAATGTATGGTTGCACGTCACCGAGGAAGGGGGAATCCATCCGGGAATGTTTTCCCGGTTCTGGACATTTGTCACACAGATGACCGAAGGGGAACGGTTCCATGTTCGGATAGCTAGGGACGTGTGACGAACGAACGGACCGCGTATTCGGATTCGTCTCGAAATTCTGAGCAACTTTCATGTACAAAGTTTTTCGATCTGAGCTACGGATTATTTTATATGATTTTTCAAAGTTTAAACAATATTCTGAAATTACAAATTTAAATTATTCAACATTATCCAAAACAGTACATGGTGACGTCAGCATGACATAAGCATTGCATCAGCAGTCAACAGTAGGGCTGACCAGGTCGAACCTGACCAGTGGGTCCCACTGGTCAGTGACTGGACTAATTAACAGAGTTAAATTAACTAATCTAATCCTAATCAACTAGCGGGACCCACCTGTCAGTGTCTTACACTAATTACAATTAGTTTAAATTTGAATTAGGGTTAATTAGGCGCTGTGGCCCGCAGGTCAGTGACTGGGGCTGCCCAGTCAGCGTTGACTTCAGTCAACGGGGCCAGCTGGGCCCTGGGGGCCACCAGGCAGTGACCCTGGAGGTGGGGCCGTGTGCCACGTCGGAGCCGGCCGCCGGAGTTGCTCCGGCGAGGCCATTTGTGGCGGCGAGCGGCGGAGCAGCGTCGGGAATCGCCTACAGGGGGTCTCCGGAGCCGTGGCTTGGTCCGTTCGAACGGCCAGTCCACGCCATGTCGAACGGTGGTGGGGGCGTGGCCGGAGACGGCCGGGAACGTCGTCGGCGACGAGGTCCGCGACAGTTCCGCTCGGGTGAGCAACGCGATGGCAGCTACGGCATGCAAACGAGCAACCTAATATGCTAGGGAGGACCTACGCGTTGCGGTGAGTAAAATGCGCACGGGACCGAAGCCATTGGTTCGCCGGAGCTACACCGGCGACGAGCTCGGGCGGAATGGCGTTCGGGCAAGAAGGGGCGGCGTCTACGAGCAGCAAATGGCGACGAGCGAAGAGGGGAAAGAAGCGGCGGCTCACCGGGATCCTGTAGGTGAGCAAGGGTGGGCTCGGGCTAGTGCGACGGCGGCGAATCGTGACGGCGATCACCGGCGCCCGAAGCTTGAAGACGAGCTCGTGCGCGATGAGGCAGGGGATTCCAGCTCCGGTACGATGCAGCTGGCGAAGCAGCGAGCGACGGCGGGGCGATCTGGCACTGCTGCGAGGCGTAGGGGCGATGGTGGCCGCGCGTGTCAGAAGGCCGAGGCCATGGCGGCGCTCGGGGAAGAGGAGAGGGAGCGAGGGAGAGGGAGTGGGGCGACTAGGGTTCGCCAGGGGGGAGCGGGGAGTTGCTCTTATCTCCAGCGCGGGCACGGGCGACGCGCTGTCGAGCGAGGGAGGGGGGGGGGGGGCTGGTGCGCGGCGAGCGCGCGGCGACAACAGCGCAGGAGGAGCAGTGCGAAGGTGGGAGGCGCTGGCGGTGGGCTGGGCTGCACTGTAGCCACTTAGGCCCAGTCGCTGGCGGCCTTTTTCTTTTTCTTTTTCTTTTTCTTTTTCTTTCTTTTCTGTTTCTGTTTTTCTGTTTTGTTTTGTCTTTTGTTTTTATTTCAAACCACTTTTCTAAAATATGAGACTAGCCCAAATAAATATGGTGCAATATAAGCCACTGCAATATAATGGTTTTGAGTCCAAAGGTTTTCATTTGGGATTTTATTTAATTAAAAAGGATTAAATACTGATGTTTTGTTGCTGTTAGAGTCACTTAATTAATTTAGTGAATATTGGTTATAATTTTAGAATTGTCTCTGGAATATTTACAATATTATGAACATTTTAGTTTTCAAATTTGAACAACTTTTATTTTTACTTTAAGTTTGAATTTCCATTTGAATTTGAATTTGAAAAGGGATTTATTACTAATGATGATTAAGCACTATTGATCATGATGACATGGCATAATAAAAAAGGGTGATTACTGTGGCAAACCACTGGGGGTGTTACAAGTCTCCTCCACTAATAAGAATTCTCGTCCCGAGAATTAAGAGGAAGACTGAAAGGAAGCGGGGTATTCTTGGAAGTTCTTCCGAAGAAACGTTCGGAAAATCTCGAACGACTGAAACGTTTTCGATCCCCTCAAGCGGAGAAGCGTTCAACGCATTCAAGGTGTATTTTTTAGTCTCAGCATTTTGAGTTGTCTGGGCACGGTAATTCACTAGCCCAGCTGACTAATGGAGTATTCATTTACTCATAATGAGGGTCAGGCATGAATGCAATTTTTTCTAGAGATGAATGAATGTGATGCTGCTGAATTAAATAAAACAGAAGCAGGTACTGAGTTAACGGGAAGGGTACCCATCTTGGTGGCAGGTTGATCCTGGACTTTTATAATATCAATGTTGTAAGCGTGTCCACGACCATATGTTTTTCGCTTCTGTGTTGAGCCCGAAGATGAGCCAACATCACGATAGCGCTTCTGCGACTCCTTATGCTTCATTTGAGCAGTCTCAAGCAGAATAGCCTTGTTCACAAGAGTAGTAAAGTCGGTGAAATCTTGAGCAGCGAGTGCAAGCTCGATGTCTGCGTGGAGTCCATTACGGAACTTCTCTTGTCTACGGGCATCCGTGGCAATGTCTTCTTCAGCATAGCGGGACAGGTAAAGGAATTCCCGCTGATAAGCTTCGACAGTCTTATTGCCCTGAGTGAGGTTGCGGAACTGGGTTTCATCCGGTCCATGATTCCTTGAGGAATATATCGGGCACGAAAGGCAGCCTGGAACTCAGGCCAAGTAACGGCTGTTCCAGCAGGCAGTGTACGTTTGTGGGTGTCCCACCATTGTGCAGCGAGACCCTTTAAGAAAAAGGAAGCGAAGGCGACAAAGTTGGCAGGGGAGACATTTGCAGACTCCATCTCGTGAGTGATATCGCGAATCCAGTCATCAGCATCCAATGGCTTCTTAGAGTTGCGGAACTGAGTGGGGTTAAGACGCATAAATTCCGGCATAGTTATTGAAGTAGGGTTCTGGTTCTGGTTGTTCAGATGCGGGAACTGATTCATAATCCCAGTCATGAACTGGCGGTTGAGCTCGAATAGTTGCATCATAGCTGCCATATAATCTGGTGGTGGTGGGCGTTCAGGGGCACGACCATGACCACCTAGTCTAACCATCCTGCTACGTTTCAAAAGGGGTAGTTCAGTAAAAGCAGTTGCGGGTGTTTAGCGACAAGCATGATGTAACACGACAATAATTAAGCAGTGTCATAGATACTTAACAGTAGTCAATTAAGACATACAGATCCATACACAAAATCGGTTACATGCGAATAGCATAAAGACGCAAATTCAAAAGCTAGATATGGTAGGCGGCGCGCAGGCACGCAGTAAGGAAGTACACCACGAGACATAGCCAAGGCTACACCAACGTCGGGAAGATCCACTGAAACGGGGTAGCTGCACGTGCGGACGACGAATGTTCGTCGTGGAAGGTTCCTGCGCTCCATGTGCACTCTGATGCAGAATCCGGTCTCGAGCTGAAAGAAGAGGTCCACGTACAGGTGTGTGACCTCCAACAGCAGGCCAATCAATACCAGCATACATCTGAGTCCTGCTCGGGTAAAGGATGTACTCTGGATGTATCCCTGCATGAACAGCTGGTAGCAACCACGTCATAGCATCGTAGAGGCGTGCTCGAATGGCAACCAACTCGACGGCAAGAGCCCGAACAGTGCGATCCAGAGCCTGAGTGCACTGAATCAGAACGTGCGGGTCATATCGACGACGCTCGTATGGGGCACAGATAGCTGTGTAGTATCCAGTAGCATCTCCAGCAGGGGCATACGGAATGTATCGGAACTCAGAGGCATCCAAGCTATCGCTGAACTCTCCTCGGAGACGTGCGACAGCAGAGTAGGCGGCATCATGTACTGCCATCTCAATCGTCACGCCGATACCGTGGAAAAGATGCAGCTCAGTGTCTGAGTCATCGCGCTAATCATAGATACGAACATCAGCATGGTACTACTCCTGGTTGAACTCGCGGTAATCCTCGTAGACCATGTACTCGGGGTACCAGCGGTAGCCCAGCCTGGTCAGGAGGGCAATCAGGACAGCTGGAAAACCAGGGGCACCACGAGCCCAAGTGCGAAGCACAAGCTGTGTTGTAGGGCGTGGTGGAAACAAACGATCCATCTGAAACAGAGGAAATTCAGGATAGTCAAAAGACAATGAGAAGTATTATACAACTCGAAGGGAAAGGTTAAACAAAACAATGGAAAGGAAAATGATTATTAGACTAATCAGATCAATGGTAAGGAATTAAGCACAGATATCCAGCTCTCCGGGTAGACGAGATTTACGAGATCCTAAGTGTCGGCGTTAGTAAAATTCATTTAACCCGAATAGAAGAGAGGTCAGAGTCCCAGAGTACAGACGAGGAATAAAAGATACTAATACCATCCAATTTGGCGACGTTGGCCCGTAAGCCACATAGCCAAGTTAGTAAAATAGTTTTTGGTTACTAGACTCAACTTCGACCAAGGAATTGGAAGGGGGGGATCCTATAGGCAGTCGGCTCTGATACCAACGTGTGACGCCCCCGGCTCAATCATGCACTAATCATACACGCAAATGCACATGATCAAGCCTAAGGACTCACGGGAAGATATCACAATATAACTCTAAAACATAAATAAAGTCATACAAGCTTTATATTACAAGCCAGGGGCCTCGAGGGCTCGAATACATAAGCTTGTGTACAAGCGTCAGCGGAAGCATCAGATACCTGAGTACAGATATGAAACAGAAACAGATAAGCCTCTAGAAAGGCGGGGCAAAACAAAAGCTACGATCGAAAGGCGCAGGCCTCCTGCCTGGGACCCTCCGATCCTACTCCTGGTCGTCGGCCAACTCGTAGAAGTATCCACCCTCGGGGTAGTAGTAGCGATCGTCGGCGTGGGCAGCTATATCCGGGGCTCCGTCATCTGGTTGCATCAAAAAGGATATGGGGGAAAAAGAAAGCAAAGCAACCGTGAGTACTCATCCGAAGTACTCAGCAAGCAAGGATCTACACTACATATGCAACATTATCAAAGGGAGGCTGTATATGTGGACTGGGCTGCAGAACTGCCAGAATAGAGAGGAGGCCTAGTCCTATCGAAGACTAGCCTCTTCAGCGGTCTTGCAGCAATAGAAGAGAGTAGATCAGCACAGTATAAAGTAATAGTATCGTTAAGTCTCATCCTCACCCAGAGATCCATTCTCGACTCCCTGCGAGAAAGCAATCCCAGAGCCATACTGTCATCAACCTCATCCTGAGATCCCTTCTCGACTCCCTGCGAGAAGCAATCCCAGAGCCATAGTATCCAATTCTAGTTGTATCGATCGGGATACAACTCCGAGTGTCCGTTACCGAGGATCCGGCTATGCATAGATTAGTTCTTCCCTGCAGGGGTGCACCAACTTACCCACCACGCTCGATTAACTCCGGCCGGACACACTTTTCCGGGTCATGCCCGGCCTCGGCCAAATGACACACCGCAGCCCTACCTAAAGCTCAGCAAAGAGGTCCCTGCCGGTCTACAACCTAAGCGCTCAGGGGTCTTGGGCCTTCGCCCTGTGCACTCCGAGTCGTTGTGTGCAGGGTGGATACCAGCACCGCCTCGGATGGTCGGTACGATCCGATCGTGCCACAATGCTGAACTGGACGTCTGACAGAACTTTCGGCTGATGCCATGATGTAGAGTACCCATATTTATTCCCGCGTGATGGTTAGTGCTATCGGGCCAGAGGCCCACTCGAATCAAATATCCAAATCGTTAGTACCTTGGGGGTTGCGGTAATGAGCAGAGACTCACGAAAGATGTGACCCTGTCGCCCCGTCTCGAGGACTTGCGGCAAGGGCCAAGAATGCCCGGCCACGCCTCGTGTTCATCACTCGGGCACCATCCAGGTCAACCCGTCTTCACATCACACGCGGGTACCCCTAAGGGTCGACCCGCTGTCCAAGTAACAGTGTAAAGTCCAATTATCCGTGTGTCCTCAACATCAGGGGAATCCGAGGTATCACCCTCGTTGGATTCCTACTCGATGTATCTATCAAGGTGAACTCGGAGAATCACCCTCGCTGGGTTCACACTTGAGGTGTTGTACGACGGCGTCGTTATCGGAGGTGGTGAAGGAGGAATCACCCTCGATGACCACGACCGATTAGCTACTCTACAGAGTTAACATCAGAAGTGCTACACGAGGTATCACCCTCGTCACTCGATAGTAATGCTGCAGTGTCGTTACAACTAAGGGGGATGATGTGTGGTGCCGGGGCCTGGTCTTCGATCCCGTCGATCGGGTCTTCTGTTAATCCAGCGGGGCAGTCGGGACAAGTGGGGTCATCGATAGATCTCTACCCAGCCTATACTAGATAGTTTAGGATAAGCAGGTAAGGTTTCAATAGCAGGTTACAATAAACAGGCTATGCATCAAAATAAGTAAAGCAGTAGCAGCAGCAATTCTAATGCAAGCATGAGAGAGAAAGAATAGGCGATATCGGTATGCTCAAAGAGGGGGGGGGGGTGCTTGCCTGGTTGCTCGGCGGCAAGGGCAAGGTCGTCAATGGTGTCATCGGTCTCCGGAGCTGCGTCGGTACCGGGAACTGCGTCGGGGTCTAACGAGAGAGAAGAGGGGGAGGAAACAGTATAAATACACAGCAAACATGAGCAACACGCTGTACGACATGACAATATGCAGTGCCGGGTGTGTCCTAATGTATGGTTGCACGTCACTGAGGAAGGGGGAATCCATCCGGGAATGTTTTCCCGGTTCTGGACATTTGTCACACAGATGACCGGAGGGGAACGGTTCCATGTTCGGATATCTAGGGACGTGTGACGGACAAATGGACCGCTTATTCAGATTCGTCTCGAAATTCTGAGCAACTTTCATGTACAAAGTTTTTCGATCTGAGCTACGAATTATTTTATATGATTTTTCAAAGTTTAAACAATATTCTAAAATTACAGATTTAAATTATTCAACATTATCCAAAACAGTACATGGTGACGTCAGCATGACATAAGCATTGCATCAGCAGTCAACAGTAGGGCTGACCAGGTCAAACCTGACCAGTGGGTCCCACTGGTCAGTGACTGGACTAATTAACAGAGTTAAATTCACTAATCTAATCCTAATCAACTAGCGGGACCCACCTGTCAGTGTCTTACACTAATTACAATTAGTTTAAATTTGAATTAGGGTTAATTAGGCGCTGGGGCCCGCAGGTCAGTGACTGGGGCTGCCCAGTCAGCGTTGACTTCAGTCAACGGGGCCAGCTGAGCCCTGGGGGCCACCAGGCGGTGACCCTAGGGATGGGGCCTGCGTGCCACGTCGGAGCCGGCCGCCGGAGTTGCTCCGGCGAGGCCATTTGCGGCGGCGAGCGGCGGAGCAGCGTCGGGAATTGCCTACAGGGGGTCTCTGTAGCCGTGGCTTGGTCCGTTCGAACGGCCAGTCCACGCCGCGTCGAATGGTGGTGGGGGCGTGGCCGGAGACGGCCGGGAACGTCGCCGGCGACGAGGTCCGCGGCAGTTCCGCTCGGGTGAGCAACGCGATGGCAGCTACGGCATGCAAACAAGCAACCTAATATGCTAGGGACGACCTACGCGTTGCGGTGAGTAAAATGTGCACGGGACCGAAGCCATTGGTTCGCCGGAGCTACGCCGGCGACGAGCTTGGGCGGAACGGCGTTCGGGCAAGAAGGGGGCGGCGTCTACGAGCAGCAAACAGCGACGGGCGAAGAGGGGAAAGAAGCGGCGGCTCACCGGGATCCTGTAGGTGAGCAAGGGTGGGCTCGGGGTAGTGCGACGGCGGCGAATCGTGACGGCGATCACCGGCGCCTGAAGCTTGAAGACGAGCTCGTGCGCGATGAGGCAGGGGATTCCAGCTCCGGTACGATGCAGCTGGCGAAGCAGCGAGCGACGGTGGGGCGATCTGGCACTGCTGCGAGGCGTAGGGGCGACGGTGGCCGCGCGTGTCAGAAGGCCGAGGCCATGGCGGCGCTCGGGGAAGAGGAGAGGGAGCGAGGGAGAGGGAGTGGGGCGACTAGGGTTCGCCAGGGGGGAGCGGGGAGTTGATCTTATCTCCAGCGCGGGCGCGGGCGACGCGCTGTCGAGCGAGGGAGGGGGGGCCGGTGCGCAGCGAGCGCGCGCGGCGATAGCAGCACAGGAGGAGCAGTGCGAAGGTGGGAGGCGCTGGCGGTGGGCTGGGCTGCACTGTAGCCACTTAGGCCCAGTCGCTGGCGGCCTTTTTCTTTTTCTTTTTCTTTCTTTTCTGTTTCTATTTTTTTGTTTTCTGTTTTGTTTTGTCTTCTGTCTTTTGTTTTTATTTCAAACCACTTTTCTAAAATATGAGACTAGCCCAAATAAATATGGTGCATTATAAGCCACTGCAATATAATGGTTTTGAGTCCATAGGTTTTCATTTGGGATTTTATTTAATTAAAAAGGATTAAATACTGCTGTTTTGTTGCTGTTAGAGTCACTTAATTAATTTAGTGAATATTGGTTATAATTTTAGAATTGTCTCTGGAATATTTACAATATTATGAACATTTTAGTTTTCAAATTTGAACAACTTTTATTTTTACTTTAAGTTTGGATTTCCATTTGAATTTGAATTTGAAAAGGTATTTATTACTAATGATGATTAAGCACTGTTGATCATGATGACATGGCATAATCAAAAAGGGTGATTACTGTGGCAAACCACTGGGGGTGTTACACCACACCTGGAGAACTAAATATCTGCAGCAGAGTGATTAGTAGGATGTCCATTTTGCATCATGTTTTCCTACTATTATTTGTAATGTTTTTATGTATAATAAAGCCTTATGGAGCAATTCTAATGCCTTTTCTCTCATAATATGCAAGGTTCACACAAAGAGGGAGAATGCCGGCAGCTGGAATTCTGGGCCTGAAAAAGCTACGTCAGAGTTACCTATTCTGCACATCTCCAAATGAGCTGAAAATTTACTGAGAATTATTTTGGAAATATAAAAAATACTGGAGCAAATAACTACCGGAGGGGGGGCCATCTGGTGAGTACAAGACACCAGGGCCCGCCAGGCCCCCCAGGCGCGCCATGGTGGGTTGGCGCGCCCTGGTGGGTTGTGTTCAGCACCGCCCACCTCCGGTGCCCATCTTCTGGTATATAGGTCACTTTGACCTAGAAAAAATCAGGAGGGGACTTTCGGGACGAAGCGCCGCCATCTCGAGGCGGAACTTGGGCAGGAGCACTTTTGCCCTCCGGGGGAGCGATTTGCCGGGGGAACTTCCCTCCCGGAGGGGGAAATCAAAGCCATCGTCATCACCAACAACCTTCTCATCTTTGGGATGGCAATCTCCATCAACATCTTCAACAACACCATCTCCTCTCAAACCCTAGTTCATATCTTGTGTTCAATCTTTGTACCAGAACCTCAGATTGGTACCTGTGGGTGACTAGTAGTGTTGATTATATCTTGTAGTTGATTACTATATGGATTATTTGGTGGAAGATTATATGTTCAGATCCATTATGCTATTTAATACCCCTATGATCTTGAGCATGATTATCATTTGTGAGTAGTTACTTTTGTTCTTGAGGTCACGGGATAAGTCATGTTGCAAGTAATCATGTGAACTTGATATGTGTTTGATATTTTGATGATATGTATGTTGTGATTCCCTTAGTGGTGTCATGTGAACGTCGACTACATGGCACTTCACCATATTTGGGCCTAAGGGAATGCATTGTGGAGTAGTTATTAGATGATGGGTTGCTAGAGTGACAGAAGCTTAAACCCTAGTTTATGCGCTACTTCGTAAGGGACTGATTTGGATCCAAAAGTTTAATGCTATGGTTAGATTTTATCTTAATACTTTTCTCGTAGTTGCGGATGCTTGCGAGGGGGTTAATCATAAGTAGGAGGTTTGTTCAAGTAAGAACAACGCCTAAGCACCGGTCCACCCATATATCAAATTATCAAAGTAGTGAACATGAATCAAACCAACATGATGAAAGTGACATGGTGAAATTCCCGTGTACCCTCAAGAACGCTTTGCTTATCATAAGAGACCATTTTGGCCTGTCCTTTGCCACAAAAGGATTGGGATATCTTGTTGCACTTTATTTATCGTTACCGTTACTTGTTCGTTACAAATTATCTTGCTATCAAACTACTTGTTACTGACTATTTCTGTGCTTGCAGAAAATACCTTGTTGAAAACCACTTGTCATTTCCTTCTGCTCCTCGTTGGGTTCGACACCCTTACTTATCAAAAGGACTACGATTGATCCCCTATACTTGTGGGTCATCATGGATCATAACACGTAATAGGTGCGTATAACTTGCAAGATGGGATCAAGAACTCAAATATATTCCTGAAAACATAAAGGGTTCGGATTTGAAATCATGGCACTCGGGCCCTAGTGACAAGCATTAAGCATAGCAAAGTCATAGCAACATCAATCTCAGAACATAGTGGATACTAGGGATCAAGTGTTGGGGAACGTAGTAGTAAATCAAATTTTTTTCCTACGCATCACCAAGATCAATCTATGGAGAGACTAGCAACGAGAGAGAGAGAGGAGTGCATCTTCATACCCTTGAAGATCGCGATGCGGAAGCGTTGCAAGAACGCGGTTGGAGGAGTCGTACACGCAGCGATTCAGATCGCGGTCGATTCCGATCTAAGCGCCGAACAACGGCGCCTCCGCGTTCAACACACGTGCAGCCCGGTGATGTCTCCCGCGCCTTGATCCAGCAAGGAGAAGGGAGAGGTTGGGGAAGACAACTCCGGCAGCATGACGGCGTGGTGGTGGAGTTGGCAGTTCTCCGGCAGGGCTTCGCCAAGCTCAACGGAGGAGGAGGGGGTGTTGGAGAGGGGGAGGGCTTGGATGAGGTCCTGCTGCCCTCCCTCCTTCCCTCTATTTATAGGGCCAAGGGGGAAGGGGGCCGGCCCCTCTAGATCAGATCTAGAGGGGGGGCGGCGGCCAAGGGGAGGGGGCTTGCCCCCCAAGCCAAGGGGGCGCCCCCTTTAGGGTTTCCCCCCAACCCTAGGCGCATGCGCCCTAAGGGGGATGGCGCCCAGCCCACTTAGGGGCTGGTTCCCTCCCACATACAGACCATAGCCCCTCCGGGGCAGGTGGACCCTCCCGGTGGACCCCCGGAACCCCTTCGGTGGTCCCGGTACAATACCGGCAAACCCCCGAATACTTTCGGTGACCGTATGATGACTTCCCATATATAAATCTTCACCTCCGGACCATTCTGGAACACCTCGTGACGTCCGGGATCTCATCCGGGACTCCGAACAACATTCGGTAACCACATACTACTTCCCATAAAACTCTAGCATCACCGAACCTTAAGTGTGTAGACCCTACTGGTTCGGGAGGCATGTAGACATGACCGAGACATCTCTCCGGTCAATAACCAACAGCGGGATCTGGATACCCATGTTGGCTCCCACATGTTCCACGATGATCTCATCGGATGAACCACGATGTCGAGGATTCAATCAATCCCGTATACAATTCCCTTTGTCTGCCGGTATGATACTTGCCCAAAATTCGATTGTCGGTATCCCTATACCTTGTTCAATCTCGTTACCGGCAAGTCTCTTTACTCGTTCCGTAACGCATGATCCCGTGGCTAACTCTTTAGTCACATTGAGCTCATTACGATGATGCATTACCGAGTGGGCCCAGAGATACCTCTCCGTCATATGGAGTGACAAATCCCAGTCTTGATTCGTGCCAACCCAACAGACACTTTCGGAGATACCTGTAGTGCACCTTTATGGTCACCCAGTTACGTTGTGATGTTTGATACACCCAAAGCATTCCTACGGTATCCGGGAGTTGCACAATCTCATGGTCTAAGGAAATGATACTTGACATTAGAAAAGCTTTAGCAGACGAACTACACGATCTAGTGCTATGCTTAGGATTGGGTCTTGTCCATCACATCATTCTCCTAATGATGTGATCCCGTTATCAACGACATCCAATGTCCATGGTCAGGAAACCATAACCATCTAAAGATCAACGAGCTAGTCAACTAGAGGCTCACTAGGGTCATGTTGTGGTCTATGTATTCACACATGTATTACGATTTCCGGATAACACAATTATAGCATGAACAATAGACAATTATCACGAACAAGGAAATATAATAATAACCACTTTATTATTGCCTCTAGGGCATATTTCCAACAGTCTCCCACTTGCACTAGAGTCAATAATCTAGTTACATTGTGATGAATCGAACACCCATAGAGTTCTGGTGTTGATCATGTTTTGCTCGTGGAAGAGGTTTAGTCAACGGATCTGCGACATTCAGATCCGTATGCACTTTACAAATATCTATGTCTCCATCTTGAACATGTTCACAAATGGAGTTGAAGCGACGCTTGATATGCCTGGTCTTCTTGTGAAACCTGGGCTCCTTGGCAAGGGCAATAGCTCCAGTGTTGTCACAGAAGAGAGTCATTGGGCCCGACGCATTGGGAATAACTCCTAGGTCGGTGATGAACTCCTTCATCCAGACTGCTTCCTGTGCTGCCTCCGAGGCTGCTATGTACTCCGCTTCACATGTAGATCCCGCCACGATGCTTTGCTTGCAACTGCACCAGCTGACTGCCCCACCATTCAAAATATACACGTATCCGGTTTGTGACTTGGAGTCATCCAGATCTATGTCGAAGCTAGCATCGACGTAACCCTTTACGACGAGCTCTTCATCACCTCCATAAACGAGAAACATATCCTTAGTCCTTTTCAGGTACTTCAGGATGTTCTTGACCGCTGTCCAGTGTTCCATGCCGAGATTACTTTGGTACCTCCCTACCAAACTTACGGCGAGGTTCACATCAGGTCTGGTACACAGCATGGCATACATAATAGACCCTATGGCTGAGGCATAGGGGATGACACTAATCTTTTCTCTATCTTCTGCCGAGGTCGGGCATTGAGCCGTGCTCAATCTCACACCTTGCAATACAGGCAAGAACCCCTTCTTGGACTGATCCATATTGAACTTCTTCAATATCTTGTCAAGGTATGTGCTTTGCGAAAGACCAATGAGGCGTCTCGATCTATCTCTATAGATCTTGATGCCTAATATGTAAGCAGCTTCTCCAAGGTCCTTCATTGAAAAACACTTATTCAAGTAGGCCTTTATGCTTTCCAAGAATTCTATATCATTTCCCATTAATAGTATGTCATCCACATATAATATGAGAAATGCCACAGAGCTCCCACTCACTTTCTTGTAAACACAGGCTTCTCCATAAGTCTGTGTAAACCCAAATGCTTTGATCATCTCATCAAAGCGAATGTTCCAACTCCGAGATGCTTGCACCAGCCCATAGATTGAGCGCTGGAGCTTGCATACCTTGTCAGCATTATTAGGATCGACAAAACCTTCAGGCTGCATCATATACAATTCTTCCTTAAGGAAACCATTAAGGAATGCCGTTTTGACGTCCATTTGCCATATCTCATAATCATAGAATGCGGCAATTGCTAACATGATTCGGACGGACTTCAGCTTCGCTACGGGTGAGAAGGTCTCATCGTAGTCAACCCCTTGAACTTGTCGATAACCCTTAGCGACAAGTCGAGCCTTATAGATGGTCACATTACCATCCGCGTATGTCTTCTTCTTAAAGATCCATTTGTTCTCTATGGCTTGCCAATCATCGGGCAAGTCTGTCAAAGTCCATACTTCGTTTTCATACATGGATCCTATCTCGGATTTCATGGCTTCAAGCCATTTGTTGGAATCCGGGCCCGCCATCGCTTCTTCATAGTTCGAAGGTTCACCGTTGTCTAACAACATGATTTCTAGGACAGGGTTGCCATACCACTCTTGTGCGGAATGTGTCCTCGTGGACCTACGAAGTTCAGTAGCAACTTGATCCGAAGTTTCATGATCATCATCATTAACTTCCTCTCTAGTCGGTGCAGGCACCACAGAAACATCTTACTGAGCTGCGCTACTCTCCGGTTCAAGAGGGGGTACCTCATCAAGTTCTACTTTCCTCCCACTTACTTCTTTCGAGAGAAACTCTTTCTCCAGAAAGGATCCATTCTTGGCAACAAAGATCTTGCCTTCGGATCTAAGGTAGAAGGTATACCCAATAGTTTCCTTAGGGTATCCTATGAAGACGCATTTTTCTGATTTGGGTTCGAGCTTTTCAGGTTGAAGTTTCTTGACATAAGCATCGCATCCCCAAACTTTCAGAAACGACAGC
Organism: Thinopyrum elongatum; assembly: GCA_011799875.1. Taxonomy (NCBI): domain Eukaryota; kingdom Viridiplantae; phylum Streptophyta; class Magnoliopsida; order Poales; family Poaceae; genus Thinopyrum; species Thinopyrum elongatum. The sequence continues at coordinate 414,568,577 of CM022301.1, forward strand.
TTAGGTTGCTTCCCAAACCATAATTCATACGGTGTCGTCTCAACGGATTTCGACGGAGCCCTATTTAAAGTGAATGCGGTAGTCTCTAAAGCATAACCCCAAAATGATAGCGGTAGATCGGAAAGAGACATCATAGATCGCACCATATCTAATAGAGTGCGATTACGACGTTCGGACACACCATTACGCTGAGGTGTTCCAGGCGGCGTGAGTTGTGAAACAATTCCACATTTCCTTAAGTGCGTGCCAAATTCGTGACTCAAATATTCCCCTCCACGATCTGATCGTAAGAACTTTATTTTCCTGTCACGTTGATTCTTAACCTCACTCTGAAATTCCTTGAACTTTTCAAAGGTCTCAGACTTGTGTTTCATTAAGTAGACATACCCATATCTACTTAAGTCATCAGTGAGGGTGAGAACATAACGATAACCACCGCGAGCCTCAAGCTCATTGGACCGCACACATCAGTATGTATGATTTCCAATAAGTTGGTTGCTCGCTCCATTGTTCCGGAGAACGGAGTCTTGGTCATTTTGCCCATGAGGCATGGTTCGCACGTGTCAAATGATTCATAATCAAGAGACTCCAAAAGTCCATCTGCATGGATTTTCTTCATGCGTTTAACACCAATGTGACCAAGGAGGCAGTGCCACAAGTATGTGGGACTATCATTATCAACCTTACATCTTTTGGCATTCACACTATGAATATGTGTAACATCACGTTCGAGATTCAATAAAAATAAACCATTGACCAGCGGGGCATGACCATAAAACATATCTCTCACATAAATAGAACAACCATTATTCTCGGATTTAAATGAGTAGCCATCTCGCATCAAACGAGATCCTGATACAATGTTCATGCTCAAAGCTGGTACTAAATAACAATTATTGAGGTTTAAAACTAATCCCGTAGGCAGATGTAGAGGTAGCGTGCCGACGGCGATCACATCGACCTTGGAACCATTCCCGACGCGCATCGTCACCTCGTCCTTCGCCAGTCTCCGCTTATTCCGCAGCTCCTGTTTTGAGTTACCAATATGAGCAACCGCACCGGTATCAAATACCCAGGAGCTACTACGAGCGCTGGTAAGGTACACATCAATAACATGTATATCACATATACCTTTGGTATTGCCGGCCTTCTTATCCGCTAAGTACTTGGGGCAGTTCCGCTTCCAGTGACCGTTTCCCTTGCAATAAAAGCATTCAGTCTCAGGCTTGGGTCCATTCTTTGGCTTCTTCCCGGCAGCTTGCTTACCGGGCGCGGCAACTCCCTTGCCGTCCTTCTTGAAGTTCTTTTTACCCTTGCCTTTCTTGAACTTAGTGGTCTTATTCACCATCAACACTTGATGTTCCTTTTTGATCTCCACCTCCGCTGATTTCAGCATTGAATATACCTCAGGAATGGTTTTTTCCATCCCCTGCATATTGAAGTTCATCACAAAGCTCTTGTAGCTAGGTGGAAGCGACTGAAGGATTCTGTCAACGACCGCGTCATCCGGGAGATTAACTCCCAGCTGAGACAAGCGGTTGTGCAACCCAGACATTTTGAGTATATGCTCACTGACAGAACTATTCTCCTCCATCTTACAACTGTAGAACTTGTCGGAGACTTCATATCTCTCGACTCGGGCATGAGCTTGGAAAACCATTTTCAGCTCTTGGAACATCTCATATGCTCCGTGTTGCTCAAAACGCTTTTGGAGCCCCGGTTCTAAGCTGTAAAGCATGCCGCACTGAACCAGGGAGTAATCATCACTACGCGACTACCAGGCATTCATAACGCCTTGAGTTGCTGGGAAAACAGGTGTGTCACCTAGCGGTGCTTCAAGGACATATGCTTTCTTGGCAGCTATGAGGATGATCCTCAAGTTACGGACCCAGTCCGTGTAGTTGCTACCATCGTCTTTTAGCTTGGTTTTCTCTAGGAACGCGTTGAAGTTGAGGGCAACATTAGCGTGGGCCATTTGATCTACAAGACATATTGTAAAGATTTTAGACTAAGTTCATGATAATTTAGTTCATCTAATCAAATTATTCAATGAACTCCCACTCAGATAGACATCCCTCTATTCATCTAAGTGATACATGATCCGAATCGACTAGGCCGTGTCCGATCATCACGTGAGACGGACTAGTCATCAACGGTGAACATCTCCATGTTGATCGTATCTTCTATACGACTCATGTTCGACCTTTCGGTCTTCCGTGTTCCGAGGCCATGTCTGTACATGCTAGGCTCGTCAAGTCAATCTAAGTGTTTTGCATGTGTAAATCTGGCTTACACCCGTTGTATTCGAACGTTAGAATCTATCACACCCGATCATCACGTGGTGCTTCGAAACAACGAACCTTCGCAACGGTGCACAATTAGGGGGAACACTTTCTTGAAATTTTAGCGAGGGATCATCTTATTTATGCTACCGCCGTTCTAAGAAAATAAGATGTAAGAAACATGATAAACATCACATGCAATCAAATAGTGACATGATATGGCCAATATCATTTTGCTCCTTCTGATCTCCATCTTCGGGGCGCCATGATCATCATCGTCACCGGCATGACACCACGATCTCCATCATCGTGTCTTCATGAAGTTGTCTCACCAACTATTACTTCTACTACTATGGCTAACGGTTAGCAATAAAGTAAAGTAATTACATGGCGTTTTCATTGACACGCAGGTCATACAATAAATTAAGACAACTCCTATGGCTCCTGCCGGTTGTCATACTCATCGACATGCAAGTCGTGATTCCTATTACAAGAACATGATCAATCTCATACATCACATATATCATTCATCACATCCTTTTGGCCATATCACATCACATGGCATATGCTGCAAGAACAAGTTAGACGCCCTCTAATTGTTGTTGCAAATTTTTTACGTGGCTGCTATAGGTTTCTAGCAAGAACGTTTCTTACCTACGCCAAAACCACAACGTGATATGCCAATTTCTATTTACCCTTCATAAGGACCCTTTTCATCGAATCCGATCCGACTAAAGTGGGAGAGACAGACACCCGCTAGCCACCTTATGCAACTAGTGCATGTCAGTCGGTGGAACCTGTCTCACGTAAGCGTACGTGTAAGGTCAGTCCGGGCCGCTTCATCCCACGATGCCGCCGAATCAAGATAAGACTAGTAACGGCAAGTAAATTAACAAAATCGACGCCCACAACAACTTGTGTTCTACTCGTGCATAGAAACTACGCACAAACCTGGCTCTGATACCACTGTTGGGGAACATAGTAGTAAATCAAAAAAATTTCCTACGCATCACCAAGATCAATCTATGGAGAGACTAGCAACGAGAGAGAGAGAGGAGTGCATCTTCATACCCTTGAAGATCGCGATGCGGAAGCATTGCAAGAACGCGGTTGGAGGAGTCGTACACGCAGCGATTTAGATCGCGGTCGATTCCGATCTAAGCGCCGAACAACGGCGCCTCCGCATTCAACACACGTGCAGCCCGGTGACGTCTCCTGTGCCTTGATCCAGCAAGGAGGAGGGAGAGGTTGGGGAAGACAACTCCGGCAGCACGACGGCATGGCGGTGGAGTTGGCAGTTCTCCGGCAGGGCTTCGCCAAGCTCAACGGAGGAGGAGGGGGTGTTGGAGAGGGGAAGGGCTGCGCCTTGGATGAGGTCCTGCTGCCCTCCCTCCTTCCCTCTATTTATAGGGCCAAGGGGGAAGGGGGCCGGCCCCTCTAGATCAGATCTAGAGGGGGGGCGGCGGCCAAGGGGAGGGGGCTTGCCCCCCAAGCCAAGGGGGGCGCCCCCTTTAGGGTTTCCCCCCAACCCTAGGCGCATGGGCCCTAAGGGGGATGGCGCCCAGCCCACTTAGGGGCTGGTTCCCTCCCACATACAGCCCATAGGGCCCTCCGGGGCAGGTGGACCCTCCCGGTGGACCCTCGGAACCCCTTCGGTGGTCCCGGTACAATACTGGCAAACCCCCGAATACTTCCGGTGACCGTATGATGACTTCCCATATATAAATCTTCACCTCTGGACCATTCCGGAACTCCTCGTGACGTCCGGGATCTCATCCGGGACTCCGAACAACATTCGTTAACCACATACTACTTCCCATAAAACTCTAGCGTCACCGAACCTTAACTGTGTAGACCCTACGGGTTCGGGAGGCATGTAGACATGACCGAGACATCTCTCCGGTCAATAACCAACAGTGGGATCTGGATACCCATGTTGGCTCCCACATGTTCCACGATGATCTCATCGGATGAACCACGATGTCGAGGATTCAATCAATCCCGTATACAATTCCCTTTGTCTGCCGGTATGATACTTGCCCGAGATTTGATCGTCGGTATCCCTATACCTTGTTCAATCTCATTACCGGCAAGTCTCTTTACTCGTTCCGTAATGCATGATCCCGTGGCTAACTCTTTAGTCACGTTGAGCTCATTATGATGATGCATTACCGAGTGGGCCCAGAGATACCTCTCCGTCATACGGAGTGACAAATCCCAGTCTCGATTCGTGCCAACCCAACAGACACTTTCGGAGATACCTGTAGTGCACCTTTATGGTCACCCAGTTACGTTGTGACGTTTGATACACCCAAAGCATTCCTACGGTATCCGGGAGTTGCACAATCTCATGGTCTAAGGAAATGATGCTTGACATTAGAAAAGCTTTAGCAGACGAACTACACGATCTAGTGCTATGCTTAGGATTGGGTCTTGTCCATCACATCATTCTCCTAATGATGTGATCCCGTTATCAACGACATCCAATGTCCATGGTCAGGAAACCATAACCATCTATTGATCAACGAGCTAGTCAACTAGAGGCTCACTAGGGGCATGTTGTGGTCTATGTATTCACACATGTATTACGATTTCCGGATAACACAATTATAGCATGAACAATAGACAATTATCACGAACAAGGAAATATAATAATAACCACTTTATTATTGCCTCTAGGGCATATTTCCAACACCACTGTCAGCGGCACTGGGCGGGCCCCACGCCCTGCCAGGTCTGCGCCAGCGAGCTCTCCGCGGCGGCTGAACGCCGGAGAGGCTCGGATTTTCGTTACAAAGCGCCAAATCGCGTGTTTTAAATTGTGTTCGAAAGCTGACGCTGCCGCGCATCGAGTGGTGCCACTGGACCGACTGGAGATGGCCGAAACAGGGAGCTGCAAGGTCGCCGGCGGCGATGGTCTATGGTAGCTCGGCGTAAACGAAGAACTAGCGCGCACGAGCGATTTAAAGCGCTAGGCCACACCGCTGGAGTGCCCCGAGCACGATGGCGTGCTCGGACGGCCATGACATCGACGGAAGCAACGACGATGAGCGGCACGGCGGAGCTGAGCTCGGCCGTCCATGGCGGCGACGTTATGCGCAGCAGAACGAGGGGGAGGCAGGGGGAGGACGTGCGGTGCTCACCGTGCGGGCGCAAGGAGGCCCTGTGAGTGAACGGGAGCGCAGAGGGAGGCCGCTATCAACGGGAATCACCGGAGGCCGAGGCAGAAGGGGACGAGGTGGATCCAGCGCTGTGGTGGCTCCCGGCTCCAACGGCGGGCACAGGTCGACGTGGAGGATGACGGCGGACGCCTACGGCATGTCGGCGATGCGGGGCGATGACGGTGGCCGCGGGATCGACGCGGCGACGACGGCGGGCGCGTTCGGCTGCATGAGAGAGAGAGGTGATTGAGCGAGAGAGAGCAAGGAGGAGGGGTGCGAATGGACGAGGAGGTCCAGGGGGAGTGGATGGGCTCGATCTTATCCCCTCTGCGTCGGTGGGCGTCGTCGTATTGCCTCCTCACTGGTGAACGCCAGCGTAGCCAGGCACGTGGTGACACGGCGATGGAGAGAGAGGGGAGGAGGGAAAAGGGGGCCCAGTGGGCTTGGCCAGTGCACTGTGCACTTAGGCCCAGTTGCACATTATCGTTTCAGCCTTTTTCTATTTCTTCTCTGCTTTTCTTTTTACACCAGGGATTAGCAAAATATTTGAGCTGCCAAATGTATTTAGAAAAATGTAAAACTTGTCCACAAGATACAATGGAATATTTTGCACTACCACATAAAGTTTGGGCAATTTTGGAATTCATTTGAATTTTTCATAAATAGGATAGCATTTAAAAATGCTGAATTGGTGCTGTTATAATTGCTAATGCTCATCTTTGCACAAAAGTGATGTTGTGTTCCTTAACAAATAATTGTTATGGAATTTTTGTCAAATGATGAACCTTTTTCTAGCAAGTTTTGAGCAACTTGGAATTCCACTTTGAATTTGAATAGAATTTAGAGAAGGAATTTGAAATGAGATATTATCCCAACATGATTACCATTGCAAATCACAGTAGCTTAGCATCATCGTGATGGGATTACTGTAGCACCATTACATAGGGGTGTTACAATTCTCCTCCTCTAAAAGAAATTCTTGTCCCAAGAATTCAGGAGGTAGAAGAAAAGAGGTCGGGGTATTCTTCCCGAAGATGATCCTCGCGTTCCCAAGTGGCTTCATCTTCTGTATGATTCGACCACTGTACTTTGAGGAACTTGGTCGTCTTCTGATGGGTCCAACGTTCAGCGTGATCGAGAATGCGGATCAGATGCTCCTTATAAGAAAGATCATCATGCAATTCGAGCATCTCGTGATCCACTGCTCGGTGCAGAGACTCCTTGAAGCAACGACGAAGTTGTGACACATGGAAGACGTCGTTGATATGAGAGAATTGCGGCGGCAACTCACATTTATATGCCACCTGACACGTCTTGCAATTATGCGGAAAGGACCAATGTAGCATGGAGCTAACTTGCCCTTAATTCCGAAGCGGTGAGTGCCCTTCATAGGGGTGACACGAAGATAGGCTTGATCACCAGGTTAATAAGTCAAGCCCCATCGCTTGCGATCATAATTGCTCTTCCGGCGGTCCTGAGCCGCCTTCAGATTTTCTCGAACGATACGGACTTGCTCTTCGGCGTGTTGAATAATATCCGGACCCACGAGCGGTCGTTCCCTAGTTTTTGACCAGTTCAGAGGGGTTCGACACTTATGTCCATAAAGTACTTCGAAGGGGGCCATTTTCAAGCTGGCTTGATAGCTGTTGTTATATGAGAATTCCGCATAAGGAAGAGATTCTTCCCACTTCTTACCGAACGATATAACACAAGCCCGAAGCATGTCTTCGAGAACCTGATTGACTCGCTCGACTTGGCCTTGGGATTGGGGGTGATAAGCTGAACTCCAGGTAATATGAGTTCCCATAGCTTCTTGGAAACTTTCCTAGAACTTTGAGGTAAAAAGACCGCCATGGTCCGAACTGATCTCCTTTGGAATGCCGTGGAGCGATACAATTCTGGAGATATATAACTCCGCTAACTGACTAGCAGTGATAGTCTCCTTGACAGGCAGAAAGTGTGCAACCTTAGAGAGTTGGTCGACGATGACAATAATAGCATCGTGACCCTTCTGTGACTTGGGAAGGCCAGTAATGAAATCCATTTGAACCTTATCCCATTTCCATAAAGGAATAGGAAGTGGTTGCAGAATTCCAGCAGGCTTCTGATGTTCTGCTTTAACGCGACGACAAACGTCACATTCAGCAACGTATCGAGCAATATCCTGCTTCATTTTGGACCACCAGTACCTTTGATGGAGATCATGATACATCTTGGTGCTACCCGGATGAATAGACAGCGGTGTATCATGTGCCTCCTTCATGACCTTGTCAGTCTTAAGCTCGAAGCGAGGTACCACAATGCGGTCTCTGAAATACAGGGTTCCATCTTCAGACAGCGAGAAATCCCTGTACTTTTCAAGGTGAAGATCTTTCTTCATCAGATCAACTTCAGCATCTTTAGCTTGCGCATTCTTAACAACTTTCTCAAGATCTGGCTGTATCGCAAGGTTATTAAGAGAACCCTATGGCACTATTCATAGATTCAGCTTGCGCAATTCTTCATAAAGATGAGGTTGAGCTCGCTTAGCCATGAGGTTGTTACAATAGGACTTGCGGCTCAATGCATCAGCCATCACATTAGTCTTGCCAGGGGTATAAGAAATACCATAGTCGTAGTCTGTAATTGTTTCCAACCATCGCTGTTGACGGAGATTGAGATTCGGCTGAGTGAACAAATACTTTAGACTTTGATGATCAGTATATATCTCGCATCGATTACCAAGAAGGTAGTGTCGCCACTGCTTCAATGCATAAATCACTGCAGCAAGCGCAAGATCATGCACTGGATAGTTTTCTTCATGTGGGCGCACTTGTCGCAAAGCATACGCAATTACTCTTCGTTCTTGCATTAGGACACAGCCTAATCCTTGATGAGAGGCATCGTAATATATCACAAAGTCTTTGCGAGAATCTGGAGGAGCAAGCACTGGAGCAGAAGTTAGCTTGTCCTTGAGAGTCTGGAAACTCTCCTGACATTTGTCTGTCCACTCAAACTTAACGCCTTTGTGAAGCAGGTTAGTCAGAGGCTAAGCAATCTTGGAAAAGTTCTCGACAAATCGACGGCAATAGCTTGCGAGGCCGAGAAAACTTCTCACTTGCTTGACGTTCTTCGGAGGAGTCCAGTCAAGAATAGCCTGAACTCGTTCTGGGTTAACAGCAATTCCATCCTTGGAAATCACATGTTCAAGGTAGGTTACTTCAGAAAGCTAGAACTCGCATTTGGAATACTTGGCATAGAGCCGGTGTTCTCGGAGCCTTTCCAGTACAAGTCGAAGGTGTTCAGCATGTTCTTCCTTATTCTTCGAATATACCAGAATATCATCCAGATATACCACGACGAACTTGTCGAGGTAATCCATGAAGATGTAATTCATCAAGCGGGAGAACGTAGCTCGAGCATTTGTTAATCCAAATGACATGACAGTGTACTCATAAGAGCCATAGCGAGTAACAAATGCAGTCTTGGGAATATCCTCTTCACGGATACGGATCTGGTGATAACCCAACCTTAAGTCAAGTTTAGAAAACACTGATGATCCAGCAAGTTGATCATACAGATCATTGATCTGAGGAAGCGGATACTTATTCTGAATGGTTGCCTGGTTGATAGGACGGTAATCTTGGACCAACCTATTCGTACCATCTTTCTTCTTGACAAAGAGAGAAGGTGCTCCCCAGGAAGAGGAACTTGGACGGATAAAGCCTTTGCGGAGTGATTTGTCGATTTCCTCCTTAAGCTCTAGAAGTTCATGTGGAGGCATCTTATAAGGACGCTTCGCAATGGGAGTTGTGCCTGGCTTCAAGTCGATGGCAAACTCGACAGCTCTAACAGGAGGTATTCCTGGAAGTTCTTCTGGAAAAACATCCTGGAAGTATCGAACGACTGGAATGTTTTCAATCCCTTAAGCGGAGAAGCATTTAACGCATTTAGAGCGTATATTAGGGCCTCGGCATTTTGAGTGATATGAGCATGGTAATTCACTAGCTCATCTGATGGGTGCAGGAGGTGTACAACCTTAGTGGCACAATTGATTGAGGCGTAATGAGCCTTCAACCAATCCATTCCCAGAATAAGATCAATTTTGGAAGATTTCAGGATAATGGGAAATGCCTAAAATTTCAATCTGTGAATCTCAATAGTGACTTCGAGGCTGAACATGGAGGCTTGGCACTGGCCCACGGGAGCGTTTACCGCTAACGGATGGTGCATCTTTTCATATTTAATGCCATGCATGAATGCAAAATCTTCCGACATGAATGAATGCGATGCTCCTGAATCAAATAAAACAGAAGCTGGTACGGAATTAACGAGTAGTGTACCCATCATAGTTTCTGGTTGATCTTGCGCTTCAGCCATGTTGACGTGATAAGCCTGCCCACGACCAAAAGAAGGTGTGGCATTGTTGTTGCACTGCTGAACAATTCCACGGCTCTTACCACGGCCAGCAGGAGGAAGGACCAGCGATGTCTTCTTCAGCATAGCAGGATAGGTCAAGGAATTCCCGCTGATAGGCTTCGACAGTCTTGTTGCCCTGAGTGAGGTTTCGGAACTGGGTTTTCATCCGGTCCATGATTCCCTGAGGAATATATCGGGCACGAAAAGCAGCCTGGAACTCAAGCCAAGTAACGGCTGTTCCAGCAGGCAGTGTATGCTTGTGTGTGTCCCACCATTGAGCAGCGGGACCCTTTAAGAAAAAGGACGCAAAGGTGACAAAGTTGGCAGGGGAGACATTTGCAGACTCCATCTCGTGAGTGATGTCGCGAATCCAGTCATCAGCATCCAGTGTCTTATCAGAGTTGCGGAACTGAATGGGGTTAAGACGCACAAATTCTTACAGAGTTGTAGAAGCAGGATTCTGGTTCTGGTTGTTCAGATGCGGGAACTGAGCCATAATCCCAGTCATGAACAACCGGTTGAGCTCGAATTGTTGCATCATAGCTGCCATATAATCTGGCGGTGGTGGGTGTTCAGGGGCACGACCACGACCACCTGGTCTAACCATCCTGCTAAGTTTCAACAGGGGTAGTTTAGTAAAAGCAATTGCGAGTGTTTAGCGACAAGCATGATGTAACACGACAATAATTAAGAAGTGTAATAGATTCTTATCAGTAGTCAATTAAGACATACAGATCCATACACAAAGTCAGGTACATGCGGACAGCATAACGGTGCAAATTTAAAAGCTAGACATGCTAGGCGGCACGCAGGCACGTGGTAAGGAAGTACACAACGAGACATAGCAAAGGCTACATCAACGTCGGAGAAAACTGCTGGAGCGAGGAATCTGCAAGGGACGACGCAGGGTGCCCTCGATAAAAGGTTCCTGCGGTCCGTAAACTGTGCTAATCAGACTCGGGCTCCGATTTCAAGAGAGGCATAGTAAGAACTCCGGATGGATGTGAGCACGAGATCCTAAAGTTAGTAAAATCATTTTAACCTGAATAGAAGAGAGATCAGAGTCCCAGAGTATAGACGAGGAATAAAAGATCCTAATACGACCCAATTGGCGACGTGGGCCCGTAAGCCACACAACCATGTTAGTAAAACAGTTTTGGACGGCTAGACTCAACTTCGACCAAGGAGTTGGAAAGGGGGTTCCTACAGGTAGTCGGCTCTGATACCAACCTGTGACGCCCCCGACTCAATCGTGCACTAACTATACAAGTAAATGCACACGATAAAGCCTAAGGACTCACTTGAAGATATCACAACACAACTCTAAAACATAAATAAAGTCATACAAGCTTTATATTCAAGCCAGGGGCCTCGAGGGCTCGAATACATAAGCTCGCTTACAAGCGTCAGCGGAAGCATCAGATATCTGAGTACAGATATAAAAGAGAAACAGATAGGCCTTTAAAAGGCGGGGCAAAAGAAAACACTACGTTCGAAAAGGCGCGGGCCTCCTGCCTAGGACCCTCCGAGCCTACTTCTGGTCGTCAGCCAACTCATAGTAGTAACCACCCTCGGGGTAGTAGTAGTGTGACGACCCCGGCTTAATCGTGCACTAATCATACACGCAAATGCGCACGATCAAGCCTAAGGACTCACTTGAAGATATCACAACACAACTCTAAAACATAAAATAAAGTCATACAAGCTTAATATTACAAGCCAGGGCCTCAAGGGCTCGAATACAAGCTCGATGGCATACAAGCGTCAGCGGAAGCATTAGATATCTGAGTACAGATATATTACAGAGAGAGAGATAAGCCTTCACAGAGGCGGGGTAAAAATAAAAACTACGATCGAAAGGCGTAGGCCTCCTGCCCTGGACCCTCCGATCCTACTCCTGGTCGTCGAACGGCTCCTCGTAGTAGTAGTACTCGCCAGGCGGATAGTAGTACTGGTCGTCGGCTGAGGCTTCTGGCTCAGGGGCTCCGTCGTCTGGTGGCATCAAATGGAAAAATGGGGGAAAAAGAAAATAAAGCAAACGTGAGTACTCATCCGAAGTACTCAGCAAGCAAGGATCTACACTACATATGCATCATTGTCAAAGGAATGGCTGTATATGTGGACTGGGCTGCAGAAATGCCAGAGTAGAGGGGGAAAGCCTAGTCCTATCGAAGACTAGCATCTTCAACAATCTTCGACAGTCTTGCAGAATCAGGAGAGAGCAGATGAACATAATGTAAAGTAGTAGTAGTAATATCATCAACCTCGACCTGAGATCCTTTCTCGACTCCCTGCGAGAAAGCAATCCCAGAGCCGTACTATCCAATTCTCATCACATGTTCTAGTTGTACCGATCGGGATACAACTCCGAGTGTCCGTTACCGTAGGACAGGCTATCGATAGAAGTTTCTTCCCTGCAGGGGTGCACCAGCTTACCCACCACGCTCACTTAACTCTGGCCGGACACACTTTTCTGGGTCATGCCCGGCCTCGGCTAAGCAACACGCCGCAACCCGACCTAGGCTTATAAGAGAGGTCAGCACGCCGGACTAAACCTATGCCCCCAGGGGTCTTGGGCCATCGCCCCGGGAACTCCTGCACGTTACGGGGCCACCGAGAGCAGACCTAGCAACCCCTTATACAAGCGCGGTTGCGTTACCAGTCCAACTCGGCGTGCGCCGCTCCTTACTGACGTCAAACAAGCTTCGGCTGATGTGTACGACGCAGAACGCCCATACTATGCCCACGTGATGGTTAGTGCTATCGGGCCAGAGGCCCCTCGGATCAAATATCCAAACCGTAGTGGATTAGGAGCGCGCGGAAACGAGCAGAGACTCACGATCGATGTGACCCCGTCGCCCCGTCTCGAGGACTTGCGGCAAGGGCTAAGAATGCCCTGGCCACGCCTCGTAGTTATCTCGCGGGCACCATCCAGGTCAACCCGTCTCCACATCACTTCGCGTTAAGCTCGCGCGGGTACCCCTCAGGGCCGACCCGTCTTTAGTATCATAGTTTAGTGCAAGTCATAATATCCAAGGTAACTGTGTGTCTGACACCGAAGGGAACCCTGAGGAATCACCCTCGATGGAATTCCCGCTCGATGTTATCATCAAGGTGAACGAAGGAGGAATCACCCTCGAGGTCCACCTTGAGGAGTTGCGCGACGACGTCGTTATCGGGGGTGGTGTAGAAGGAATCACCCTCGCTTACCACGAATGAGTAACTAACCTACAAGGTTAACATCAGAAGTGCTGACGAGGTATCACCCTCGGCACTCGATGATAACCCAGCAGTGTCGGCAACTAAGGGGAAGTGATGTGCGGTGCCATGGTCTAGTCTTCAATCCCGATGATCGGTTCTTCTGATGTCCAGCAGGGCAGTCGGGATCAAGTGGGGGTCTCGGTCGTGTCTCTACCCACCTTATACTAAGCAGTCTAGGATAACCGGTAAGGTAACAAAGCAGGATACAATAATCAGGCTATGCAGCAGATATAGGAAAACAGTAGCAGTAGCAGTTCTAATGCAAGCATAAGAGAGAAGAGAGTAGGCGATATAGGCATGCTCAAAATGGGGGTGCTTGCCTGTTTGCTCGGGGGCAAGGGCAAGGTCTTCAGTAGTATCGTCGGGGACGTAGTCGTACTCCTGTGCGGCGTCTGCCTCGGGAGCTACGTCAACGTCGGGGGCTACCGAGAGAGAAGAGGGGGAAGAAACAGGTAAACATAATGCAAACAAATGCAACACGGTGCGTGTGATGCTATGATGCAGTGTAGGGTTGCCTAAATATGCATCTAAGTCATTTTAGTTATTTTTAGAATTATTCTGGGATTTAATATCCGACGTGTGTGCACTATTCATCTGTCGGATTCGGGTCCGGAGTTACGAGTTCTTCTACGTAGGAGGTTCCGATGGAGAAACAGACGGCACGATCAGACTCGTCTCGTCGTTCTGAGCAACTTTCATGTTTTAACTTTTTCGATCCGAGCTACGGTTTAAAAGTTATTAATTTTTAAAGATTATTTGAATTTCTGGAATTATTTTATTTATCAGAAAATGAATTATGACGTCAGCATGACGCGCTGCTGACGTCAGCAAGTCAACAGGACGGTTGACCAGTCAAACCTGACATGTGGGTCCAGTGGGACCCACATGTCAGCCTCTATTTCTTTAATCAGTGATTCAGTTTAATTACCAGGATTAATTAGGGGGTGGACCCCACATGTCAGTGAGACATTAGGTTAATTAGTTTATTTTTATTTCTAATTTGTTTTAACTAATTAAACAGGAAGGCGGGGCCTGCCTGTCAGTGGCTCTGGGTCGGCCACGTCAGCATAGTTGACTTGGTCAACTAGTCAACGCGGGCCCCTGGGCCCACGGGTCAGTGACCCAAGGGGTGGCCCCGGGCCGACCACGCCGGCGGCCACCGGAGCAACTCCGGCGAGCCATTCCCGCGGCGGTTGGTCGCCGGAGTTGGCCGGAATCTAGCTACATAGCTCTATTCTCCATGATTCTACTTGCGTTCGGAGGCTGGCGATGTCGCGCATCCAGCTGGGGCACTTGCCGGACCAGGGGATGACCGGAGCTGGGCCGGCGACGAGGTTTGGCGGCGGTGGAGTTCGGGAGATCGGGGGAATGACGTTAGGAGGCACGGGAGGCTCGGGCTCGAGCTCGCCGGGCTCCTGGGAGCACCAGGAGCTCAATGGTGACCTCTGTTGGCGATGACAAGGACCACGTCGACGGCACCGAGCTCACCGGCGGCAACCAGAGCACGGCCTCGGGGACAGCTAACTACGGCGCGCGTAAGGATGAACGTAGGGGAGCGGAGGACGGGTAGCTCACCGTGCGGCACACCGAAGGCCCTCGGAGGTTTAGTAGCTGCAGAGGCTTCGCCGGAGACGACGGAGCTCGTCGGAGCAGAGGCAGAAGGGGATGACGTCGCGCGGCGCTAGCGGAGCTCCTCAGCTCCACCTGAGGGCGTCAGGAGCTCGAGCAGACGACGGCGGAGGTGAGAGACAGCTCGGGTGGACGGATCGGCGCCGGCGGCCACGGGATCTCGCCGCTGCGGCGGCAGCTCCGCTCGGCGTCGACGGAACCGAGACAGAGGAGGGTCGAGGGAAAGGGATAGAGTGGCGGCTAGGGTTGGAGAGGGTGAGGGGGAGCCGGGGCTGCTTCTTAACCTAGCCGGGGCGCCGCGGATGGTCGACGCGTGCGGCATCGCCGACGAGCGCACGCGTGCGGCCGACACGCGAGGAGAGAGAGCGGGAGGAGGGAGAAAGGGGCTCGGCGGGCTGCTGTTGGACTGGGCCTGCACACTGTGCACTTAGGCCCATGCAACAGTGGACTCCCTCTTTTTTTTTTTTTCTCTTTTAGTTTTCTTTTTATACACTACTGTTTGGAAATAGTTAAGCCACTTCTGCTATCTTGTGAAATATGAAAGTGATCCCAAATATTGTAGTGCAATATTAGCTCTCACCAAAAAGTGGTTTGAACATATTTGGATTCCATTTGAATTTGATATTAATTTAATAGATGTAAATAGTCTGTTTTGAGTGCTGTTTCAGGTTGTTTCACTCACTTAGCTAACTCCAAAAATAATGATTATGATTTTGCCATGACCACTGGATTATTTGCTAATTAAATAACATTTCTCCAGCAGAGTTTGATCAACTTCAATTTGCACTTTGGAATTTAATTTGATTTTCAGATTTGAATTTGAATTGGATTATTAACACAAGTGACTAGGCAAAGCAAATGATGATGACATGGCATTATTAGCAGTTGATCACTGTGGTCATTACAAGGCGGTGTTACAAGTTCTCCTCCTCTAAAAGAAATTCTCGTCCCGAGAATTTAGGAGGTAGAAGGAAAGAGTCCGGGATATTCTTCCCGAAGATGATCCTCGCGTTCCCAAGTGGCTTCATCTTCAGTATGATTCGACCATTGCACTTTCAGGAACTTGGTCGTCTTCTGACGAGTACGACGCTCAGCTTCGTCGAGGATGCGGATCGGATGCTCCTTATAGGAAAGATCATCTTGTAGCTCGAGCATCTCATGATCCACTGCACGGTGCGGGGATTCCTTGAAGCACTTACGGAGTTGCGACACGTGGAAGACATCATGAATATGAGAGAACTGTGGCGGCAACTCCAATTTATATGCCACATGTCCACGTCTAGCCACGATGCGGAAAGGACCAATATAGCGAGGAGCTAGCTTGCCCTTGATTCCGAAACGTCGTGTGCCCTTCATTGGAGTGACACGAAGATAGGCTTGATCACCAGATTGATAGATCACACCCCATCGCTTGCGATCATAATTACTCTTCTGACGGTCTTGAGCTGCTTTGAGATTCTCCCGGACAATTCGGACTTGTTCTTCGGCATGCTGAATGATGTCCGGTCCAACAAGAGGTCGTTCCCCAGTTTCTGACCAATTCAGAGGGGTTCGACATTTACGTCCATAAAGAACCTCAAATGGGGCCATTTTTAAGCTGGCTTGATAACTGTTGTTATAAGAGAACTCGGCATCCGGGAGAGATTCCTCCCATTTCTTACCGAAGGATATAACACAAGCTCGAAGCATGTCTTCAAGCACTTGATTAACACGCTCAACTTGGCCTTGGGACTGAGGATGATATGCGGAACTCCAGGTAATATGAGTTCCCATGGCTTCTTGGAAACTTTCCCAGAACTTGGAAGTGAAAAGAACACCACGGTCTGAACTAATCTCCTTCGGAATACCATGGAGAGAAACAATTCTGGCAATGTACAGTTCTGCTAGCTGGCTAGCGGTGATAGTCTCCTTAACAGGTAGGAAATGAGCAACCTTGGAGAGTTGGTCGACGACGACAAGAATAGCATCGTGACCCTTCTGAGACTTGGGAAGACCAGTGATGAAGTCCATTTGCACTTTATCCCACTTCCATAGAGGAATAGGGAGCGGTTGCAGAATTCCAGCAGGTTTTTGATGTTCTGCCTTCACGCGACGACAAACGTCACACTCGGCAATATAACGAGCAATATCCTGCTTCATTCTAGACCACCAGTACCTTTGACGAAGATCTCGATACATTTTGGTACTACCCGGATGGATAGACAGCGGTGTATCATGGGCCTCCTTCACAAGTTCGTACAACGCTCAATTTTCCCGTATGATAGCAACCTTTATTATGTAGTCTGTCGCTTTTATTACTTTGCCATCACAAGTTCGTACAACGCTCAATTTTCCCTTACAATAAAAGATCAAACATATTTAGGAGCAATTTTCATTGCTTTATGCACCGATGACAACTTACTTGAAGGATCTTATTCAATCCATAGGTAGGTATGGTGGACACTCATGGCAAGAAACTGGGTTTAAGGGTTTTTTGATGCACAAGTAGTATCTCTACTTAGTACGAATTTTTGGCTAGCAAAAGATCCTAGGGAAACACCACATGTTGGAGGATCCATAACAATATAACTTCTATGCAAATATACACAACCATAACTCATTACGTTGTCTTCCTTGTCCAACTTCAACTAATTTGCTCAAGTTTGAATATAATTAATGGGTATTCACAATCATAGAAGATGTCCAAGATAATATATTTGTATGTGAAAGTTCTCTTCCTTATACGAATCATTCATGAATTGCTTGTATGACCAATATTGTGATTGTCAAGCTTCAAAAGATTTCACTTTCTAAACCCAATGTGAAGATAATACTAGGTATGATATGAACATATAATTTCAACTTCATGATATTCAATTCATTCAACAATTTACTCATAGGATATATGTGAAGCACAAGAGTAAATGACAAACTACTCCAAAAAGATATAAGTGAAGATCAAGCGAGTAGTTAAGTAAATGGGTAGCTATTCGAGGACTCTCTCATTTAGAAACTTTCAGATCTAAGTATTTTATTAAAACAGCAAGCAAAACAAAATAAAATGACATTCTAAAAATAGCACACACCATGTGAAGAAGTAAAAACTTAGGCTCAACTGAGGCTAACCGATAATTGTTGATGAAGAAAGGTGGGATGCCTACCGGGGCATGCCCAATCTTAGATGCTTGAAACTTCTTGAAATATTATCTTGGGATGACTTGGGCATCCCCAAGATTGAGCTTTTGTGTCTCCTTAATTCCTTTTATATCACGGTTTCCCTAAATCTTAAAAACTTCATCCACACAAAACTCAACAAGAACTGGTGAGATAAATTTGTATAAATCAATGCAATAACCTTATCATTATCTACTGTATAAATCACTAAAATTATTATTTAACATTGCATACTAAATGCCTCTGCATATTTAACACTTCCATCCTCAAATAGAACCATTAAACAAGCAAACATATGCAAACAATGCAAACATAAGGTCAATCTGTCTAAACTGAGTGCAATTTTACTCACACTTTCCTAACTCCAAAAGTTCTAAAAATTTACCACACTGTAGAAAATTTATCATATCTTATTGTGCAAAAAATTTCAACATTTTATCACATTCTGACTTTTCTCAAAAATTCACGCACTAGCATGCAACTTTCTGTTTTCAAATAGCCACATATAGACTTGCAAAATAAGCATAGCAAAGGCTATACTTGAAATTTTTATTGAAGTAAAATATACAAAACAATATTATAAATAACAACAAGAAAATACTAATAAAATAAAATGATGCTCTAAGAAAAACACATATCATGTGACAAATAAAAATATAGCCCCAAGTAAGGTTACCGATAATGTTGGAGACGAAAGAGGGGATGCCTTACGGGGCATCCCCAAGCTTAGTTGCTTGGATCTTCCTTGAATATTACCTTGGGATGCCTTGGGAATACCCAATATTAGGGTCTTGTCACTCCTTATTCTTCTCATATCGATATCTCACCCAAAACTTAAAAACTTCAATCACACAAAACTTAACGGAACTTCGTGAGATGGGTTACTATGATAAAACAAATAATTCACTTGGGTACTGTCAAATACAAGATTCATAATTGTTCTCACACAATTACTACTGTACCCTACAATTTACACAATTTATATTAAGCAATATAAGGCATAGAAACCATAAAACAAGCAAACTATGTATTGCAAACAGAATCTGTCAAAAACGGAACAGTACATAAAGATCTGAATTTTAGGTATGCTTGCGCAACTTCAAAAATTCTGAAAGTTTAGGAAAACGTAGAAAATTTATATATAAATCATATGTAAAAAATTAAGAGTTTTTAGATGGTCCAGTTATTTTTAATAATTCTGTTACTTTGCACAAAAGTTTCTGTTTTTGCACAGAATCAAGTCAGCTATCATCCACACTATCCCAAAGGCTTTACTTGGTACTTTATTGAAACAAAAGCTATAAAACATGATTACTACAGTAGCATAATCATGTTAACACACAAAAACAGTAGGTATAAATATTGGGTTCTCTCCCAACAAGCGCTTTTTTTAATGCCTTTTTAGCTAGGCATGAAGATTTCAATGATGCTCGCATAAAAGATAAGAATTGAAACACAAAGAAGCATCATGAAGTATATGACTAGCACATTTAAGACTAACCCACTTTCTATGCATAGGGATTTTGTGAGCAAACAAGTTATGGGAACAAGAATCAACTAGCATAGGAAGGCAAACCAAGTGCAACTTCAAAACTTTCAACATAAAGAGAGGAAACTTGATATTATTGAGACATGTAGAAGCATATATTCTTCCCTCATAATAATTTTCAGTAGCATCATGAATGAATTCAACAATATAACTATCACATAAATCATTCTTTTCATGATCCACAAGCATAGAAATTTTCTTACTCTCCACATAAGCAAATTTATTCTCATGAATAGTGGTGGGAGCAAACTCAACAAAATAACTATCATGTGATTGAAAATTAAAATCATCATGACAAGTTTCATGGATATCATTATTTTTTATAACATACATGTCATCACAATAATCATCATAGATAGCAACTTTGTTGCCATAATCAATTGCAACCTCTTCCAAAATAGTGGATTCATCATTAAATAAAGTCATGACCTCTTCAAATCCAGTTTCATCAATATAATCATCATAAATAGGAGGCATGCAATCATCATAATAAATTTTCTCATCAAAACTTGGGGGACTAAAAATATCATCTTCATCGAATATAGCATCCCCAAGCTTATGGCTTTGCATATCGTTAGCATCATGGTTATTCAAAGAGTTCATACCAACAACATTGCAATCATGCTCATCATTCAAAGATTTTTTGTCAAACATTTTATAGAATTCTTCCTCTATCAATTGAGCACAATTTTCCTTTCCATCATTTTCACGTAATACATTATAAAGATGAAAAATATGATGCAACCTCAAATCCATTTTTTTGTAGTTTTCTTATATAAACCAAACTAGTGGTAAAACAAGAAAGTAAAAGATTCAATTGCAAGATCTAAAGATATACCTTCAAGCACTCACCTCCCCGATAACGGCGCCAGAAAAGAGCTTGATGTCTAGTACACAACTTGTTCTTGTAGACTCGTGGTGGGCCTCCAAGCGCAGAGTTTTGTAGGATAGTAGCAAATTTCCCTCAAGTGGATGACCTAAGGTTTATCAATCCGTGGGAGGCATAGGATGAAGATGGTCTCTCTCAAATAACCCTGTAACCAAATAATAAAAAGTCTCTTGTGTCCCCAACACACCAAATACAATGATAAACTGTATAGGTGCACTAGTTCGGCGAAGAAATGGTGATACAAGTGTAATATGGATAGTAGATATTGATTTTTGTAATAGGAACAATAAAAAACAGCAAGGTAGCAATTGATAAAATGGAGCACAAACGGTATTGCAATGCTTGAAAATGAGGCCTAGGGTCCGTACTTTTGCTAGTGCAATCTCTCAATAATGTTAATATAATTGGATCATATAACCTTCCCTCAACGTGCGATGAAGAATCACTCCAAAGTTCCTATCTAGCGGAGAACATAAGAAGAAATTGTTTGTTGGGTACGAAACCACCTCAAAGCTATTCTTTCCGATCAATCTATCCTAGAGTTCGTACTAAAATAACACCAAGATATTCTTTCTGATCGATCTAACCAAGAGTTCGTACTAAAATAACACCATATGATACACATAAACCAACTCTAATGTCACCTAGATACTCCAATGTCACTGCGAGTATCCATGAGTTGATTATACGATATGCATCAAACAATTTCAGATTCATAATACTCAATCCAACACAAAGAACCTCAAAGAGTGCCCCAAGATTTCTACTGGAGAAACAAGGATGAAAACGTGCATCAACCCCTATGCATAGATTACCCCAATGTCACCTCGGGAATCCACGAGTTGAGTGCCAAGACATAGATCAAGTGCTCTCAAATCCATAAAAGTATTCAATCCGATAAAACAAAATCTCAAAGGGAAAACTCAATTCACAACAAGATAGAGAGGGGAAAACACCATATGATCCGACTATATTAACAAAGCCCGTGATACATCAAGATCGTGACATCTCAAGAACACGAGAGAGAGAGAGAGAAATTAAACACATAGCTACTGGTACAAACCCTCAGCCCCGAGGGTGAACTACTCCCTCATCATCATGGTGGCCGCCGGGATGATGAAGATGGCCACCGGTGATGATTTCCCCCTCCGGCAGGGTGCCGGAACGGGGTCTAGATTGGTTTTTCGTGGCTACAGAGGCTTGCAGCGGCGGAACTTCTTATCTAGGGTTATTTCTGATTGTTTCTCTATTTATAGGATTTTTCAGTGTTGGAATCACGCGAAGATGGGCCTCGAGGTGGGCACAACCCACCTGGGCGCGCCTGGGCCTCCTGGCGCGCCCAAGTGTCTTGTGCTCACCTCCTTCACCTTCTGATTCTCCCACGAAGTTTCTAGTGCCTCTTTTGTTCCAAAAAAAATTGTCAAAAAGTTTCGTTGCATTTGGAGAACTTTTATTTCTGCACAAAAAACAACACCACGGTAGTTCTGCTGAAAACAACGTCAGTCCGGGTTAGTTCCATCCAAATCATACCAAAATCATATAAAATTGTTGTACACTTGGCATGAATACTTCATAAATTATAGATGCGTTGGAGACGTATCATTCGCTGACATCTTTCCATAAGATGTGCCACCGGGATTACCACCTATTCGAGAGATTGAGCATCAGATTGACTTAATTCCCGGTGCTTCGCTGCCCAACCGTGCGCCATACTGTACCAGTCCAGAGGAGACAAAGGAGATTATGCGTCAAGTACATGAGCTACTCGGCAAAATTTATATACGCGAATCCCTTAGTCCTTGTGTTGTTCCTATTATTCTAGTGCCGAAAAAGAATGGTACATCACGTATGTGTGTTGATTGTAGATCCATTAATAATAATACTGTTCCTTATCATCATCCTATTCCTAGGCTAGATCATATGCTTGATGAATTAAGCGGATCTACCATATTCTCCAAAGTTGATTTGCGTAGTGAATACCATCAAATTCGTATGAAATTGAGAGATGAATGGAAAACAACATTTAAAACTAAGTTTGGCTTATATGAATGGTTAGTCATGCCATTTGGGGTTAACTAACGCACCTAACACTTTCATGAGATTAATGAATGAAGTTTTACTTGCTTTCATTGGACGATTTGTGGTAGTCTATTTTGATGATATACTGATTTATAGCAGATCTTTGGATGAACATTTGGAACATTTACGTGATGTTTTTATTGCTTTATGTGATGCATGTTTGTTTGGTAACCTTGGGAAGTGCACCTTTTGCACCGAGCGAGTATTTTTTTCTTGGCTATGTTGTTACTCCATAGGGAATTGAAGTTGATAAAGCCAAGATTGAAGCTATTGAGAGTTGGCCGCAGCCTAAAACGGTCACACAAGTGAGGAGTTTTCTTGGACTCGCTGGTTTCTATAGGCGTTTTGTGATAGATTTCAGCACCATTGCTACACCTCTCAATGAGCTTACAAAGAAGGGTGTGCCTTTTGATTGGGGTACCACACAGGAAGAAGCCTTCACGGTATTGAAAGACAAGTTGACACATGCTCCATTACTCCAACTTCCTAATTATATTAAGACTTTTGAGCTTGAATGTGATGCTAGTGGAATTGGATTAGGAGGTGTGTTATTACAAGATGGTAAACGTGTTGCATACTTTTCTGAAAAATTGAGTGGGCCTAGTCTGAATTATTCTACTTATGATAAGGAATTATATGCTCTTATTCGGACTTCGGAAACATGGCAACATTATTTATGGCCCAAAGAATTTGTTATACATTCTAATCATGAATCTTTTAAACACATTAAAAGTCAAGCAAAAATCTGAACCGTACACATGCTAAATGGGTTGAATTCATTGAAACTTTCCCTTATGTCATTAAATACAAGAAGGGTAAAGAAAATGTTATTGCTGATACTTTGTCTCATCGTTGTACTATGCTTTCACAACTTGACTTTAAAAAATTTGGTTTGGAGACGATCAAAGATCAATATGTGCATGATAAAGAATTTAAAGATGTGATGCAGAATTGTAAACAAGGGAGAACCTAGAACAAGTTCGTTGTTAATGATGGATTTGTGTTCTGTGCTAACAAGCTATGCATTCCAGCTAGCTTTGTTCGTCTTTTGTTGTTGTAGGAGACGTGTGGAGGTGGATCAATGGGACATTTTGGCGTGAAGAGGATGGAGGACGTACTTGCTACATGTTTCTTTTGGCCAAAGATGAGATAGGATATTGAGCATTTTGTTGCTCGATGCACTACATATCAAAAGGCTAAGTCACGACTCAATCCTCATGGTTTTTATATGCCTTTGCCTGTACATAGTGTTTCATGCAAGGATATATCCATGAACTTTATTTTAGGTTTACCTCGAACAAAGAAGGGAAAGGATATCATATTTGTTGTCGTGGATAGATTCTTGAAAATGACACACTTTATACCATGTCATAAAAGCGATGATGCTGTTAATGTTGCTGATTTGTTATTTCGTGAAATTATTCGCTTGCATGGTGTGCCAAATACAATTGTTTCAGATCGTAATACTAAATTTTGTAGTCACTTTTGGAGATGTTTATGGGCTAAGTTGGGGACTAAACTGCTTTTTAATACTACATGTCACCCCCAAACTGATGGAAAAAATGAAGTAGTCAATAAAACATTGTCTACTATGCTTAGGGATGTTTTGAAGAATAACCTTAGAATGTGAGAAGGATGTTTGTCTCATATTGAATTTGCTTATAATCGTTCGCCGCATTCTACTACTAAGATGTGCCCTTTTGAGATTGTGTATGGTTTCCTACCTCGTCACCCATTGATTAGTTGCCTCTTTCATATTTGGAGAAGGTTAATTTTGATGCTAAAAAACGTGCTGAATTGATCTTGCATGAGTTAACTAAGGAAAACATTGAGCACATGAATGCTAAATACAAACTTGCTGAAGATAAGGGTAGAAAACATGTTGTTTTTGCGACTGGAGATCTTGTTTGGTTACATTTGCGTGAGGATGGGTTTCCTGATTTGCGCAAGTCAAAACTAATGCCACATGCTGATGGTCCTTTTAAGGTGTTAGAGAAAATAAATGATAATGCACATAAACTTGAGCTACCAGCAGATTTTAGGGTTAGTTTCACTTTTAACATTCAGATTTGAAGCCTTATTTGGCTGAGAAAGATGAGCTTCCGTCGAGGACGACTTCAATTCAAGAAGGGGAGAATGATGAGGACATCACTACCACAGTTACACCCACAACCCCTACTGTTACATTTACTGGACTTTCGTTTCTTGATAATGATTACCAGGTACTTTCGTTTCTTGATAATGATTCTAATGTTCATGAAAATATGATGCTGCCTAAATTGGGTATATTTATTTTGCTTACAAATGAAGGGCTCAGCATGGACAAGAAAGATGAACATTGGAGTGTGATCAAGCATGAAGAGGATGGCGTGCGCAAGGGGTACAAGAACGGATTTTCTGGTGGAGTTTTCAACACTTTACAGCCACCATGATGACATACAAGGTCATGGACGAAATATTCAAGATGGCCTTTCATATATTTCGTCCATAGCTTAATATACGTGCTGCGCCACCTTATTTTTGGGCCAGACCCATGTAATTTCGAAATACACTTTGTAAGCTGTTTTTAGTGTCCGTATTAATAGGAAAAACGATTTAGCACAGAATTTAGTCCCACCTTGCCAAGGGTGGACGAAATTCCCCCCTATCTCCCTATAAATACAACCCTTAGGGCGTCGTTTAGACTTGGATTTTGTTTAGATTAAAAGTTCACCACAGCTGCAACTTCGTGTCCTTCGTTTGTGTTCTACGACCAAACCAAGACGTCACATAACCCCATGTTCATTAATAAAGCTTTTCTCCTATATTCGCAATATTCAGATTGTAATTTCAGTTTCTCGCTTGTTCTTTGTTTGCGTGCAGGAAATAGACCTTCGTGGTCAGGTTGATAGTGCTTCGGTGTGGTCAATAACCTCTCGGAGTTGGTTTAGCGATTGCTAATGCGCGACGCCTTCGCATGTTCGTAGTCGGATCGTGAAAGTCTACTCCACCAAAAGCGATAGCCATCATCTCATCGAAAGACGGGACCCCATCGATAGCCATCATCTGCCAAACCTCCAATGCCATTTTTGGGGGCATGCGAATTCGTTACTTCAAGCTGGCGATCGACCT
Organism: Thinopyrum elongatum; assembly: GCA_011799875.1. Classification (NCBI taxonomy): domain Eukaryota; kingdom Viridiplantae; phylum Streptophyta; class Magnoliopsida; order Poales; family Poaceae; genus Thinopyrum; species Thinopyrum elongatum. The sequence goes on from CM022301.1 coordinate 414,594,089, forward strand.
TTCGATGGATCTGGCGCTCAAAGTTACCCTGGAAGAGCCTTCCTGTCACGGTGGTGTCTCATTGTTCCCCCTTCCGGACGAATTCAGACAAAGGACGAGGACCACCTTCCCACATCCGTGGACACATGCCGTGCGACTAGGCTGGTCACCTTGTACCTAGGGCTGTAAGAAAAGCTCGAGTCTCGTGAGCCGCTCGAGATCGACTCGTTTTTTAGCTCGGCTCGAGATCGACTCGAAAATAAACGAGCTGAGTTTGAACACTTTATATAGCTCGATTGAGAAACGAACTGATCTTGAGCCAATACTAGCTCGCTCGATTTTAGCTAGATAGCTCGACATAATATCATTATGTTAAATGATCATGCCATTATTAAATGGAAATAAGACAATTTATTACCCATATATTCTATCCATGATTTTCTCCATTTTATTTATCAGCAAACATGAAATCTTAATTAAGTGCAGAGAAGATTTAGGCCTTATTATGGCCTTTGGCCAATAATTTGTTTTCCCAATTATACGTTTGTCGTGAATCATTATTTTTTTTTATACTAGACTTTCGGTTGTGAGAGAGTAAGTCGGACTACTTTGAAGAAATTTATATTATCATTGTCTTGATTGGAATAATACGTTTTTAGTACTTTCTTATGTCGTGTTGAGCCTTATCTACTTGGAATAATCACCATGATTTATAACTTTTACCATCTCATTTAACTCGAAACTAGCTCGAGATCGACTCGAGATCGTTACGAGCTGAGCACGAGTCATGTTCTACAGCTCGGCCTCGAGCTTCACTCAGTTTGAGCTCGCTCGACTTTTAATATGATTTGAGCTGAGCCAACTCTAACTCGCTCGAACTCGACTCGTTTGCAGCCCTACTTGTACCTGGTCATGCCCGCACGGGCGACTAGGCTGGTCACCTTGTACCTGGTCATGCGCGCACGGCACATATAACAATCCGGGAACGATTCTCCTCTAGGATTAACACCGTCATGTTTAACTTCTGTCCATGTGCGATGTGGCGTTAGGGCGAATACCTGAGGGTAGAACCATACGCGAGTTCAACAGGGATTACCTCCCCAGCTCCAAAGGAGGAAGCAGGGTATCACTAGGAGGAAGAAGTTTTTGTTCAATTGTTTCCGATTTGCGAAAATTCGGACGTGCGTGGATGCATGACGTTGGACGTCACAAAGTGTTCAGATCGCGAGACCCGGATATTTAGCGACGTTTTAATGGACGGTGTTAGAGATACCCTGACAAAGCGGACATTTTGCTTTGCTCGACAGTAATTCAGGCACACAATAGCAGTTGTCGATTTCAACGGTCAGTAGGAGACGGGAGGTGAACACGAAATCACCTCGCGACACGGCAGCGACTCGCACCGAGGGCGGGGGGCGGCAGGCGAGCACGAAACCACCTCGCGACACGCGGCTCCCACCACAGAGCACCGAGAAAACGGAGAAAATCTTGTGCGCCGCCCCGCTTCCCTTTTCCTCCCCTCCATCCCCTTGGGCAAGAACATAACCAACTTTCCCTTGCGGCTGCGCACGGTCGTCTTCCACAACCTCCACTCCCTGCGCGCAGCCGCTACCCCGTTTCCACTTCCTGCCCGAGCACCAGCCTAACCCGGCAGACGCCAAGATCAAGCAACCAGGCGCATAAAGCAAGCTTAGAAGCCAGAACCTTCTTCGATCGATCAGCCACAGTCGGGCGGAACAAGAATCACTTCGATCCGGCCGGTGCAAGAACTTGCTGGGACAGGCGAGGGCGACGACGACGACGACGCCGGGCGTTTTCCGCTTTCCGACGGCAAGCGAGGTGGCAGTGGCACCGGCGGGATGGGCCTTTCGGCGGTGAGGCGTGACCCGCCGCTCTTCTCCAAGTCGCCGGCGTCCCTGCTGCTGCTCTCCAAGCTGCTCACCCTCTACCGTTGAGCTTGCGGCGGGCGTTTGTTTCCTTCTCGGTCGGGTCAGTCATCCATCCATGGGCGCCATGTGGTCGTCGGCGAGGCGGGGCGGGGGCACGGCGCTGGGGGACCTGCCGGAGAACTGCGTCGCCGAGGTGATGCTCAGGCTGAACCCGACGGAGATCTGCGGGATGGCGCGGCTCAGCCGCACCTTCCGCGGCGCCGCGTCCGGGGACGCCGTCTGGGAGGCCAAGCTGCCGCGCAACTACGCGCGCCTCCTCGCCGCTGCCGGCGGTGGCGACGAGGAAGCCGCCGCGTTGGAGGCGGAGGCGATCCCGAAGAAGGAGGTCTACGCGCGGCTCTGCCGCCGCAACTCCCTCGACGACGGCACCAAGGTTTGTGCTTTGTCCCATCTTTCTGGTTAACATCGCCACTATGAAGTAAACTGTGTCTGTTAAAACAAAGTGAGATTTAAGACAAAACCTTGTGCAAATTAGTATGCCTGCAAATTAATAAAGCTGCTGGAATTTGAGTTTATTTTTGTGTAAAATTTGTGTTAATACAGGTGCAGGAATTTGATTTTATTTTGGGGTGAAGTTTGCGTTAATAAAGTGCAGGAATTTGAGTTTAAAATAAGGTTTACGGAGAAGTCCGATTAGTTTCAAACGCCAATTTGAAGATGAGCTTGTTTTGTTTTCCTTGAATTGCTGTTGCTAATTTATTATTGCTACCGCAAATGAAATTCAGTATCTGGTTCATTGTGCAGGAGTTCTGGCTCGACAAGGCTGGTGGAGGCACCTGCATGACAATCTATTCGAGGGCGCTTTCGATAACAGGCATCGATGACAGGAGATACTGGAACTTCATTCCAAATGATGAATCAAGGTGCTTTCATCAAAACCAAATACGACAGCTTATAATGGGCCTCATTAATAGGAACTTTATGCCATGACTTCTTTCTTTTTGTTTGTGGATGAGTATCTGAACTCCGGGTGCGTATCGCCGAAGCTGAGCAGCAGTTCCCGCTATTCGTAGTGCTCACTTGTCGTTTGTTGTAGCCACTTAAGAACTCCAAATGGTGCAAACATCATCAACTCTCCCTGTGTTCAACTCGTGTTACAAGTTGCAACTGACAGTTAGTTAGCTTGTCTTGATAATAAAAGCAAAAGAAGGCGGGATTGTGAACAACACACTACTTCCACATGTCACCAACTAGGGTTGTGATTATCTGCAGTGGCCCCTGAAATGTATGCCAGTTGGAACATGATAAGCAGTAGTTGTTTCTTATGATGCATTGGTGCCTTTCATGTGAGATAATTGAGCATGTTTGCTTTGTTAATCATGCTTTCATGTGAGATAATTGAACATGTTTGCTTTACCGGCATACGACAACGCATATCCATTTCAAATACGGTACAAGTGTGTGCTTGTACAGTTATGCTTTCTCAACTGTATATGGTTATAGAGTCACAGTGTTCCAAACATTTGGCAGATAAGAGAAGTCCTGATAAGCATGTTGCTTTTTCTGCAGGTTCCGTTCGGTTGCTTATCTCTCGCAAATCTGGTGGTTTGAAGTCAGAGGGGAGGTTGAGTTCTGCTTCCCAGAAGGTACATATAGCTTGTTCTTCCGAATTCATCTGGGAAGGCCTTTCAAGCGGCTCGGTCGCCGGGTTTATAGTGCCGAGCACATCCATGGCTGGGACGTAAAGCCGGTGCGCTTCCAGCTATCGACTTCGGACGGGCAGCAGGCCCAGTCCAAGTGTTACCTAACTGATCCAGGTGTCTGGATCTATCATCATGTCGGCGATTTCGTCGTGAAGGACTCGAACGAGCCACTGAATATCCAATTTGCAATGGTTCAGATAGATTGCACACACACAAAAGGAGGCCTGTGTATGGATTCAGTGGTTATAAAACCCAAATGCCTTGCGCGGAAAAAGGGACCTCGGAGTTGTGAGTAGATTTGGTGAGCAGATTAAGCTGGATGTCTGTAGAAACGATATGGTTTTGCTTATTTCTGCCGTCGTGTGCTTTCGGCCGTTGATGTTTTTCAGTCATGTAATGTAAATGTAATTGGAGGGGTGAGTGATTTTTTATTTCCTCTTGTCCCTATAGGAGCATCAAACATGTCACACCTTGTAAATTGCGAGTTTAGTGACATATATACATGTTTGCCTTTGCTATGTTCTGTGGCACCTGATCCTTGTGTTCCAAACCTTGGTTGAATCAAATTCCCCTCAACTTCCTTTTTATTTTTAACTTACTCCCTCAACTCCCTTGTGGCCTGCAAATAGAGAAATCTTGAGGTTTCTGGTCCAACAAATCAAACAACAATACAAGAAATGTTTCAAGGATTTGAAACTCTACAAATCCTATATACCTAAATAGTTGATCTCCACTAACTCAATTATCTTAACATGCAATTATGTCAACTCAGTATGCAACCATGTATGTCCCACTAAATTTAATTGTTAACATATAACTATGTCATCTCACCATGACACTGCAGGAAAAAGACCACCTTAGCATGCACCTTGCATGCTATTTATATTTTTTTATACAACAATAAAAATAATCAAATATAATAAACTATATGTACTTTTGTTTCAGTCCTCATATTGCTAGTCCAAATACAAAAGTTTTGTACCGCCAATTTTCATAGAAATAGCTGCATCCAATTCAAAGCAAAGAGGTCCTGAATAGCGCAAAAAACACCTGTGAAAAATTGTTTGTTGGGGACATGTCATTCCTTTGGGGCGTGTGGATGGGGATGGGGTGTGCTTATGACAACATAGCCATTGCACAAAGGACGGCCTCTGCTGGTGCTAAACACCTGTTGCTGACACTGAGGATGCCGCCGGATGAGATCATGCGTGACAGCGAACCCAGATAAGATTTGTGATGTTGGTTGCATGACACCACATCCACACTTTACAACTTTATACAACTAACCAGAGCATGATTAATCAGGGAAAGAACAACTTAAACTTTTTAAAAGATGAGATGGCAACAAGAACATCTATCAGCGACTAATTTTCGTGTTTTGACCCTTTTCGTATACTATTTCGGGATCTGACCCTCATTGGAAAAAAATTCGGGATCTGACCCTTTTCTTACCGCCAGGCACTTTGGCGGTAGGGTATAATAGCCTACCGCCATGCCCCTTGGCGGTAGGGTTGGACACCCTACCGCCAAAAAGTTCTAAGTTTCCAACACAGAGCGTGCCCAGGGCCTACCGCCAGACCCCTTGGCGGTAGGGTATAACAGCCTACAGCCAGATCCCTTGGCGGTAGGCAGGAACCCTACCGCCAAGCCCCTTGGCGGTAGGCTGTTATACCCTACCGTCAATGTGCCTGGCGGTAAGAAAAGGGTCAGATCCCGATTTTTTTTCCAATGAGGGTCAGATCCCGAAATAGTATACGAAAAGGGTCAAAACACGAAAATTAGCCTCTATCAGCACAGGAATCTACACCGGATGGAGTGGATCAGTGTCAGCACTGGATCATGGAGCTTAATTAATTGTTAGTTAATACCATTTGCAATGGATCATCATGCTCCATGATTATTTAACTATTAGTTAATAGCATTTGCAATCGATCAGCATTGTTTAGGCAACCAATGACACTGAGAGATCCAATGCTAATCCAGGATCCAAGGATATTAATATTGGTATGCAGCCTTTGCTAAGCCCCTGCTGCAACATCACTCAGAGAAGGACAGCAAATTCTCCACTGAGAAGATGCAGAGATCCAGATTGCACTAAAACTTATCTTGCTGGACAAAAGAACTAACTGAAATTAATTAGTAGGAATGAGTTCCTACTCTAGATTGGTATAAGTGTGTTTCAATTTCATCTGGCATCTGCTAATAAAACAGGTCATTGTCTAACTTCTGACTGAAAGAACCATGCCCAATTGTCCGTCGATCCAGCTTTTCTTCCGGGCGCAACAGAGGAAGGTCCATTGGGCGTAGAGAGAGTACCATGTGATCATAGTGAATATCGATAGGTTCTTGGCGATTTTGGGCTCACATGAACTTGCTAAGTTCCTTTTGTTCCTCCAGAAAATTTCAATTCTTCAAAAAAACCAGCATTGAGATGGTTGTGAGGTATTATGTGAAATCGTCATGATTTCATGAAATGGTTAGAATTTTGTGGCCCGAGTAAAAATAAAAGTAGAGGGCATATAGTTATTTTTAACCCTTCATGCTTGTCATTGTAACATAGACCACAAACGAAGTCGTATTGACAAAACTTTGCAAAAACATAGTTCATTCGGTTATAATTTTTGCATATTGGATTTGTTTCTGAATATTCAGAAACCTTGCAACACACTTGTTTGTACTCCCTCTGTAAAGAAATATTAGAGCGTCTTTATTTCTTTACGGAGGGAGTACGTTCGAAAGTATAAAGAGAGACGCATCCTATATAACATTTACAATCATGCTTCAGACTTTACACAGTGGGCTGGTGTAAAGAGGGTGCAATACATAGCAAACCACATCATCTACTTAACTGCTCCTGCTCAGTTGCATTCTCGGAAAATTGGCAACCATATAACCCACTGCCCACACATACTTATCATTATTTTAATGACAAAACTAAGTTGGGGCACATCAAACATGGCATGATCCAAAATACAATTTTCTTAAAGCACGGTAGACCATCGAGTATTTTATAGCATAATAGGCTATAGGAGACTAAGATTGCCCATTATCATGATGCGGCGACGAGGCCACAACATCTCCACAAACATCGCAAGTTAACCGAATACCTCCTCATTGCAGACAGGGCATGCCTGAATGAAACCAAAGGTACATATCAGAAAAAGAATCAGATAATCCTCTGAATATCAGACAACAGAGGATTGCACACCAAGATATCACACAACAGAGAATGTTGATATGGAGTCAAGATGAAGTCTACTAAAAAAGCACATCCCGTATCTGGATATATTGATTTTGTTGAGCGACATAGCAGGTTTATATTAACATTTAGAATCTATTCATGGAGAACGAAAACTTATATTGGAATTGTAGCATATCAAAATAAAATTGAATAGTATTTAGAGAAGAAAAAAGTCTGAGTTTTACCTTGTTAATCTTAAGCCAGCGAGTTATGCAATCTGCATGGTAACAGTGGCTGCAGGGCAATCTTATCAGTTTCTGTCGGCTTTTATAGTTTGATTTGCAGATCACACATCTGCATGGGGATATCACACGATTATATGTTTGTCTTAGGGTTACAAAATGATGAGCAGTTCTCGGAGTAAAACTAAATGTCACGTACTCATCGATATTCTTTTTGCTGGAGAAGAAGTTGCATTTGTTCCTAAAAGGCTGCAGGTAGCTTATCAGGTCATCCGATAATCCTCTGGATTGAGTTCCTACTTCTTCACCAATTGCTTGTAGTTGCTACAGAACACCAAAACAATAGTGAAAAGTTGCGCAGAAATGGGATTTTCATGTGCTACAAGATGTCAATCAAAGTGTGTCTCTTTATGTCCAATTGTTTTTAATGTCAAATCATGGGAACAAAGTAGTAGTATAACACTACCTTAAACCTTCTGTATGGGAGCAGGTAGTATATATAAGTGAACTACATTGGCACAATATGTGTTCAGAAAATTGTTTGTTCTGTCAAAACCGTCAAAGAACGTTTATTCGGCAAAAGCAAAACAGCATACCTCGTATGACATATTATCCGGGTCGACATTATCTTCTGTCGCCACCTGCATATACAGATTGTCATCAACTCATCATTCTGGGACCCCCTTCAAATTTCAGTGCACACATTGGGAATCCCTTTCCAAGGAATGTGCTGATGATCCCAATGAGGCAACCAAAGGAAACAAAAGAGTAGAGAAGCAACAAACCTGAGCTGCATTATTGGCAGGCCTATACTCAACAGCTGGTGATGATGGTTCCAAGGACACGCTGCCTAAAAACAATGCACCATGGACATGTAGCACGCGTGAGCATTAGTTGATTACAGCTAATGAATCCACCTCAAACAACGCAAAAGATGCTCGGAGATTGGGAGCAGTGGCACTACTATGTTATTACCGGCAAATTCCCTTGTAGCGAGCGAATCCTCCTCCTCTTGCAATTGCTTAGCCAAAGCCTCATCCGATTCGCACCAGGCCTCGATCTTGTGGGTCTCCGAGGAGAGATGGACAGCGTAGGTATTCGGAGCTGCCATTGCTGAACCGTGACGCTCCCCTGCAGCAATTTGCAGCTAATGAACACTGTAATTAATCAACAATCAATGCAACACTGCAGATAAAAACCCTCTTCTGACTATCATCTTAACTGAAGGAGCATTCAGAATTAGGATTCGGAATTGCATTAGAAGCTGATGATTGCCGTGTATTATTCCTCTTTCCATTTCTAGACTGACTAAGAACCAAATTTCAGCAATTACTGGTGCTCTGGAGGAAGTACAAGATCACACTCTCCAAATAAATATAGCTAAGTTGTACTCTTAAACATAGCAGTCAGGGCTGTTGTAATACCTAAAAGAGCTCGAATTTCCAAAGAAGAACAGTAAAAATCCAATCTTGGTATTTTATCAATCTCGACCCCTTTAACATCCCACAGAATATATTTCCCGGCTCAATTCTGATCTGATGACATGTTAGACACGCCGCCCCAAGAACAAAAGGGAAAAAGGGGCAGAATCTGGAGTATATCCGGGCAATCTTCTGCTGGGCGGAGAAGGGGAGGAAAGGGAGGGACAGAGACACGATTGCCCGGGATCAAGAACAAAATTCACCCAGCGATTCTCGGTGATCGAGGAATATGCGTACCTTGCCTGCTGCCGCCTCTGAGATGAGCGCAAGAACAGAGAGTGACGGCGCCGCCTCTGCCGCCCAGCCTCCGCCTCCGCCCCCGCCCCCGCCTTCCCTGTCCCTCTCAGCCGAGCCAGCCGTGCGCTATTGTGCTACTGGCGAAAGCTTTATGCTACCGACGTGGTCGCGGTTGCTCCAAAGTCAAAGTGATGGAGACTACCTACTGGTATCTCTTCTCTTCTCTTCTTTTTTTGGTTTGTCTTGATTTGCATTCCCTCCTTCCTTTGTGTCCCTTGCTCTTGCCTTGGCAACGCAATCTTTTCATTCTTGTTTCCGTTCAATCAAATTGCAGTTGCCAGATTTTGTTGAGGGTAATCTTGATTTCCATAATAATCCGAAAACATAACGTGGCACAAATAGAACGTAAATATTACAATGTCATATCCATCTGGATTATGTATGGTTGAATCTACAAAAGAAAAAAGTATGCCCGATCTTTTTTTCCCATTTTCGCCGGGGGATAGGATGATCTCTTGTGAATGCCCGAGCCATGGTTCGAGATGCAACGCTTGCGTGAGCACTTATGTTTTCCTTTTGAGTAATATCTTTTGGTTGTGATCATGGTTGTAAGTTGTAAAAGCAGTTATAGTAGAGTCATCACGGTCAAAATGGGCGATCTAGCAGAGTTGCTGTCGGCATAAAAAAACTCAAGGTATACCCCGACCTCACCGACAGATGGGCCACCCCAAAAGCCACGTCACTGCACACGTGGCGACATGCAGATCCTTGTGAAGACTTACCCTAAGTAAAACCCACACCGATTAAACCGAGTCCAAAAACGTCAGCAGTAACGCCTAGAGCGAGTGCTCGGTTTCCCGAGCACCGATGCCCACCGGCAAACGTGCCGCACATGCGGACAGGCCCCACAGCCACGGGTGCGCCACATCCGGACCAGGCATTTAATGCGGGTACACGCTACGGTGCGTAGCTTACCACAGGAGCAACGCTTGCATGAGCTTTTATGTTTTCCTTTTGAGTAATATATTTTGGTTGTGATCATGGTTGTAAGTTGTAAAAGCAATTATAGTAGAGTCGTCATATCACGTTGATAGGCAATTATAGTGGAGTCGTCATATCGTGTCAATAGTCATAATAACTGACGTATGACGATCGTAAGTTGAAATGGGCGGTCTAGCAGAGTCGTTCACGGTATAATAAAAATGGGGGTATACCCCGAGCTCACCGGCAGATGGGCCAGCCCAAATGCCATGTCACTTTACGGAAAAGGCACATCGAAATTTCATTCCCCTCAAAAATATTACAACATCCAAAGGATATTATTCCAGTACATACACGTAGCGGCATGTAGATCCTTGTGAAGACTTACCCTAAGTAAATTTCATTCTGGTTAAACCGAGTCCAAAGACGTCAGAGGTGACGTCTAGAGCGGGTGTTCAGTGTCTGGAGCACTCGGCACCATGTGTCGCACATGCGGACAGATCCCACGAGATATACTAACTTGCAACATGAATATCTTGGTAACTGCTGCTTCTTTGAAGTAAGTGCTTTTGGCCGCGGGGGTGCCACATCCCTGACCGCGTGTAACACCCTGGATTTTGGCTTTTTCTTTTTCTTTTGGATTTTTTTGGATTATTGCTTTGATTTCTTTTTTTTGGCTTTGTGGTCTGGAAACTTGGGAAGATCATAACTTCCTAGGCTCCCAAGTGGCTTGTCATCCTCAATTCCATCCCAAGACCTTGTCATTTTCATCTTCGCCCAATCCCAATATTCTTTTTATTGGGAAGTTTCCTTTTTCTATTAAAGGAATAACCCAGTTTGCCCTAGGTTGTTTCACAACCTACCTTTATGCTTTGCCATTGACTCCCACAAAATTCTCATAAATCCTATGGGACATATCTTTCAAAGACATGTCAAAATTATTCCTTGCCTAGTTTAAAAATAATTCACAAGTCTTCCTTTTCCTATTCTGCCCTAAGTGGCTTTTTGAGAAGGAAGTGCTATTTATCTTTGCTTGTTTGCCCCCAAACTTTTTGGGCACTCTTTCCTATCCATATCATTGTCTTATGTCAAAATTCAACTCAATTTGCCTAGTGAATCTTCCTCAGCAAATTTTCAAAGTATCTGTCAGATGGAAGCCTTGGTGAGGGAAGTACTAGCTAGGAATATCAAAATGAGTTGAAATTTTGCGAGCTTCTTAATATGCCCAAATTATGACTCTCCACCAGATTTCAGCTCATTTACATTATCTATGTGAGCACACCTTCAAATCTTTGTTTCTGGTCAGATTTTCAGTGTGTGAAGCAACTATATTTTATATTGCTTCATTATTTCTGAAAATTTACCAGGACATGCTCCTACCAATATAACATCTCTCCACCAAATTTGGACTCATTTCATCAAGCTATTATTTTTCTATATTTTTTTTCAAAAATCTGTCCAGAGAGCTGCATTGTGAAGCAAGTACCATTTTGGTATGTCCAAATGGTATGAAACTTTTACAGTGCCTTCATATGCTTATATAACTCATCTCAAAATTCAGCTCAATCCCATTTGTCATGAGAGTGCTACTCCATACTTTGCATTTCTGACCAGTGGGGTACATTCTACAGCAAGTGCTATTTATCTTCATCTAAATGATCTAAAAATTTGCAGAGATGATCATCTTAGTATGTGATCACTCTCAGCCAAAGACCAGAGTCTATCTCGAGACCAATCTCCCTCACTGCACTCCAAACACCTTGTTGTTCCTGCGGATCCCAGCAAGCTGTGGTCACCTCAGTGGGTACTATGCTCGTTTCTTTCCTCCTTGGCATTCTTTGATGAATGAACAATCCTCCTGACATGGTATGGCCGGCCAGGGTGCACCGCGTGCGCCTGTTCACGCGGTGACTACGTGCCTGGCATGCGTATTCTCGCGCTCTGGCAAACCGCGGCCCTGTTCTCGTTTGTTCCTCCTCTTCTCGAGCTCTCTTCGTGTCCTGGAGCTCACTCGTGATCGTGCAGTCACTTCCCTGCCTCTGCCCCTTCCTATCTCGCCGTCGTCGAGTTGCCATCGACCTCGCCCGTGACCTGCCGCCCCTGCCATCGCCATGTCCGCTTGCTTGCGGCTTCTCGAGTGCTCCCGAGCCCTCCCCGGGCCTATAAGAAGGATGCCCGAGCCCCTCCGCAGCTCATCGCCCCCTCCATCCCCCTCCTAGCCCACCAGAGCTCTCTGCCCCTGTAACACCCCCAGATCTTTACTCTGTCATTAACCTAGACAACATGCCTTGTCATCATGATTATCATCATCAAATTGCATTTAAGAAATAATCCAATTCAATTCAAAATTCAAAATGCAAGACAAATAATTATTTCATCAAACATCAAAACAAAAATGTTCATAATGTTGTAAATAATCTCAAGGCAACTATAAAATTGGAACCAACCTTAACAAAATCCCCAAAGATGCCCCTGGATTTTATTTTGGTGGTCCAGCAACATTTGTCTTGACTTATTCAATTTCTAAAAATACCTAGCCACTTCCAAATGCCCTGAAATATTTTGTGGCAGTGACAAAATTCACAAAGTATTTATGTGGCCTAGTCCTACATTTACCAAAAGTGTTTTGGCAGCCCTAATTATTTCTATACAGCTTCTGTTAATAAATAAAAAGAAAAGCAGAAAAGCAGAAAAATAGAAAAGGGCATAGGCTTACCTGGCACTGGGCCGAAGCCACAGTGCGGCCCAGGCAGCCCAGCAGGCCTCCCCCACCTACCTCGTCTCGGTGTCGTCCTCCCCATGGTCGACCGCGCTCGCTCCGGCCACGGCTCGACACCGCGACAGAGCAGCTGGATGGGGATAAGAACGGCGCCCAGTTCGCCTCCCCTGGACGCCGCACCATTCGTCCCCCCCTCTCTCTCTCCCTCGCGCGCCCACTCGCTTCCCCTCTCCTCTGCCGCGCAGCCGAGTGCCACCGTCGCCGCACCACTGCTCCACCGCGGCCACCGGCCACCCTTCGCCCAGCCACCGAGCCCACGAGCTCCGCAGTGCCCCTCCACATCGTCTACGGGCATCAATTTGAGCCAGGCGGCGCTACAGGGACGGCCACGAGCTCTTCTTCCTCCTGCCGCCGCCGGCGAACTTCCTCGATTCCGGCCGCCTCTGCGCTCCTAAGCCCCGCAACGGCCACCGTGAGCCGCACCGTAAGCATCCGTTCTTCCTCCCTCCCTTTCTACCCCGCGGGCGCGCCGTAGCTAGCCGTCACCGACGCCGTCCTCTGCCGTCTGCCATTACCGGAGAATTGCTCACGGCAGAGCCGCCCGAGCTCCTCCACTTGGTCCATCGCGCTTCAGGCGCTCGCCTTAGTCCGCCTAGCCGTTTAGCTTGCTCGAAGACGAATCGAAGTCACGCGCCCGAGCTCGGCCGATTTGCCACCGCCGCTGACCTCAACGCCGGCTCCTTTTCCGGCGACCATATGGTCTGGCGATGCCACCGTTAGACGCGCGGCGCACAGGCCGTTCGAGAGCAACAAACCGCGGCGAAAAAGATGCCCCGTACGCAAAATCCGAGCTCGCCGGAGTTCTCAGATGCGTCCGGCGTTCGCCGGAGCGTTTCCGGCGCCGGCGTCCTACGTGGACTGACCGGTGGGCCACCCTGAGCCACTGGCAACTAGGTCCCATGGGCCCAGTTGACCAGTTGACCAGGTAAGCGAGCTGACGTGGCGCCCACCGCCACTGACGTGTGGGTCCCCCATGTCAGCACTTTAGTTAGCAGCTAATTGCACTTAATTAAGTTAGACCACTAATTAGCTAAGACACTGACAGATGGACCCCACCTAGTTAATAACTCTGTTAGTTTAAAATTAATTCACTGTTATAACCACAGAGGCTGACAGGTGGGCCCCACCTATCAGTTTGACCACTCAGCAGCTCAGTTGACTGGCTGACGTAGAGCTGACGTCATGCTGATGTAGTAATCCTTTTTCTGTTATTTAAAATAATTCTAGAAAATATTTAAATATTTGAAAATTCGTAGAAAATAAACTGTAGCTCGGATCGAAAAACTTAAAACATAAAAGTTGCTCAGAACGACGAGACGAATCTGATCGTGTCGTCTGTTTCCATGTCGAAACCCTCTACGTAGGAGAACCCGCAACTTTTCATCCGTTTCCGGTAGATGAATAGTGCATGCTTACCGGCTAATCCAACTCTAATTCTATAATAACTAAAATGACCTAGATGCATCTTTAGGCAACCCTGCACTGCATCCTAGTCGTGGCATGCTTGTGTTGCATCGTTTGCTGTCTATTTACCTGTTTCTTCCCCCTCTTCTCTCTCGGTAGACCCCGACGTCGATGTAGCTCCCGAGGCCGACGCTGCTCAGGAGCCCGACGACGCAGTTGACGATCTTGCCCTTGCCGCCGAGCAAATAGGCAAGCACCCACTTTTTGAGCATTCCGATATCGCCCATTCTCTTCTCTTTTATGCTTGCATTAGAATCTGCTGCTGTTACTGTATCCTATATCTGCTGCATAGCCTGTTTATTGTAACCTGTTATTGTTACCTACCTACTTATCCTAAACTGTTTAGTATAGGTCGGGTAGAGACCCAGCAGAGACCCCACTTTACCTCGACTGCCCCGCTGGATCATCAGAAGACCCGATCAACGGGATCGAAGACCAGGCCCCGGCACCGCACATCACTTCCCCTTAGTTGCTCGACACTATTGGGTTACTATCGAGTACCGAGGGTGATACCTCGTCAGCACTTCTGATGATAACCTTGTAGGTTAGTTACTCGGGCGTGGTCAGTGAGGGTGATTCCTCCTACACCACCCTCGATAACGACACCGTTGCGCAACTCCTCAAGACTGGACCTCGAGGGTGATTCCTCCTCCGTTCACCTTGACGGTAACATCAGAGGGAATTCCATCGAGGGTGATTCCTCAGGGTTCCCCTTGGTGTCGGACACACGGTTACCATTGTTACTATAAAGTTACACTGAAACATGTTACTAAAGACGGGTCAGCCCTGAGGGGTACCCGCGCGAGATTAATTGTGAGTGATGTGGAATCGGGTGGACCTGGATGGTGCCCGAGATTTGAACACGAGGCGTGGCCGGGCATTCTTAGCCCTTGCCGCAAGTCCTCGAGATGGGGCGACGGGGTCACATCTTTCGTGAGTCTCTGCTTGTTACCACGCGCTCCTAGTCCACTAACGGTTTGGATATTTGATCCGAGGGGCCTCTGGCCTAATAGCACTAACCATCACGTGGGCATAGTATGGGCGTTCTGCGTCGTATACTTCAGTCGGAGCTTAATTGACGTCAGCGAGGAGCGGCACACGCTGGGTTGGACTGGGAACGCAGCCGCGCTTGTATTAAGGGGTTGCTAGGTCTGCTCACCGGTGATGCACGTAACGCGCAGGAGTCCCCGGGGCGATGGCCCAAGACCCCTGGGCGCATAGGTTAGTCCGGCGTGCTGACCTCTCTGTTAGGTATTCGGTCGGGTTGCGGTGTATCGTTTGGCCGAGGCCTGGCATGACCCAGTAAAGTGTGTCCGGCCGGAGTTAAGCGAGCGTGGTGGGTAAGTTGGTGCACCCCTGCAGGGAAGAACTAATCTATCGATAGCCTGTCCTATGGTAACGGACACTCGGAGTTGTATCCCGATCGGTACAACTAGAACTGGAGATGAAACTGGATAGTATGGCTCTGGGATTGCTTTCTCGCAGGTTGTCGAGGAAGGATCTCTGGGCGAGGTTGATACACTACTACTACTTTACATTATGTTAATCTGCACTCTTCTAATGCTGCAAGACCGATGAAGATGATTGAAGATGCTAGTCTACGATAGGACTAGGCCTTCCTCTCTATTCTGGCATTCTGCAGCCCAGTCCACATATACAGCCTCCTTTGAAAATGTTGCATATGTAGTGTAGATCCTTGCTTGCTGAGTACTTCAGATGAGTACTCACGTTTGCTTTATTTTCTTTTTCTCCCCATATCCAATTGACACCGCCAGATGACGGAGCCCCAGAGATAGCTGCCCCCATCGACGACTATGGGTACTACTACTACCCTCCCGACGAGTACGACTACGAGGAGCCGACCGACGACCAGGAGTAGGTTCGGAGGATCCTAGGCAGGAGGCCTACGCCTTTCGATCGTAGTATTTTATTTTGCCCCGCCTTCCTAAAGGCCTATCTGTTTCTCTGTAATATCTGTACCCTGATATCTGATGCTTCCGCTGACACTTGTATTCCATCGAACTATGTATTCAAGCCCTCGAGGCCCTGGCTTGTAATATAAAGTTTGTATGACTTTATTTTTGTTTTAGAGTTGTGTTGTGATATCTTCAAGTGAGTCCTTAGGCTTGATCGTGTGCATTTGCGTGTATGATTAGTGCACGATTAAGCCGGGGTCGTCAGAGGTTGGTATCAGAGCCGACTGCCTGTAGGAACCCCCTTTCCAACTCCTTGTCGGAAGTTGAGTCTAGTGGTCCAAAACTAATTTTACTAACATGGCTGTGTGGCTTACGGGCCCACGTCGCCAATTGGGCGGTATTAGGATCTTTTATTCCTCGTCTATACTCTGGGACTCTGATCTCTCTTCCTTTCGGGTTAAAATTTTATTAACTTGACATTAGGTTCTCGTAACCACTTCATCCCGGAGAGCCCCTACACTACAGATGATCGCTTGGTTCATCAGAAGACTCCGAAGATACTCCTCAAAGTTCCCGAGACCCTTGGGCCCACTACCTTTGCAGTTCCTGACCACCGACAAACCCCCGTGGATAACCAACCATCTTTGCCGTTTGTATCTTCATTCCCAGATATTCCTTTATGTACGAGATACCCCGTAATACTCCTTGTTAATCCGGGAATCCTTTGAGCCTACTGCCGTGCAGCTTCTTTCACACCGCGGGTAATTCCTCGCACTTATCGGGGATTCGTTCATCCCTAGTTGTTCATATGTCTCACAAAATTCTTTGAAATGCAATTCGATCTCCCGAAGATCCTCTGCAGCCTAGTGCTCCCGAAAGTCTTGTCTGCCTGCATTATGGTTAATTCCATATGTTTAGCAATCTTCATTGACATTCCTCGTCATTTGCCATTTTGAGTCCCTTGATTCATTCTGCTGCGAATGCTTTCTATCATCCGACAATTCCTAGAATTCGTCCTTCCGGCTCAGTCACCATTCCGGACATGAGCTGGTTCTCGGCCAATCAAGTATTGATTGATTGTCCAACTAAGCATGTACAAATCACTCGTCCCTCTGCCCAGGTGAACTAATTGTCACTCCTGGCTTTGGAAATCGTGAACCCTCTGAATTTTATACTTGGGTTGTTCAAGTGCTTCCTTAATTCGATGTGCTTGCCTCCCGTCCTTTCTCGGAGGACTCTCAGGTGGAACCAGTTGTTAAAACCTTACCCCGTTAGTTCTCATGGATCACTTGATTCCTTTTGTGGACAATTATCCGACCGATTCTTTTCTATTCTAAGAACCTTATCGGTTCCTTCCCGTAGACATTGCCTTTGGCACTGAAGCATTCTCTACTTCTTGCCGTTTGTATATCCGCCCTGCTTGCATGGCATGGAGAGACAGTGCATTCCTTCTCCATATTGACTTGGGACTGACTACTGACCAGGACATGTCCTGTAACCATGGGTGGAGATCTCTGTAAGACGGAACACTAAAGTTCTGTTCAACCTACTCAGTTTTGGTCAGAGCTTTTGCTTCTGATCCTTCATTTCTAAACCATAACTCCTTTGTACTTAAACGTTGGGTTATTCCAATGATTCTATAATCCGATGCCTTTCCATTCTAACTTCTTCTGGTTGAGTACCGTTACTCACATTGGATCCCTTGTGGACGGCCAAATTCCTGTTGGATTATACCCGACACTGTCCCTCGTATTCAATAACCTTGTGAGTTCTTCCCTGATACAAATACCTTCGGTAATTTGTATCATCCGCTTTGACTTTGACACTTTGCTTTCGAACTCATATCCCTTGCTTTGGTTGATGGTTGTATAGATTCGTAAAATGTCCCGATGGGTTGTATCTATGCTTCTGCCATCTGCGAGAACCCATAAACTTCTACGAGTCATACTCTACTGGTGTTACGCCAGATAAATTTTCAACATTTCAACTTCACTAAAAGCGAGAAGTGAATGAGTAGTTGTTCATTGAAGAAGTGGGAGTCGACCTTGAACTTTGTGTTCATGCCCATGGACTCGATGTAGAACTTATCATGGAAGCTGCTCGTAAAAATAATTATTTCCTTGGTACAAATTCATCTTGTATCTGTGAATTGATCCTTTGCAATCGTGTTTCCGGCCATATTGATATTCTTTGATTCCTTTTCCCGGATAAGTTAAAATACTTGTCCTCTGCAGATCGTTTCACCCGTCCAACCTCTTCTCCGATTTACCTTCCGGTATTACCCCTAGTACTTGTTACTGGGAAGTTTAATACCCCATCACATCATTCCTAGACTGATCAGCTCAATCATTATCGTATCGATTTTAATTATGCTACCTGGTCCTTATGCCCGGAGCAACATCCGACGATGAGCTAAGCTTACGTCGATCTTCCTCATCTTATCATTTCACCTCGCACAACAAGCTTGATTTTGAGCTTGTGTCGAATCCGTGGTACTCATAGCCTTTCACTTCATTCTTCCTTTTGCTTGATGTCGTCGCTGCTCGATGGCATCTTCATAGAGTCTCTCGACAAAATTTGTCGTGATCACCGTCGACATTTTGGCTTCTTCAGAGATGTCAATTGAACTCATGGTGAGAAGTACCATCCTTGCCCCTCGATGATTTGTGATATCATCGACAACACTCTTGTCTTCTTTCCAACACATGTCTGATCATATCTTGGTTATACTTTGAGCTCCTTGCTATTCTCGCAATTGTTCCTTGAGTAATTCTTGTGATCTTCAACTCCAACCCTTACTTGAAACACCATGTTATCGCTATTTCGAAGCATGATTGTTGTATTCCGAATATCAACAACAACATTGGAGGCACATTGCCAAATGCTTCTTGATCTATTATCCGGACACCGTTGTATGGATAACATCATGAATTCCCTTGCCCCTTTATCTAAATGGTGATGTACTTGTTGTTCTGATAAGTATATCATGCTATACTTTTCCTTGGGAAAAGATACACCCCTAGTTCTTGTGTGTAAACACATTTTCCTTTCCATTGGTTAATTTGAATAATCAATTAATCATTTTCCCTTTTCATTGGTTTGTTTAATCTTTCTTGTGATTTATATAATATAAGCAGAAATAATTCTCTGCCTATGAAAACATCTCGATGTACAACCTTGTCAGAGAGACCCTGTTACTATTGCTGATGACATCCCGGTAACCACCGATGGACGAGAACGTTGCCGATTGGTCCGCCTCGAATTAATGAGCAGGAAAATGGTTCTCATCGTCCCTCGCCCTTGGTACCAATGATGTTACCGACAGAACTGATAGACTATCCTCTGACATACCTTGTTGTCATGACCGGTAAGATGTCACCGTCCTCCCTAATTTTCGATCGACACTCCCCACAGTTCCACAGGATCGGAACCTGACTCTCCTATACACCCCCGATTTCCAAGGTTATTCCTCGCGCGTGGCCTCGTATATAATTCACGAGCCACCTTCCAAAAAATCATCAACTCTAGTATCAGACACAATACTTATTCCTGTTGCTTTGAACCCCTTACACGCCCTGTTTCAGGTATCGAACGATAGCCTACTCACTTGAAACTTCTTATTGAACCTTCATACTTTGCTCTCGATAACTCCTTAAGTTTCAACTCGAGAGATTCTTTCTGCCACCTTCCCTGAGATATCTGCCAGATAATCGACCCTGCAAAGGTCCATTCTTCCGAAGTTACCTTTACTTCCCCACTTAAATCTCGGGACGAGATTTCTTGTAGTGGAGGAGATTTGTAACACCCCCATATCTTTACTCTGTCATTAACCTAGACAACATGCCTTCTCATCATGATTATCATCATCAAATTGCATTTAAGAAATAATCCAATTCAATTCAAAATTCAAAATGCAAGACAAATAATTATTTCATCAAACATCAAAACAAAAATGTTCATAATGTTGTAAATAATCTCAAGGCAATTATAAAATTGGAACCAACCTTAACAAAATCCCCAAAGATGCCCCTGGATTTTATTTTGGTGGTCCAGCAACATTTGTCTTGACTTATTCAATTTCTAAAAATACCTAGCCACTTCCAAATGCCCTGAAACATTTTGTGGCAGTGACAAAATTCACAAAGTATTTATCTGGCCTAGTCCTACATTTATCAAAAGTGTTTTGGCAGCCCTAATTATTTCTATACAGCTTCTATTAATAAATAAAAAGAAAAGCAGAAAAGCAGAAAAATAGAAAAGGGCATAGGCTTACCTGGCACTGGGCCGAAGCCACAGTGCGGCCCAGGCAGCCCAGCAGGCCTCCCCCACCTACCTCGCCTCGGTGTCGTCCTCCCCATGGTCGACCGCGCTCGCTCCGGCCACGGCTCGACACCGCGACAGAGCAGCTGGATGGGGATAAGAACGGCGCCCAGTTCGCCTTCCCTGGACGCCGCACCATTCGCCCCCTCTCTCTGTCCCTCGCGCGCCCACTCGCCGCACCACTGCTCCACCGCGGCCACCGGCCACCCTTCGCCCAGCCACCGAGCCCACGAGCTCCGCAGTGCCCCTCCACATCGTCTACGGGCATCAATTTGAGCCAGGCGGCGCTACGGGGACGGCCACGAGCTCTTCTTCCTCCTGCTGCCGCCGGCGAACTTCCTCGATTCCGGCCGCCTCTGCGCTCCTAAGCCCCGCAACGGCCACCATGAGCCGCACCGTAAGCATCCGTTCTTCCTCCCTCCCTTTCTACCCTGCGGGCACGCCGTAGCTAGCCGTCACCGAAGCCGTCCTCTGCCGTCCGTCATTACCGGTGAATTGCTCACGGCAGAGCCGCCCGAGCTCCTCCACTTGGTCCATCGCGCTTCAGGCGCTTGCCTTAGTCCGCCTAGCCGTTTAGCTTGCTCGAAGACGAATCGAAGTCACGCGCCCGAGCTCGGCCGATTTGCCATCGCCGCTGACCTCAACGCCGGCTTCGTTTCCGGCGACCATATGGTCTGGCGATGCCACCGTTAGACGCGCGCCGCACAGGCCGTTCGAGAGCAACAAACCGCGGCGAAAAAGATGCCCCGTACACAAAATCCGAGCTCGCCGGAGTTCTCAGACGCGTCCGGCGTTCGCCGGAGCGTTTCCGGCGCCGGCGTCCTACGTGGACTGACCGGTGGGCCACCCTGAGCCACTGGCAACTGGGTCCCACGGGTCCAGTTGACCAGGTCAGCGAGCTGACGTGGCGCCCACCGCCACTGACGTGTGGGTCCCCCATGTCAGCACTTTAGTTAGCAGCTAATTGCACTTAATTAAGTTAAACCACTAATTAGCTAAGACACTGACAGATGGACCCCACCTAGTTAATAACTCTGTTAGTTTAAAATTAATTCACTATTATAACCACAGAGGCTGACAGGTGGGCCCCACCTGCCAGTTTGACCACTCAGCAGCTCGGTTGACTGGCTGACGCAGAGCTGACATCATGCTGACGCAGTAATCCTTTTTGTGTTATTTAAAATAATTCGAGAAAATATTTAAATCTTTGAAAATTCGTAGAAAATAAACCGTAGCTCGGATAGAAAAACTTAAAACATGAAAGTTTCTCAGAACGACGAGACGAATTTAATCGTGTTGTCTGTTTCCATGACGGAACCCTCTACGTAGGACAACCCGCAACTTTTCGTCCGTTTCCGGTAGATGAATAGTGCATACTTACCGGCTAATCCAACTCTAATTCTATAATAACTAAAATGACCTAGAAGCATCTTTAGGCAACCCTGCACTGCATCCTAGTCGTGGAATGCTTGTGTTGCATCGTTTGCTGTCTATTTACCTGTTTCTTCCCCCTCTTCTCTCTCGGTAGACCCCGACGTCGACGTAGCTCCCGAGGCCGACGCCGCTCAGGAGCCCGACGACGCAGTTGACGATCTTGCCCTTGCCGCCGAGCAAACAGGCAAGCACCCCCTTTTTGAGCATTCCGATATCGCCCATTCTCTTCTCTCTTATGCTTGCATTAGAATCTGCTGCTGTTACTGTATCCTATATCTGCTGCATAGCCTGTTTATTGTAACCTGTTATTGTTACCTACCTGCTTATCCTAAACTGTTTAGTATAGGTGGGGTAGAGACCCAGCAGAGACCCCACTTTACCTCGACTACCCTGCTGGATCATCAGAAGACCCGATCAACGAGATCGAAGACCAGGCACCGGCACCGCACATCACTTCCCCTTAGTTGCTCGACACTACTGGGTTACTATCGAGTACCGAGGGTGATACCTCATTAGCACTTCTGATGATAACCTTGTAGGTTAGTTACTCGGGCGTGGTCAGCGAGGGTGATTCCTCCTACACCACCGTCGATAACGACACCGTCGCGTAACTCCTCAAGAGTGGACCTCGAGGGTGATTCCTCCTCCGTTCACCTTGACGGTAACATCAGAGGGAATTCCATCGAGGGTGATTCCTCAGGGTTCCCCTTGGTGTTGGACACACGGTTACCATTGTTACTATGATGTTACACTGAAACATGTTACTAAAGAAGGGTCGGCCCGGAGGGGTACCCGTGCGAGCTTAATTGCGAGTGATGTGGAATCGGGTGGACCTGGATGGTGCCCGAGAGTTGAACACGAGGCGTGGCCAGGCATTCTTAGCCCTTGCCGCAAGTCCTCGAGATGGGGCGACGGGGTCACATCTTTTGTGAGTCTCTGCTCGTTACCGCGCGCTGCTAATCCACTAACGGTTTGGATATTTGATCCGAGGGGCCTCTGGCCTGATAGCACTAACCATCACGTGGGCATAGTATGGGCGTTCTGCGTCGTATACTTCAGCCGGAGCTTAATTGACGTCAGCGAGGATCGGCACACGCTAGGTTGGACTGGGAACACAACCGCGCTTGTATTAAGTGGTTGCTAGGTCTGCTCACCGGCGGTGCACGTAACGCGCAGGAGTCCCCGGGGCGATGGCCCAAGACCCCTGGGCGCATAGGTTAGTCCGGCGTGCTGACCTCTTTGTTAGGTATTCGGTCGGGTTGCGGCGTATCGTTTGGCCGAGGCTGGGCGTGACCCAGTAAAGTGTGTCCGGCCGGAGTTAAGCGAGCGTGGTGGGTAAGTTGGTGCACCCCTGCAGGGAAGAACTAATCTATCGATAGCCTGTCCTATGGTAACGGACACTCGGAGTTGTATCCCGATCGGTACAACTAGAACTTGAGATGAAACTGGATAGTATGGCTCTGGGATTGCTTTCTCGCAGGGAGTCGAGGAAGGATATCTGGGCGAGGTTGATACACTACTACTACTTTACATTATGTTAATCTGCACTCTTCTAATGCTGCAAGACCGATGAAGATGATTGAAGATGCTAGTCTACGATAGGACTAGGCCTTCCTCTCTATTCTGGCATTCTGCAGCCCAGTCCACATATACAGCCTCCTTTGAAAATGTTGCATATGTAGTGTAGATCCTTGCTTGCTGAGTACTTCGGATGAGTACTCACGTTTGCTTTATTTTCTTTTTCTCCCCATATCCAATTGATGCCGCCATATGACGGAGCTCCTGAGATAGCTGCCCCCGTAGACGACTACGGCTACTACTACTACCCTCCTGGCGAGTACTACTACGAGCAGCCGACTGACGACCAGGAGTAGGTTCGGAGGATCCTAGGCAGGAGGCCTACGCCTTTCGATCGTAGTATTTTATTTTGCCCCGCCTTCCTAAAGGCCTATCTATTTCTCTGTAATATCTGTACCCAGATATCTGATGCTTCCGCTGACACTTGTATTCCATCAAGCTATGTATTCGAGCCCTCGAGGCCCTGGCTTGTAATATAAAGCTTGTATGACTTTATTTATGTTTTAGAGTTGTGTTGTGATATCTTCAAGTGAGTCCTTAGGCTTGATCGTGTGCATTTGCGTGTATGGTTAGTGCACGATTAAGCCGGGGTCGTCACAGCCCCCTCCCCTGTCCGCCATGGCCGCCTCTGTCTCCTCCTGATTCCGAGCTAGCCGAGCCCCCCTCGCTCCCCTGACCTCACCAGTAGCTCTCCTCGACTCCGGCGCAAATCCCCCACCTCTCCGTTCGTCGCCGGACCGATCGGAGCCCCGTGCCCATCACCAAGACTGGCCGCCGCCCCTACTCTCTGCCACCGTGAGCCGCTGCCGTTCTGTCCCTCCCCGACGCGTGCTCTGTGGTCAGGCGGGTGCGGCGCCGCACCGCGAGCGCACCGGTGCCCCCCCACTTGGCCGGAGTTGGCCAGAGGCGGCGGGGCCAGCGTCGGCCTCGCCTCCTCTGCTTTGTAGGGAGAAAGAAGAAGAAGACAGGAGGGAGGAGAGAGAGGTGAGTGGGTCCCACCTGTAAGCGACCCGGCGTTGACTCAGCCCCGCCCCGCGTGTTTTTAAGTGAAAGTGTATTCCTAGGAATACGTCTTCCTCTGAAGAAAGCACATTTTTAGTCTGCTTCTACTGAAAATATGTTTCTCTGTGCAGAAAGCATATTCCGCCCGAAGGCATTTTCTGTTTTTCAGCCAGGGTCCTGCTTGTGAAGAATCTTTTACAGATTAGTCCCTGGACTTCAACCGTCCGTATCTTCGCGACCGTATCTCCGAATCAGGTGATTCCAAAGCCCACGTCTTCGTCTCGTCGAGCCCGGTCTGTTGGGACCATTTTCACTATGTTGCCACATACTGGAAATGACCACTTTGCCCTTGCCCTTATCTAGCCCCCTTTGAGAGGGAAATGTTCCGGCGAATCGTTCCGCACCTTCATCGCGCTTCTTCTCGGTGTATTCTTCATCCCAGGCAAGCCACGACAGCCACTTGCATGAGAGCCTTGCAGTAGCAATGGTTTTTAACTTGAATATTTAAATAAGTTGTGCATGTTAATATTTCTGTGAATGATTCATGGTCATCCTTATGCTATGGTCGTTTGCATCTAGTTGGTTAATTGTTTACTTGCTAATATTATTGCCATGTTCTTGTCTAGTACTTATTTCTGATGCTAGTGGTCGTGCCATGCTCATGTGAAGTGTTATTATTTGTTATACTTGTGACGTTCATGATCGTCGGTATGCCATACTCATTTGCAGCTAGTCGAGTAAATGATTTATTGTTGTTGACTTGTATAATGATTATGCTTCCCATCCATGTTCATGTTGATGCCGTGCTCATATGCATCGTTAATGCATCATGCTATTCTATTGTGACTCAGCTCATCATCATTCAAGTTTAACCAAATATTAATTGAACTTGAACACCTGTTGGCTGAGTCATAGTGCCATCGAGTCGAGCTGACCAGTGCAGCCACACTTGCCTGTATGGGAAGGCCCTAATACGGTCTATTGTCATGCCTCTCGCTGGTGCCTCCAACTACGGAAGGTTATGTGCGCGCTACCCTGATCAGGTGGGCGGCCATAAGCCTTGTGTGCCCGTAGTTGTTAGGGCCCTTTGTCCCCATTTGGGGCCGTTTTTGTTTTGCCACGACGGTGGCCATTGGATGTCACGAGGTGACATCGGGGCCACCCAGGACTGAGCCCACAGGGGGAGTTGGTCGGAGTGGCCGGAAGAGTGTCATGCAATAGATTGGTTTTGTCGGAACGTCATTGGTCCACCCGAATGGGAGTACGAGGCCATGGGTTCTGTGGTGTGGGTACAGTGTACTAAACTCTGCAGAGTGTATAATCTATCGATAGCCGCGCCTGCGGATATGGGCCCAGTTCATAGTAGGTCACACTATGAGTCAACAGTAATAATAACCTGATTAATAACAACCCCTGTTCGATGAGGAAAGAAGTTGGTTGATCTTTAGGTGATCGTGAGAGGATCACAAGGGTATCGTGGATACCGAAGTGGTTGATATTTGTGGTGTTATGCGATAATCACGGGTAAAGATCAAGCTCCTTGTGGTCATGTAATGATTACTACGGTATTGTTAATACCAAGTTTGATTTGATCCGGAGGTGATCATGTGATGACCAGGATGGTAAGTGATACATGTGGTGGTTATGAGGTAACCTCCGAACAGAGTAAGTTGGTACATGATATGGTTAACATGTTGCATGCTAGTATCATCATGTTCATATGTTCAAGCCATGCTTATAATACCCTAGCGGTATCATGTTCATTATTGCATTAACTTGTAAATGCCATGCTGTTGTATGTCTTGATTGCTTTTGGTTGTTGTGAGCTTGCGAGTACATTCAAAGTACTCACCTGGCGTGTCATGCCAGTTTGCATGTCATGCCGTGTTTGCTTGCTTGCCGAGGATTCTGAGTTTGCGAGCTAGGATACGCGTTCCAGCCAGAGTCCCTACGGAGTGGAGTCCATCGCTGTCGTCATGTTCCGCTACTAAAAGTTATTCCGCTGCTTCGAGTTGTTCTGCTGCTAGCATAGAGCAACCTGAGCAGGCGTAGTATCGCCGTGCCGATGTAATTCATTGTGATATCGGAACCTTTGTACCCGTATCATTTATAATAAGAGCTGATTTATTCTATGCTAAGTAGTGCCGTATTCCAGAAGACTTGATCTCTGGGTTGGAATACGGGGTGTTCCGGTTTCTCTGAATCGGGGTGCCACACCGCGCGTTCTTATTTCGGGCTTCTTACCGCGGGCTTCTTATCCCTGGCTTCTTATTCCTCATAGATGACTTATCCTCAGAGATGACCAGAGATGACTTATCCTCATAAGCCGACTTATCCTCAGAGGTGACTTAAGTCCAGAGATGACTTAACCTCATGAGCCGGGTCTAGCGGCGGGTAATCCCCCCGACACCGATGATTCAACCGTGTCTTGGAGTATACGCCAAGTCTTTGGAGGATTCCATCTTGAGTACACTGTGGGGCATGGCAAATGTGCCCCGTATGTCGGTTGTCTGGAGGTCCATGGCCCAAGCTATGACCGAGGGACTGACATGGCTAGCACCCCTGGTCTAGAACACCGTCACCCCCGGGCCTATATAAGGGGATGGTCATGGCCATTTCTAGAGGATCGAACAAGCAAGCCACAACACAACACATCACAAGCAACACAAGATCCAAGAGCACTAGCTATAGGAGATAGGAAGAAGAACGGGTGCTCGGACATCATGAGTCTGTACCCTGAGCACCTGATTTAGCCACGTCGAGCACCATATTTAGTCCTTCAAACATTTGTATTGCATGTCATATACATATCAAGCCAATCAAGAACAGGAGTAGGGTGTTACGCTATCACCAGCAGCCTGAACTTGTATAAATCTTTGTGTCTGTCTTATAGCTTACTCGAAGAAACCCTGAGCGTTTTAGCACCTGGCCGAACACACAAATACAGGGTATCCTCGATCCCTAGCTTCTTGAGTATACACTTCGACAACCGCCCCGTACGCCCTGGCTTGCATAATCTATGGAGGCCGCTCTAAATCAAGCCGGCTAGCCTCCATATTTGGAGGCTAGGTGCGTTGATATGGAACTGCCTCCAAAAGCAACCTCTAGCGGAGGGAAGTTTCAGCCCAACCACTTCCTCCCGCACGAAGCCTGGTCAATGGCGTTTTTGTATGGCCGCCGCTTTCGCCCTCACTATAATGATGTCCATCGGAAATAGTGCCACTTAATGGTCACTGCCATGTTTCGCATACGTTTTCCACCCCACGCGCGCCAAATCTGGCCTCGTTTCGCGCCAGAGCATGCCCATTCGCGGGTATATAAAACAAGCCAATCCACTCGGCGACGCCACTCAACCATCTGGCCTCTTTCCCAACACCAGTCTGCCCCTCTATCTTCTCCTTCCCCGAAGTTGTCACACTCATCCCCATATGCCATGTCATGGCAGTTGCGCCCTCCTCACAGACTTCCCTAGCGAGACCGAAGAGGACCGTGTTAAGGGAGAGTTCCGTGAGTGGGCATGTGACTACTCTCAGTAGCTCGAGGAGGACACCTCCATAAGGTTGAATCAGTCGTCGGTTTGGAGCGCCTCCCCGTCGCTTTCAACTACTTTGTCTGAATGTTAGCAATCACCTTGGTAGAAATGAACGCTGCGCTCATGCCTGGCTTAAAAAATATGGCTGCACATGTGTTCGTCGACCGCGTAGCCGCGAAATTCGTGGCAGTCGAAGCCTCCCCACCAGTGAGGCCACTTCCAAACGGAGGAGGAGACCATAGTTCAAATTATAGAAAAAAGAAATCATAGTTTAAATGGTTGGTCAAATCGTTGTTGAAATCAATGTTGATCCAGTAGAAACAACGCCCATTATTGACATGAAGAAGGAAGGTCTTGTGGCCAATGACAAACGGGTCTCACATGGATATTTTTTTAAAGCTCGATTTATGTAGATTTTGTATTTACGTATGGGTGTGGCTAGGTCTCAGTCGACTGAGACTTAACAAGTCTATGTTAAGTGATGTAACATATAGGAAAGAAAAAAGAAGGACTAAAAAGAAAATTTTGCACAGATCTTCATGTAAGATCCCATGAATATAGCATCGACTGAGACTTGGTTAAGTCTCAGTCGACTGAGAATTAGTGATCCCGTTTACGCATCGCCTCGACAACATGTACAATATTACGAAACAGCTCCATAAGCGTGATGGAGGATGCGAATATAGTGACTCTGCTAGAGTTGCTCTTGCTTCAACACTAGTAAAATTGAGATTTGTACTTGCAACGGGCGTCTCCGGCTCACCTTGTGAGCTTAGAGCGTCTACAGCCAGATTTGGCAAATGCGGCCCTCAAACGCCCGCGGACGCGTCCGGACGCGTCCGCGGACAGTGACCGGTCACGCCTCAAATACTGCATTTCACATCCGGATACCTCAAATTAGAAACCCAAATGCATATTATTACATGCAACACAACGATCTCTAAGCGGAGCTCGTCCGGCTCCACCGTGCCCATATTCGGCGGGCGGCTGTGCCCCTCAGAGTGTTGGTCCGGTCGTCGGCAAGGTAGAGTAGGGCATGGGACACGAGTCGGCTCACGGGACTCAAGGCGCCGCCGTCTCCCATGCCCTACTCTTCCATGTCGGAGCCCGTAACCTGAACAGTGCCGATGGACGTCAGATTGATGATGGATCCGTCCTGGGACGAGCCGGCGACGTCCACCACGACGCGGTTGCGGTGCCCGGACTGTTGCACGATATGGTGCGCCAGAGAATGCGACCCCGCCTCGCCGACGACCACCGCCGTGAGGGCTGCCGCCACGTCCCGTGCCCGCTGCCTCGCACGGCGGGCATGTCGTGCCATGCTCTCGTCGGGCGAGGCCCATGGTGCGTCCCGATGCTCGGCGCGCCAACGGAGGGGTTGCGCGTCCGCCACCGCGTTCGGACGCCAGACAGACCGCACCGCCTCCGGCGAGGCAGCGACGACACACCTAGCTACGGATCCATGCGCCATTTGGGTGGACGCAATGGATTCCCGACGGGAGGTGGCCCGAGCCCGGCAGCGCTCAGGGTCACGTGGGATGAGCTCGGGGTCTATGGATCTGGAGGTGAAGGACTCGGATCCGCTGCCTTCCATGCCGGAGACGACCGGAAATCGTCGGAGGTGAGCTTGGGTGGCGGAGGAAGTGGAGGGGAGTGGACTGTGAAGTGGCTAGGGTTTGGTCCGGCGAACGAATGAGGAGGAATATATGTGGGGTCGAGTGGACCAGCGTGGGCCGGGTCCGACGTGGCGGACGCGCCCAGGCGCCCCCATATCCGCCTCATATTTGGGCTGGATATGAGAGGTGCCGGTCAGTCCGGGCGTTTGAGGCCCGTTTGAGGCGTCCGTCTGGATCAAAATTTCATGACGGGTCAGTGACCGGCCGAGCCGTCCGAGCGTTTGAGGCGAGTTTGGTGCGCCCATGTGTAGATGCTCTTACTACATAAAGCAAGGCCTTCTTTAAAAAAAAGAATACACCTTTTTTTTCCTTTTTGAAAAACACCGAGTATAACATGCACATGCGCACACCACCCAAACACAGTAGCACACAAGTACTTACAATCTTTTTTGCCGATAGATCAAATCCTATAAATCAAGCAATTCACGCAGATAAATTACATGAAGGTTTTGATCCACTAAATTTTTTTCCTATGAAAACCCGTTAAATGAAATAGAAAGAGACCTACGTACCTTGTTTTTTTTAGAGAACTTCAGTCCCCAGAGAGAGAGAGAGAGAGAGAGAGAGAGAGAGAGAGAGAGAGAGAGAGAGAGAGAGTTCGTCATTACAAAGCAGTCTCAAAGATGAAGGCAACCACCTCAACTCCTCAAAATAATCCGGCGACTAAGAACCGAGCCAAGTCGTCGTCAAGACCACAGCTTTAAATTCATCTATCCCCACCACCGAATAAAGGCGAGGTCGATCACCATTCCATTCACCACGGGCCTCCGCCTGCTGCAAAGTACACATCACAGCGCGCTGCTAGACAGGCTATAGCCATCGACCACGACCAGCTGGGAGTTGGGATTGTGCAGCGAGGCCGGTGCCGTTGCCATGTCTCCGTCACGGAACGGGGAGGTAGCATCCAAATGAATTCGTTCGACGGGATCGCAGCCCTCCCACACTTCCTAGTGATTTCACTGATGTTGCCGCCGACGGAGTGGTCGCCGGTGAGGGCTCCGTCCCTTTCGGCTCGCTGGCCGCTCTGCTGCCTCGG
The DNA here is from genome assembly GCA_011799875.1 of Thinopyrum elongatum. Classification (NCBI taxonomy): domain Eukaryota; kingdom Viridiplantae; phylum Streptophyta; class Magnoliopsida; order Poales; family Poaceae; genus Thinopyrum; species Thinopyrum elongatum. Next base: position 414,624,519 of record CM022301.1, read on the forward strand.
CGTGCCCTGGGCCGCCACATGGAGTGGTGCCGCGTCTTCATCATCAGGAATGCCCTGTTTTGCCAGTGGCGCAAAACGCTGGAGATCCATCGAGGTGGTCGCCGTTGTTTTGCTTACCGTGGATACCGATCGTGCCGTGGAATGAGTATCGGTCGAAACTCAAAAGTTGTGAGGCATGTCATTCCCTCTTCTACCACTTGGGATTGGATGAGTTGATTGGAGCATAAATTTAATAACTATAATAGTGCGAGAGAACCAGCGTGTAACATGCATGAACCTTAAACCGTCCGCATACACTTCAAATTGCATGATCTGTACGTGTCGTGCCATTCGATGCTATCCTGTATCAGTCCGTTGGACGTTCCAGGTGTGCTTTTTCCCACAAAGTGGAAGCGCCATGTAGGACTCCGACACCCCGGCCCACTAAATCCTCCTCCCCCGGTCCCCCCCCCCCCCCGGTCCCCCGTCCCAATTTTTTTCCATTCCGCCCATTCTCCTCTCTTACTTTGTATCCGCACCCTCCTCCTAGTACCTCTCCGGCTGGCACACAAACATTGCCGGACCTCCGCAACCAACACCGATGTGCCCGCTCGCCTTTTACGACGGCATCGTCCACCCAGGACCCGTCCGTAGGCAGGTACACTCCACCCCCATGTCGACGTCATCTATGGTGGACGCCACGCCCGGTAAGTGTTCGGCCAAATGCCATTGAGCTTATTTTCGAACGCCATGTCGTTTTTTAGAGTACGAAGGATGGCGCAGTACTCGGCCATGTAGAATGAGTTGTTGTGCGATGCGTGATTGGCCGTATGCGTGGATTTCGTAGGCAGGAGCATAGAGGGGATCTTCTGGCAGCGCATGCATGATGCATTTCACGCGCGAAAGCACATTGTACCCTACGACATGCACATCATCCAACAATGCAACGTGAGGTCTTTATCGTATCTATGGTACGCCATCCAGACCTCCATCACCAAGTGTTATGATGTGGTTGGTTGGCTGGAGGCAAGGTGGCCATTGCGCACGGCAGAGGAGGCGATCGTAAATTTTGCTTCTTCTTGCTCAAATTGTAGATTGAATCATTCACTCAGTGTTGGTATACACATTATGTAGCCCACACGCATTGTCGTGATATACCACAGAACAGAGGGACGGCCATTTACGCACATACACTGTTGGATGAAACTGAAGGGCAGTATGTGTGAGACGATATGATCTGTTCATGAAAAACTATTTAAACATCTGGTTAATCTCGTTGAATTTACTATTGTTGTACTACCTTATTTGCATGCTATGCATGGATGATTTGTACTATTTTTTTTCCGAATTTTGATGAAATCCATCGTGTTTGCATGAATTTTATCCGGTTAGTTGAAACCCGACTGGAAATATATGCGGGCAGCTTTGGATGACCGTCTCCCGCACCCGTGTCCGCGGACTTGTCCCCCTGTCCGTAGACGAATGCCGGAGCACATTTGAGGGTATGTGTTGAAGATACCCTAAAGCTCGACTGAGATACATAGAAGATCTTAGAAAGATCACCCTGTCCAAACATCTGTTTTTCGATGCGGAAAACGAAACAACAGAAAGCAACCATAGAATCCACTTTCGTCCTTTTCAGGAAGTAGGGCATCAACGTACTCCTTCAGCATTTTGTTACTCTCTTTTTTGCGCGCGAGTATTTTGTTTCAAACTAGATACCTGGGCATTTCGATTCACTGCCGGCGTCTAACTATTGCTGAGTGGAAATATGTAAAATAGAGACTAGAGAAACACATTTACAGTTGGAAGACCAAACTCTTGTCTTATGGGGTGTTTGGTTGTGATCAATTCCGTACTTAGCAATATGGTTTATGCATGTTGTCCTTCTTTCACTCACTGAAAGGTGTTCTATAGAAACCGGACTATTTTAAATACAGTTTTTTCTAGCAGCATGATAATGAATGAAAGAAATATTGGCTAGCTAGGTGGAATGCTTTATGCCGATGTGAAAGCCAAGGGGGTCTTGGAATCCATGATATTGAGATAAAAACATTGCTTTTCTCAGTAAATGGTAATATAAAATCCCCGTTGGGAATGAATTGCGGCATAAAATCATTCGTATCAAGTACGAGGGTTCCAAAGCCATTTCTCAACTCCATTAGAAGCTCGGGTATTCACACTTTTGTTCTTGCGTGATGAATGTCAAGAAATTATTTCCCCACTTTCTCGGTTAAGGAAGGTTCACAATTTAGATTCTGAGAGGATACCTGGTTGGGGGCCACACCACTTATGGTGCAATAACCAAATATGCATTGGATTGTTAGACATATATTTATCATAATAACATATGTCTTGGCGCAAGAAAATAATGATATTTCTTTCTGTATGGACCAACTAGGGCCTTGTCTCGTAACGTGGAATGAATTTCTCACATGTTCGGAGCTCAGCCGTCAAACGAACCAGACGAGTTTAGATGAAATTTGCACCAGAAACTTTATGTGTTCTTTCAAGTCCTTATATGAGGGGATTGTCCACAATGATGTCCATTTCAGTAATAAAAAATACAAAATCTCAAACTACCACTTAGAGTGATGACTCCATACTTGGTTTATCATGCATTGAACAGAGGGCGGAGACCTTTTTATAATAGCGTCTATCCAACTGGAGCATACTACTAGAGATATTTTCTCACATCATGGATGGCAATATAATATTCGGATAGGGTGTGGCTTGCTTTTTTAATTCTCTATGAAATGTTCAGTTCCTTTTGATTGTGTTGGATGTGCTGGTTGTGTGCATCACGTTATGCATAGGTATTCACTCTGCGCAGTTGTATCATCTTGATATATCGATTGTATGAAAATTTCCTTTATCCAAAAAGAAATATCAATACATATATAAATGATGTAGTTACTTTCTGACATCAGAATGACCAGATTATGGCTTGTATTCTCCTTCAATATATTGATATATATGAGTCAATCTATATCCAAGTTGAAAATAATGGGATGGTGAAAGTCATATTTAAATACTCACGCCAAATCAACAATGTCAATCGCTAGTTTTTTGTGTGATGAAGCTTCTTACAATGTTCACTCAGCAAATGTTCTCTTGATTCTGCGGAAATACCAACAAGATAATTGAGGATGAGGACTGAGGGAGGTCTATTTTTGGTTGCTTGACGTTGTGTTGCTGATCTCCTTCTTTGTGCCAATTTTAATCGAATGGATAGTGACCTTTTTTAATAGACCCAAGGGAGATGTTCTCTCTTCTACCTAAGGTGTTGTAACCAGCACTTAAGATTTTGTATCTTTATTTTTAGGAGATTTAAGAAATTAAAAAAATGGGAAATCTTAATTTCGATGTTTAATTTCCTTTAGCAAAACAATAATCCAGATCCCAGCATCAAACCCACAACCTAAAGGAGCGGTAAGTAGGCACGCCACCAATGCACTACAACTATGTTTGTGAAACTAAATTATTTTAGATTTTATTTTTTAGTTCATCGTACATCTGGCTGCATTTTATAGTTCAATAGAAAACAATTTACATAGTACAAAATACACGAATCGCAAATTGGCTACATCCCAGCAAACATCTAACCGCCACTAGCACCTCAAGAGAAGGTCATGCTCAAAACCTACCAAACCGCCGCACACGTCAGTTGAAGTACTTCCCATGATAGATCATTATCCTGTTATAATAATCGATGTCGTAGTCACCTTCAGTTTCTAGAAAAAACTTCAAATCCGTTGTTTCTTTGTGACCCTCCATGCGATGTCGATCTTCAATGTCATAAGTATCATAGGTTTAAGTCCATAATCATCCATTCTCGAAACCTTGTAGAAATTGTGGTGAAATCAGACCCAGCGGTGATTTTTCCAAAACCTCCAACTTCGCACTTCTTGTTCTCTTTGAAAAAACCATGTATTATTGATACTAAATGTTTTCTACTTATTTATAACCGAATTAATCAAAATAATATATCTTTGTGATATTTGGTTGCCATATTAAATACATGAAAATTGCTAAATATTACAATGTGATTTTTATACTGTGAAAATGTTTGTCTATCATAATAAATTGTTTTTTGTTAAATTTAAAAGTGTATTTTGTAACAAAATATACATTAGTTTTCGTCTCGTAGCCATATAAAAAAGGTATTTACACCAAATATCAAAAAAGACCAGAAAAAACTCGCATGCTCCATGGATTAATCCTTGGTACTTGCATGAACTATATAGTGTCTATATATCCTTGTGTTTATATGTTTGCCCTTAGATATCTTAGTAGAGACCTCTAACGTACGAGTGAACGGTGCAAGAAATATCTGGATAGGGGTATATAGTGTATGATTGGGTATAAGCAAATAGAAAAATCTAGATTATACAAGCCGTTTATGAGTAGCTTATCACCAAAAGGTTGGCATCCGCTTCATCTTTTTGGGGTCAAATGATTTTTGCATCATATAGTGGTTCAATAATGAGTTGACAATGTGTGCAGTTTAACTTGCAATCACAATGACACCCCTTATAATAGTCGCCAACACACTTTAAAATTCATGGATTCAACACTGAGAATTAAGAAAATGAAGAAAGTGATAAAATGTGGTTATTGCGTATATGTGGTTGTTGAGATGCTAGCGGTGATCACATATCTGATGCATATTGAATTACACAAAAATACATCTAACATTATAGGCATAATTCTAGCCTGATGCATTTATGGTGATAATTCGATGGATAAGGGCATGTACAATGGTTGATAAGATTTTATTATCTTATGTCTGCCACATAATGTAGAGAAGATGATATAAAATGTTGTACAATGAGTTATTTTTAGCCTTATCTTCAATAACTAGACATCCCTAAATATGTGGTGAGACAATTGTTGCTAAAAGATAATCTATTAATTAAGAGAAGACATGCTTTTTTCTTATGATTTCTCTCTCCCCCACCTCATCATTTATCCTATGTGACACTCCTAAGATAGCATCATTGTACATGCCTTAAGCAATTGTCACATTTGCATCTATATCTATAAACAATATAAAAATCCAAATGATAAGTGACACACGTGTGGCACGAAGCAACATGGCCCAAACATCCTCATTACCATCCATTTTTCCACATCAAACAGATGACATCAGCAGAATCTTTTTTGGTTTTTCAGACTTAAAATGTTTTATTTCTTAAATAAAAAATCTGATTAAAAATCCGTTTTCATCATTAAATCTGTCTCGATGAGGTCTTCAGAACTAGATCGCATATTGATATGTTTCGATGACTTTTTTGAGGGCCAAAAGTTGCCATGATGTTACACTAAAGTTGCCATAGTGTTTACACTAAAGTTGTCATGATATGTTTCATTTATTTTTTTCTTCTAGATTTTAAGCTACCATTGTATTTCAACTACTTTTCATAGCAAATTTTATTAACTTATCATGGCAATTTTTAGTAATTAACCATGACAAATTTAATTCACGGATCATGGCAATTTTTAGTAATTTATCATGGAAATTTTAGTTTATAGATCATGACAATTTTAGTATTTTGACCACGACAATTCTAGTATTTTGACCATGGAAATTATTTTTTATATGAACCATGGTAAATTTTAGTGCATGTATCATAGCAACTTTAATTAATTCACAATGGCAATTCTATTATTTTGACCATGAAAATTATTTTTTATATGAACCATGGCAAATTTTAGTGCATGTATCATAGCAATTTTAAGTAATTCACCATGGCAATTTTAGTTTATGGTTCATGGCAAATTTGAGTCATTGATCATGCATTTTTAAAGTAGTTGACGATGGATTTGTTTTTAGTTATGAACCATGTCAAAATTATTTCATGGATCATGGCAAATTTTAGTAATTCACCATGGCAAGTTTAGTTTTTTCATTTCCTTATTTATAACATGTCAAAATTTACTTTAAACGTAGAAGAAAAAGTAGGTGAAACATATGATGGCAGTTTCAGTGTAAACATCATGACAATTTATGTGCAATAGACGACAAAAAATATCGTCGAAACATATCGATATGGGATCTAATTTTGAAGTCCTCGTCACGACAGATTTATGGTGAAAACGAATTTCCAATCAGATTTTTCATTTATGAGATAAAAGATTTAAAGTTTGAAAAACCTAAAAGATTCCCGTTTATATCATCTGTTTTTGTCCCTATTTGCATGCATATGTGGGCGTTCGGTGTAACACCCCTGTGTAATAGCCACTGTGATCAACTGCTAATAATGCCAAGTCATATCAATTGCATTGCTTAGTCATAGTGATTAACCAAAACAATTCAAATCCTAACCTGAAAATCAACTCAAATTCAAAAATGCAAAATCAACATGCTCAAACACTACGGGAAAAATGTTCACTAAATAGCAAATATTCCAGAAGCAATCATAAAAATTTAAACAATGATGATGGAGTTAATTAAGTGGCTCAAACCACATGTAATAGTACCAAATCAGCACTATTTAATCCATTTATAATAATATAAAATCCAAAAGAAATCCAACTTTGCCCAAACCAGTTTTTGATGAAAGCCAACATTGCACAATAATATTTGGGTCAACTCTCACATTTTATAAAAAGTGCACAAGTGGCCTAACTATTTCAAAACAGAAAAGAAATAAAAGAAAAACACAAAACAGAAACAGAAAAATAAAACGAGGCACTGTGCACTGGGCCTAAGTGCACAGTGCCCCTGGACCAGCCCACCAGGCCCATTTCCTTCTCCCTCCTCCGCGTGTCACCTCCCCCATGGCCGAGCGCGCGCACCGGCGGGCGCGCGACACGCCGGCGCCCACCGACGAAACAGGGAGGCGGAGGGGATAAGGCCGAGCCGAGCACTCCCCCAGGCTCCCTCCGTCATTGTCCCCCCCTCTCCTTGCTCGCTCCGTCCGTTTCCCCCCTCAGATCCGCGCGAGGCCGAGCGCCACCGTCGCCGCGTTCCGTCGTTTGCCGCGGCCACAGTCCCCGCCTCGTCGCCTCTCCGTGCCTGTCAGCTCCGCCGACGAACGCTGCGTCGATCAGTGCCACCGGGCGGAGCCGGGACCCTCTACACCGAGCGCGTCGACCTCGTCTTCAACCTCGGTCGCCGGCGATCCCCTTTCCTCTCCGTCAAGCTCTGCTGCTCCAAAGCCGTCACGGATCTTTCTTGATCGCTCGGTGAGCTCCACCCTCTCCTCTCCCCTCTCTTTTATCGCCTTGTTGCGCTCCTAGCCTTAGATGCCACCGTGGCCGAAGCTCATCTCCGCCGGCGATCTTGTGGCCATAGCCACCGATGCTGTTATGCACGCCTGAGCGCGTCAACGCGTTCCTGGCGTCTCCAGGAACCCATTGCACCCGCGCACGCTCCTCCTCGAGCCCCCTAGCCCCGATTTCCTCGAACACCCAAATGCGCCGCCGCAAGTAGCTCGTCGCCGGCCTCGTTTCCGGTCATCTCTGGCCATGGCTCCATCACCATTCGACGCCGCGTCGTCTTCTCGTTCGAATGCCGCCGGCCGCACCGTCTGCCGTGGCCCCTAGCGTCGAAACCACCAACGCCCGTAGCTCACCGCCGCCCCGGCTCATCGCCGGCGCATCTCCGGCCATCCCCGAGTCGCCACACTAGCCCAGTTGGATGCGGCTCAGTCTCCGCATTCGAACTCACCTGAAAACGTGCGAAACGGCGCACCACAGCGATTTTCCGATGATCTCCGGCGAGCGCGCCGCCGCGGAGAGCTCGCCGGAGCGATTCCGGTGGCCCCGCTAGCGTGGCAAGGCGTGGGGCCCGCCCACGGCCGCTGCTAGTGGGCCCCTGGCCTATGGTTGACTTCGTTGACCGGGGTCAACGCCTGTTACTGTTCACCCCAGCCACTGACATGTGGGCCCCCGCGGATAATTAATCTAATAACGAATTAAATAAACAAAGACTAATTAGTTAGACTAATCTCTCACTGACCTGTGGGGCCCGCCCCCTAATTAACCCTGTTAATTAGATTAACTTATTGTTAGTCTCAACAGAGGCTGACATGTGGGTCCCACTGGAACCACATGTCAGGTTTGACTGGTCAGCCGACCTGTTGACCTGCTGATGTCAGCATGGCCTCATGCTGACATCATATACTATTTTCTGTAAATAAAAATAAATCCAGAAAATCATTTAATCTTTGAAAATTAATAACTTTTAAACCGTAACTCGGATTGAAAAACTTAAAACATGAAAGTTGCTCAGAACGACGAGACGAGTCTGATCGTGCCGTCTGTTTCCAAGCCGGAACCTCCTACGTAGGAGAACTCGTAACTCCGAACCCGATTTCGATAGATGAATAGTGCATAATCACCGGTAAATAAATCCCACCTTAATCCTAAAATAACTAAAAATGACTTAGACATACTTCAGGCAACCCTGCACTACATTGTAGCGTAGCATGCCTGATGTTGCATTTGATTGCATTATGTTTACCTGTTTCCTCCCCCTTTTCTCTCTTGATTAGATCCCGATGTTGACGTAGCTCCTGAGGCAGACGCCGCTCCGGAGAACGACTACGTCCCCGACGACCAGCCACTTGCCCCAGAGCTTGCAGGCAAGCACCCCCTTTTTGAGCATTCCGATATCGCCCACTCTCTTCTCCCTTACGCTTGCATTAGAAGTTACTGTTGTTATTGTATCCTATATCTGCTGCATAGCCTGTTTACTTGTAATCTGCTTTTGATACTTACCTGTTATCCTAAACTGCTTAGAATAGGTTGGGTAGAGACCATTATAGACCCCACTTATCCCGACTGCCCCGCTGGATGATCAGAAGACCCGTGCAACGGGATTGAAGACCAGGCCCCGACACCGCATGTCACATCCCCTTTTGTTGTCGACACTGCTGGGTTACTATCGAGTGCCGAGGGTGATACCTCGTCAGCACTTCTGATGATAACCTTGTAGGTTAATTATTCGGTTGTGGTAAGCGAGGGTGATTCCTCCTACACCACCCCTGATAACGACGTCGTCGCGCAACTCCTCAAGTGTGGACCTCGAGGGTGATTCCTCCTCCGTTCACCTTGACGATAACATCAGAGGGAATTCCATCGAGGGTGATTCCTCAGGGTTCCTCTTGGTGTCAGACACACAGATACTTTGGTTACTATGACTGAACACTGAACCATGATACTGAAGACGGGTCGGCCCTGAGGGGTACCCGCATGAGCTTATTAGCGAGTGATGTGGAATCGGGTGGACCTGGATGGTGCCCAAGGGTTAAACACGAGGCGTGGCCGGGCATTCCTCGCCCTTGCTGCAAGTCCTCGAGATGGGGCGACGGGGTCACATCTTTCGTGAGTCTCTGCTCGTTTCCGCACTATCAACACACTAACGGTTTGGATATTTGATCCGAGGGGCCTCTGGCCTGATAGCGCTAACCATCACGTGGGCATAGTATGGGCGTTCTGCGTCGTATACTTCAGCCGAAGCTTAATGGACGTCAGCGACTGAGCGGCGCGCGCCGAGTTGGACTGGTTACGCAACTGCGCTTGTATTAAGGGGTTGCTAGGTCTGCTCTCGGCCGCCTGACGCAACGTGCAGGAGTTCCCGGGGCGATGGCCCAAGACCCCTGGGGGCATAGGTTTAGTCCGGTGTGCTGACCTCTCCGTTAAGTATTTGGTCGGGTTGCGGCGTATCGTTTGGCCGAGGCCGGGCATGACCCAGAAAAGTGTGTCCGGCCGAAGTTAATCGAGCGTGGTGGTAACTTGGTGCACCCCTGCAGGGAAGATCTAATCTATCGATAGCCTGTCCTACGGTAACGGACACTCGGAGTTGTATCCCGATCGGTACAACTAGAACTTGAGATGATAACTGGATAGTATGGCTCTGGGATTGCTTTCTCGTAGGGAGTCGATGAAGAATCTCTGGGCGAGGTTGATAACATTACTACCACTTTACATTATGATAATCTGCACTCTTCTAATGTTGTAAGACCGATGAAGATGCTTGAAGATGCTAGTCTTCGATAGGACTAGGCTTTCCCCCTCTATTCTGGCATTTCTGCAGCCCAGTCCACATATACAGCCCCCTTTAAAAATGTTGCATATGTAGTGTAGATCCTTGCTTGCTGAGTACTTCGGATGAGTACTCACGTTTGCTTTATTTTCTTTTTCTCCCCATATCCATTTGACGCCGCCAGATGACGGAACCCCTGAGATAGGAACCCCCGTCGACGACTACGGCTACTACTACTACCCTCCCGGCGAGTGCTACTACGAGGAGCCGACTGACGACCAGGAGTAGGATTTGGAGGGTCCTAGGCAGGAGGCCTATGCCTTTCGATCGTAGAATTTTATTTTGCCCCGCCTTCATAAAGGCTTATCTCTGTTTCTGGAATATATCTGTACCCAGATATCTGATGCTTCCGCTAACACTTGTATGCCATCGAGCTATGTATTCAAGCCCTTGAGGCCCTGGCTTGTAATATAAAGCTTGTATGACTTTATTTATGTTTTAGAGTTGTGTTGTGATATCTTCAAGTGAGTCCTTAGGCTTGATCATGTGCATTTGCGTGTATGGTTAGTGCACGATTAAGCCGGGGTCATCACAGGTTGGTATCAGAGCCGACTGCCTCTAGGAATCCCCCTTTCCAACTCCTTGGCCGAAGTTGAGTCTAGAAACCGAAAACCGTTTCACTAACTTGGCTATGTGGCTTACGGGCCCACGCCGCCAATTGGGTGGTATTAGGATCTTTTATTCCTCATCTATACTCTGGGACTCTGATCACTCTTCTATTCAGGTTTAATAAAATTACTAACACCGGCACTTAGGATCTCGTAAATTCCATCCATCCGGAGATCTTGATTCTGTGCGATTTCCCTGTCATTGATCTGATTAGTCTGATAATCATTTTCCTTTTCATTGTTTTGTTTAACCTTTCCTTCCGAGATTTGTTATATTTCTCATCGTCATATGACAACCCTGAACTCCTTTGTGTTCAGATGGATCGTCTGTTTCCGCCATGTCCTACGACCCAGCTCGTGCTTCGCACTTGGGCTCGCGATGCCCCTGGGTTCCCAGCTGTTCTGATCGCTCTCTTGACCAGACTGGGTTACCGCTGGTACCCCGAGTACATGGTCTACAAGGTTTACCGCGAGTTCAACCAGGAGCAGTACTATGCTGATGTTCGCATCTATGATCAGCAGGATGACTCAGACACCAAGCTGTACCTTTTCCACGGTATCGGCGTGACAATTGAGATGGCAGTCCATGATGTCGCCTACTCTGCTGTCGCACGTCTCTGCGGAGAGCACAGTGCTAGCTTGGATGCTTCTGAGTATCGATACATTCCGTATGCCCCTACTGGAGATGCTACTGGTTACTACACAGCTACCTGTGCCCCGTACGAGCCTCGTCGCTACGATCAGCGAGTTCTAATTTAGTGTACTCAGCCTCTGGATCGCACTGTTCGCGCTCTTGCTGTCGAGTTGTTTGCCACTCGAGTGCGACTCTACGAGGCTATGACACAGTTGCTACCAGCTGTTCATGCAGGGATACATCCGGAGCATATTCTTTACCCGCGCAGGACCGAGATGCCACCAGGGATCGATTGGCCTGCTGTGGGAGGTCATACACCTACACGTGGACCTCTTCTTTCAGCTCGAGACCGGGTTCTGCATCAGAGTGCACATGGAGCGCAGGATCCTTCTGCGACGAACGTCCGCCGTCCGCACTTGCAGCTACCCCGTTTCCGTGGTTTTCTCTGACGTTGATGTAGCCTTTGCTATGTCTTGTTGTGTACTTCCTTACCGCGTGCCTGCGCGTCGCCTAGTATGTCTAGCTTTAAATTTGCGCCGTTGTGCTGCCCGTTTGTAACCGACTCTGTATGGACCTGTATGACTACTATTAAGCATCTGTTGTACTACTTACATTTCATCGCGTTACATCATGCATGTCGCTAAACACTCGCATTGACTTCTGCTAAACTACCCCTGTTGATTTAGCAGGATGGCAGATAACAATCCACCGCCGCCGCCACCGCCTGACTATATGGCAGCTATGATGCAACAGTTTGAACTTAACCGGCAGTTTATGACTGGGATTATGCAACAGTTCCCTCGTCCCAATGCCGACCAGCCGCCACCTTCAATCATACTGCCAGAGTTTATGCGACTCAACCCGTCGTTCTTTCGCAACACAGTGAATCCGCTGGATGCCGATGACTGGCTGCGTGATATCTTCTATGAGATGGAGTCCGCTGATGTCACCCCTGGCAACTATGTCACCTTCGCAACATACTTCCTGAAGGGACCCGCAGCACAATGGTGGGCCACTCACCGACAGACCCTACCTCCTGGAACTGTCGTTACCTGGGTGGAGTTCAAGACTGCTTTTCGCGCCCGCTATATTCCTCAAGCAGTTATAGCACGCAAGAAGGCTGAGTTCCGCAACCTTGTTCAAGGCAACAAGACCGTAGAAGTCTATCAGCGAGAGTTCCTTGAATTATCTTGCTATGCTGAAGAAGATATTCCCACTGATGCCTGCAGGCAAGAGAAGTTTCGTGAAGGGCTGCACCATGACATTCAGTTAGCCCTGCTCGTCCAAGACTATCCTGACTTCGCCACCTTGGTGAATAAGGCCATCATGGTCGAGACTGGTCTGAAGAAACACAAGGAAGCGACCAGATGCACTCGTGAAGCGGGCTCATCTTCGGGCTCGTCTTCCCAGAAGCGCCGCATATGGATTCCACAGAGCATGTACCGTCCAGCAGCTCCAGTGTACAGACCTGCATATGCCGCACCTCGTCTGCCTCCTCCACCACCGAGGCAGCCCCTTCGAGCTCCACCACCTCGAGCTCCCACACCACGTCCTGACAGCGGACTATGCTTCAAGTGTGGCCAGCCAGGTCACCGCGCCAGAGACTGTTCTCAGAATCAGAATCAGGTAGCTCTTCCTTCTGCTGGCCGTGGTATTGGCCATGGTATTCCTCAGCAGCGTAACAACAATGCCAGACCTTCTTATGGTCGTGGGCAGAACTACCATGTCAACATGGCTGAAGCTCAAGATCAACCTGAAACCGTGATGGGTACACTTCTTGTTAATTCAGTACCTGCAACTATTTTATTTGATTCAGGAGCATCGCATTCATTCATGTCAGAGCATTTTGCACTCATGCATGATGTTAGAAGTGAAGTGCTACACCATTCATTAGCTGTGAACACTCCCGCGGGCCAGTGTCAAGCCTTCGTGTTCAGCCCCGATGTCATTATTGATATTGAAGGGTTAAAGTTCCGCGCTTCTCCCATTTTACTCAAGTCTTGTTCGATTGACCTTATACTGGGAATGGATTGGTTGAAGGCTCACTACGCCTCAATCAATTGTGCCACTAAGGTTGTTCACCTCCTACATCTCTTAGATGAGATAGTAAATTATCATGCTCACCTCACTCAGAACGCCGAGGCTCAGATTTATGTCATGAATGCGTTGAACGCTTCTCCGCTGGAGGGGGTCGAAAACGTTCCAGTTGTCTGCGAATTCCAGGATGTTTTCCCAGAAGAACTTCCAGGAATACCCCCTGCTAGAGCTGTCGAGTTTGTTATTGACTTGAAGCCTGGCACCACTCCTATTGCGAAGCGTCCTTACAAGATGCCTCTGCACCACCTACTTGAACTTAAGGAAGAAATCGACAAATCACTTAAGATGGGCTTCATCCGTCCTAGTTCCTCTGCCTGGGGAGCACCGTCTCTCTTTGTCAAGAAGAAAGATGGTACAAATAGGTTGGTCCAAGATTACCGTCCCATCAACCAGGCAACCATTCAGAATAAATATCCGCTTCCCCGGATCAATGACTTATATGATCAACTTGCTGGATCATCGGTGTTCTCTAAACTCGACTTGAGGTTGGGTTATCACCAGATCCGTGTCCGTGAAGAAGATATTCCCAAGACTGCATTCGTCACTTGTTACGGCTCCTACGAATACATCGTCATGTCATTTGGCCTAACGAATGCTCCCGCTATGTTCTCCCGCCTGATGAATTACATATTCATGGATTACCTCGACAAGTTTGTCGTGGTATATCTGGATGATATTCTGGTATATTCGAAGAATAAGGAAGAACATGCCGAACATCTTCGCCTTGTTCTAGAGAGACTTCGAGAGCACAAGTTGTATGCCAAGTACTCCAAGTGTGAATTCTGGCTTTCTGAAGTAACCTACCTTGGACATGTGATTTCCAAGGACGGTATCGCCGTTAACCCGGAGCGTGTTCAGGCTATCCTTGACTAGACTCCTCCGAAGAATGCCAAGCAAGTCCGAAGTTTTCTCGGCCTTGCAAGTTATTGCCGTCGATTCGTCGAAATTTTTTCCAAGATTGCCAAGCCCCTGACTAATCTGCTCCACAAAGGCGTTAAGTTTGAGTGGACAGACAAGTGTCAGGAAATTTTCCAGACCCTCAAGGACAAGCTTACTTCTGCTCCAGTAGAAGTGCTTGCTCCTCCTGATTCTCGCAAGGACTTTGTCATATATTGTGACGCCTCTCGGCAAGGATTAGGATGTGTCCTAATGCAAGAACGAAGAGTAATTGCGTATGCTTCACGTCAATTGCGTCCTCATGAAGAAAATTATCCTGTGCATGATCTCGAACTCGCTGCTGTGATCTATGCTTTGAAGCAGTGGCGACACTACCTTCTTGGTAATCGGTGTAAGATTTATACCGATCATCAGAGTCTGAAGTATTTGTTCACCCAACCGGATCTTAATCTTCGTCAACAACGATGGTTGGAAACAATTACGGACTATGACTGTGGTATTTATTATACTCCTGGCAAGGCTAATGTGATGGCTGATGCCTTGAGCCGCAAGTCCTATTGCAATAACCTCATGGTTAAGCAAGCTGAACCCCAGCTGTATGAAGAATTGCGCAAGTTGAATGTCTGTATCATTCCGCAGGGTTCACTTAGTAACCTTGTGGTACAACCAGACCTTGAGAAGGCTGTTAAAGAAGCGCAAGCCAAAGATGCTGAAATCGATCTGATGAAGAAAGAACTTCATCTCGAGAAGTACAGGGATTTCTCGATTGCTGAAGACGGAACCTTGTATTTCAGAGACCGCATCGTGGTACCTCGATTCGAGCTTATGACAGACAAGGTCATGAAGGAGGCTCATGATACCCCGCTGTCTATCCATCCGGGTAGTACCAAGATGTATCGGGATCTTCGACAGAGGTACTGGTGGTCTAAAATGAAGCAGGACATTGCTTGCTATGTTGCTGAATGTGATGTTTGTCGTCGCGTGAAAGCAGAACATCAGAAGCCTGCTGGAATTCTTCAACCACTCCCTATTCCTTTGTGGAAGTGGGATAAAGTGCAAATGGATTTCATTACTGGTCTTCCCAAGTCTCAGAAAGGTCACGATGCTATTCTTGTCGTCGTCGACCAGCTTTTCAAGGTTGCTCACTTTCTGCCTATCAAGGAAACTATCACTGCTAGTCAGTTAGCAGAACTTTATATCTCCAGAATCGTTTCACTCCACAGTATTCCGAAGGAGATTAGTTCGGACCGTGGCGGTCTTTTCACATCCAAGTTCTGGGAAAGTTTCCAACAAGCTATGGGAACTCATATTACATGGAGTTCAGCTTATCATCCTCAATCCCAAGGCCAAGTCGAGCGAGTAAATCAAGTGCTTGAAGATATGCTTCGCGCTTGTGTTATATCATTCGGTAAGAAGTGGGAGGAATCTCTCCCGTATGCCGAATTCTCTTATAACAACAGTTATCAAGCCAGTTTGAAAATGGCCCCCTTCGAAGTGCTTTATGGACGTAAGTGTCGAACCCCTCTGAATTGGTCAGAAACTGGGGAACAACCTCTCGTGGGACCGGACATTATCCAACATGCCGAAGAACAAGTCCGAATTGTCCGAGAAAATCTCAAGGCGGCTCAGGACCGCCAGAAGAGCAATTATGATCGCAAGCGATGGGGTCTGACTTATCAACCAGGTGATCAAGCTTATCTTCGTGTCACTCCTATGAAGGGCACCCGTCGTTTCGGAATCAAGGGCAATCTAGCTCCTCGCTATATTGGTCCTTTCCGCATTGTGGCTAGACGTGGACAGGTGGCATATAAATTGGAGTTGCCACCACAATTCTCTCATATCCATGATGTCTTCCACGTGTCACAACTTCGTAAATGCTTCTAGGAATCTCCACACCGCGCAGTGGATCACGAGATGCTCCAGTTGCAAGATGATCTTTTCGTATAAGGAGCATCCCATCCGCATTCTCGATGAAGCTGAACGTCGAACTCGTCAGAAGACGACCATGTTCCTGAAAGTGCAGTGGTCAAATCACACTGAAGATGAAGCCACTTGCGAACGCGAGGATCATCTTCGGGAAGAATATCCCGACCTCTTTCCTTCTACCTCCTAAATTCTCAGGACGAGAATTTCTTTTAGAGGAGGAGAACTTGTAACACCCCTATGTAATAGCCACTGTGATCAACTGCTAATAATGCCAAGTCATATCATTTGCATTGCTTAGTCATAGTGATTAACCAAAACAATTCAAATCCTAACCTGAAAATCAACTCAAATTCAAAAATGCAAAATCAACTTGCTCAAACACTATGGGAAAAATGTTCACTAAATAGTAAATATTCCAGAAGCAATCATAAAAATATAAACAATGATGATGGAGTTAATTAAGTGACTCAAACCACATGTAACAGTACAAAATCAGCACTATTTAATCCATTTATAATAATATAAAATCCAAAAGAAATCCAACTTTGCCCAAACCAGTTTTTGATGAAAGCCAACATTGCACA
This sequence comes from Thinopyrum elongatum, assembly GCA_011799875.1. Taxonomy (NCBI): domain Eukaryota; kingdom Viridiplantae; phylum Streptophyta; class Magnoliopsida; order Poales; family Poaceae; genus Thinopyrum; species Thinopyrum elongatum. The sequence goes on from CM022301.1 coordinate 414,641,298, forward strand.
ATAATATTTGGGTCAACTCTCACATTTTATAAAAAGTGCACAAGTGGCCTAACTATTTTAAAACAGAAAAGAAATAAAAGAAAAACATAAAACAGAAACAGAAAAATAAAACGAGGCATTGTGCACTGGGCCGAAGTGCACAGTGCCCCTGGACCAGCCCACCAGGCCCATTTCCTTCTCCCTCCTCCCCGTGTCACCTCCCCCATGGCCGAGCGCGCGCGCACTGGCGGGCGCGCGACACGCCGGCGCCCACCGACGAAACAGGGTGGCGGAGGGGATAAGGCCGAGCCGAGCACTCCCCCTGGCTCCCTCCGTCATTCTCCCCCTCTCCTCGCTCGCTTCGTCTGTTTCCCCCCTCAGATCCGCGCGAGGCCGAGCGCCATCGTCGCCGCGTTCCGTCGTTTGCCGCGGCCACAGTCCCCGCCTCGTCGCCTCTCCGTGCCTGTCAGCTCCGCCGACGAACGCTGCGTCGATCAGTGCCACCGGGCGGAGCCGGGACCCTCTACACCGAGCGCATCGACCTCGTCTTCAACCTCGGTCGCCGGCGATCCCCTTTCCTCTCCGTCAAGCTCTACTGCTCCAAAGCCGTCACGGATCTTTCTTAATCGCTCGGTGAGCTCCACCCTGTCCTCTCCCCTCTCTTCTATCGCCTCGTTGCGCTCCTAGCCTTAGATGCCACCGTGGCCGAAGCTCGTCTCCGCCGGCGAGCTCGTGGCCATAGCCACCTATGCTGTTATGCACGCCTGAGCGCGTCAACGCGTTCCTGGCGTCTCCAGGAACCCATTGCACCCGCGCACGCTCCTCCTTGAGCCCCCTAGCCCCGATTTCCTCGAACACCCAAATGCGCCGCCACAAGTAGCTCGTCGCCGACCTCGTTTCCAGTCATCTTTGGCCATGGCTCCATCACCATTCGACGCCGCGTCGCCTTCTCGTTCGAACGCCGCCGGCCGCACCGTCTGTCGTGGCCCCTAGCGTCGAAACCACCAACGCCCGTAGCTCACCGCCGCCCCGGCTCATCGCCGGCGCATCTCCGGCCATCCCCGAGTCACCACACTAGCCCAGTTGGATGCGGCTCAGTCTCTGCATTTGAACGCACCTGAAAATGTGCGAAACGGCGCACCACAGCGATTTTTCGATGATCTTCGGCGAGCGCGCCGCCGCGGAGAGCTCGCCGGAGCGATTCCGGTGGCCCCGCCAGCGTGGCAAGGCGTGGGGCCCGCCCACGGCCGCTGCTAGTGGGCCCCTGGCCTATGGTTGACTTCGTTGACCGGGGTCAACGCATGTTACTGTTCACCCCAGCCACTGACATGTGGCCCCCCGCGGATAATTAATCTAATAACGAATTAAATAAACAAAGACTAATTAGTTAGACTAATCTCTCACTGACCTGTGGGGCCCGTCCCCTAATTAACCCTGTTAAGTAGATTAACTTATTGTTAGTCTCAACAGAGGCTCACATGTGGGTCCCACTGGACCCACATGTCAGGTTTGACTGGTCAGCCGACCTGTTGACCTGCTGATGTCAGCATGGCATCATGCTGACATCATATACTATTTCCTGTAAATAAAAATAAATCCAGAAAATCATTTAATCTTTGAAAATTAATAACTTTTAAACCGTAGCTCGGATTGAAAAACTTAAAACATGAAAGTTGCTCAGAACGACGAGACAAGTCTGATCGTGCCGTTTGTTTCCATGTCGGAACCTCCTACGAAGGAGAACTCGTGACTCCGAACCCGATTCCGATAGATGAATAGTGCATAATCACCGGTAAATAAATCCCACCTTAATCCTAAAATAAACTAAAAATGACTTAGACATACTTCAGGCAACCCTGCACTACATTGTAGCATAGCATGCCTGATGTTGCATTTGATTGCATTATGTTTACCTGTTTCCTCCCCCTTTACTCTCTCGATTAGACCCCGACGTTGATGTAGCTCTTGAGGCAGACGCCGCTCCGGAGAACGACTACGTCCCCGACGACCAGCCACTTGCCCCAGAGCTTGCAGGCAAGCACCCCCTTTTTGAGCATTCCGATATCGCCCACTCTCTTCTCCCTTATGCTTGCACTAGAAGTTACTGCTATTACTGTATCCTATATCTGCTGCATAGTCTGTTTACTTGTAACATGCTTTTGATACTTACCTGTTATCCTAAACTACTTAGAATATGTTGGGTAGAGACCATTAGAGACCCCACTTATCCCGACTACCCCGCTGGATGATCAGAAGACCCGTGCAACGGGATTGAAGACCAGGCCCCGACACCGCACGTCACATCCCCTTTAGTTGCCGACACTGCTGGGTTACTATCGAGTGCCGAGGGTGATACCTCATCAGCACTTCTGATGATAACCTTGTAGGTTAATTATTCGGTCGTGGTAAGCGAGGGTGATTCCTCCTACACCACCCCCGATAACGACGTCGTCGCGCAACTCCTCAAGTGTGGACCTCGAGGGTGGTTCCTCCTCCGTTCACCTTGACGATAACATCAGAGGGAATTCCATCGAGGGTGATTCCTCAGGGTTCCCCTTGGTGTCAGACACACAGATACTTTGGTTACTATGACTGAACACTGAACCATGATACTGAAGACGGGTCGGCCCTGAGGGGTACCCGCGCGAGCTTATTAGCGAGTGATGTGGAATCGGGTGGACCTGGATGGTGCCCGAGGGTTGAACACGAGGCGTGGCCGGGCATTCCTCGCCCTTGCCGCAAGCCCTTGAGACGGGGCGACGGGGTCACATCTTTCATGAGTCTGTGCTCGTTTCCGCACTATCAACACACTAACGGTTTGGATATTTGATCCGAGGGGCCTCTGGCCTGATAGCACTAACCATCACGTGGGCATAGTATGGGCGTTCTGCGTCGTATACTTTAGCCGAAGCTTAATGGACGTCAGCGACTGAGCGACGCGCGCCGAGTTGGACTGGTTACGCAACTGTGCTTGTATTAAGGGGTTGCTAGGTCTGCTCTCGGCCGCCTGACGCAACGTGCAGGAGTTCCCGGGGCGATGGCCCAAGACCCCTGGGGGCATAGGTTTAGTCCGGCGTGCTGACCTCTCCGTTAAGTATTTGGTCGGGTTGCGGCGTATCGTTTGGCCGAGGCCGGGCATGACCCAGAAAAGTGTGTCTGGCCGGAGTTAATCGAGCGTGGTGGGTAACTTGGTGCACCCCTGCAGGGAAGATCTAATCTATCGATAGCCTGTCCTATGGTAACGGACACTCGGAGTTGTATCCCGATCGGTACAACTAGAACTTGAGATGATAACTGGATAGTATGGCTCTGGGATTGCTTTCTCGTAGGGAGTCGAGGAAGAATCTCTGGGCGAGGTTGATAACATTACTACCACTTTACATTATGATAATCTGCACTCTTCTAATGCTGTAAGACCGATGAAGATGCTTGAAGATGCTAGTCTTCGATAGGACTAGGCTTTCCCCCTCTATTCTGGCATTTCTGCAGCCCAGTCCACATATACAGCCCCCTTTGAAAATGTTGCATATGTAGTGTAGATCCTTGCTTGCTGAGTACTTCGGATGAGTACTCACGTTTGCTTTATTTTTTTTTCTCCCCATATCCATTTGACGCCGCCAGATGACGGAGCCCCTGAGATAGCAGCCCCCGTCGACGACTACGGCTACTACTACTACCCTCCCGGCGAGTACTACTACAAGGAGCCGACTGACGACCAGGAGTAGGATTCGGAGGGTCCTAGGCAGGAGGCCTACGTCTTTCGATCATAGAATTTTATTTTACCCCGCCTTCATAAAGGCTTATCTATGTTTCTGTAATATATCTGTACCCAGATATCTGATGCTTCCGTTGACACTTGTATGCCATCGAGCTATGTATTCGAGCCCTCGAGGCCCTGGCTTGTAATATAAAGCTTGTATGACTTTATTTATGTTTTAGAGTTGTGTTGTGATATCTTCAAGTGAGTACTTTGGCTTGATCGTGTGCATTTGCGTGTATGGTTAGTGCACGATTAAGCCGGGGTCGTCACATTCGGCCCGACCTACTTCAGCACACACGTGTGACACTTATCAGGATCCTTATAAAAAGACACTAAGGGGCGGATCCAACTAGTCTTGGCCATTAAATCAGATCACCCAATGACCTGGATTGCTCCAATGATGAGCGCTCAACATGTTTAGCGTGCAATAAATATCATACCAAATATCACTATCAATACTAGTCACATAATTAACACGCAAATATTATCTTACCTAATATCTTCATTCAACTAATATACTGCCTAACATCAACGTGCATTGCACACACGCATTTATTTGTTATATTAAATATCTTTAACACCGGGAATAGCTTTTCAGGTCAAAACTATTACATGTAGTCGCCAAAAAACGAACAAACAATGTCATCATCACCATTAATTTCACTAAAAGGCTACATGACCAATAATACTAATACGTGCCATATTATAAACCCAGCCTGTTACCTAAAATATCATCCACAAGACCTCGCTCTTTATACCCAACTATATCAAACATCTATCCTAAAAAAAAAACTATATCAAACATCTTTAAAACAATCAACACAAGTATCCATTCATTCTTTTCCTTTTGTTCCTATTGGATAATTCGACCAAACCATACATACGCACCAAAACATTCATGGTGAAAACCTTGCATCTTGAGCAGCTCGATCGATCTTGGTTGAGAAATACAAATGTTGTTGTCCAATACAAGGGGTACCCTTAGCAATGTGGTTAGTAATTAGTAGGCGAGGGCACAAACGACAGCCTTATAGCGAAGGTCGTTGTACACCCACAAAGTGACACGATGATGACTTTTAAATAGGTTTAGTCACTTCGTGGGGGCGTGACCTACGTCGTATGTGGAAGGGTTGGCGAGAAAAAGTGGTATTCTCTGCACGAAATAGTTATGGTATTGCCACGTACGAAGTCCCATGACTTTCGATTAGTCTAAGCCTTGCTAGGTCCCTCATACTCTTATTCCTAGTCTTCGGTTGAGGCTGAGCTGAGAATGACCCTCCACTTGCATTTATTCAAGTCAGGTATTGAAAGGTTTATATGTCCGGAGGGAAGGAGGCTTATACGACCTAGAGGTCCTTGATAAATGACCAAGACTACCCTTGAGAAGAGGAGGTGACAGGGTAAAACTACATAATCTTTTTTCTTTGGGTCCATGAGCCCCTAGTTGATATAGGAGGCAGACTGTGGCCCACCAAGGGAGATTCTCTCCATCATATGGTGCTTTTTTGCTTGTGGTTGTGCTTCTTTACTTAGTTGACTTACCTTTGACTTATTCTTTCAAACCATCTTCTTCCTTTGATTTATTGACCATGAAGACTTATTTGGACTTTTGTTAACCTCCTTACATGACTTGTGTAGACTGTTTCACTGACCATCCATATGCAGTGCCATGTAGAATTTCGATGAGACCCCTGGTGTAATTTTGGTTATTCCCTCAACATGAATCCCCTTGAGTGGTAGTCATCAAAGTGTTCATTGTGTCTTTGGGTCAATAATCTTGATCTTAGGAAGCTTCTCTTGGCACCATGGTCCTGTTGGCATCCAATTACTACTGTGCGCAGTCGGTGGGCATGCAATTGTAGTTATGTGTGCGGTGTGGAAAAGACAAAAATAAAAATCATGAAAATTTGAAAAAAGTAAATTCAGTTAAACAGATAAAAAAACAGGGAGTACCCCTTCGCTCCTGCCTACTGCGAGCACTCAATCAGAGTTTCTCTGCCTCTCACCGGCGCCGCCGCCGGTCCGCCTCATCTCGTATGGTCCTTGGACCATGTAGGCGCGATGGATCCCGGCCCTTGCCAGCGGAAGTGCTCCGTTTTTAGGTGTATTTTTAGTTTTGCTAAGGTTTGTGCCATGCTTAGGAAGATATGAGTGCGGCGGCTTCTTGAAGATGGAATAAGGTTCTCTCCGCCTAGACCCCGTCCCGGCGATGCTTCTAGCGTCGTCGGAGGGCGCGTGGAGGTATGTCTCCGGCGGATCTCGTGGGATCCGGTCGGCGTTTGTCTTTGGTGGATCCGCTTGGAACCGGTCTTTATTCATCTTCGTATGTGTGTCTACAGGTTGGATCCTTCTGATCTACGCTCCTCTCCATCGGCGCGGTTGATGTTCTGGTGCGCTGGTCCTATGTGACCTTAGCACGACGACTTTCCGATTGTCTACTACAACAATGTTTGCCCGACTCCGATGACGGCAACGTGCCTTCGGCTCGCTCTAGTGCTTGTAGTCGTCGCTAGATGGTCTATGGACTTGAATGTAATTTTTACTTTTCCTTTGTACTATCTTGACAGTTGAATAATAAATCGAAAGTTTTCTCGAAATAAATACGAAATAGGGAAAACAAAAGTTGAAAGACAAAAATCCACACGAATCTGCATGTAGCATCGATCACACATATCAGACTGACAACACAAACTCTCCAGCCAGTCCTTTTGGGCGGCTTAAAAATTAAGTTGTCTCTTCCCAGCTTAAAAAATAAGCCGCCCCCAAAATTATTGAGACTTCTAAATTAGTTACTTCATAACTAGTTTAGAAACCCCAATGAATAAGAGAGGCGGCTCATGAAAAAAGCTGGGGAAAAGACGGCTTATTTTTTTAGCCGCCAAAAGAACTGGCACCAAACATTAAGATCAACACCGTACTACCCTTCAAAAAATAAAAAAGCTCACCAGTACTAATCCAGAATTACGCTCTCACCACTGTGCCCAGACTCGCCACCTTCATCCAGCGACCCGCAGAATTTCTGTAGAGGTTTTGATCCTCCAAGGAAATCCTTGTATGTAAAGCCGTTAAATCATAAAGAAACAAATCTTGCGTTTCATTCTTTGAAGACAAAACTTGAGTCGCCAAAGAGACAACACATAAACAATAGAATTTGTGGAGGGTGCAACCAGATTGTCGTCATTACATTGCAGTCTAATCTAGTACTCCCTCTGTTCATTTTTATAAGACCTTGAAGACATTTCAGACAATGTGCAAAACAGCTCATTTTAAATTGTCTGAAACGACCTACAAAAATGAACGGAGGGAGTAAAAAGAATGAAGATTGCCGTCATCACATTGCAGTCTCAAAGATGAAAGCAACCACCTCAACTATCCGGCGACTCAACCAAGTCAAGTCGTCGTCGAGATCACAGCCTCCCTACTACCTTCACTTTATCCATCTCCACCACCGAACAAAGACGAGCTCGATCACCATTACATTCACCAGGGCCTCCGCCTGGGTGCTTCTGTCTCTATCCGCCATGCATCGCGATCGCTTGAACCCCCGCCACCCGCTGCGAAGCTTACCGTGATCGTTAGAGCTCACGTACGAACAAAACGCAAAGATCAACGCGATGCGGTGCGAATGAACGCACTCTGTATTTACATCTCCGATCCATGGACACATCTCAGCTCAGCCTAGCTACAGACAGGTTGCAACACGACCATCTCGACCGGGGATGGCCTACCGACACGGGTCACCGGTGGCACGTCTCCATCACAAACAAAAACCAGGTGGCCTTGGCTCAGGACACTGGCGCGCGTGTGGTCCGGTCCCTGGGTGCGGTAGCTTCCAAATGAATTGGTTCCACAGGATCGCGGCCATACCACATTTCCTGGCGATTTCGCTGCTGTTTTTGCGATGAAGGTCGCCGTCCGTGTCGTCGTTCGCTCGGGGCTCCGTCCCTATCGAGCCCCGTCCGTCGCTCCCTGGCCGCCCTGCTGCGTCGGCGCGCGCTAGATCGCCGGATGGAGCGGCGCTGCGTTTGCCAGTGGAGTGCAGATGCTGGAGATCGGTCGAGGCCCGAAAGGTGGCGTTGCTGTTGTTTACTCTCTCCGTCCTTAAAAGAATTTATGTTTGATTGTATTTATACAATAATACACCAATATTTATGCCATTAAATTAGTAACAGTAGATTTATGATATAATATATTTTCATCATATATCTATTTGGTTCATAAATATTGATATATTTTTGTATAAACTCGGTCAAACTTTGAAATAGTTTGACCCTCTAACAAAGTTGGAGTACCGTGGAATGAGTATCAGTCAAGAGTTGCGAGACATGATTCATGGCTTCCATCACTTGGATATTCCAAGACAACAGCAGCACTGCAAAATCAGTTGATGACGATGACCACGACACACTGTATCACCATCAATCAACCGAAATAATGTAAAGAGAAAACCAAAGGAATCTCTGCGTGTCCTTCGTAGGGCCTCAATTCCTTCTGTGCCGCCGCTGAGGAAAGTATTGCTTTCTTCATGTTCTCTGTATGGCCGGCCCATTAGCATTTCTTCTTTATAATTTTTTGCTTTTAATTTTTCTATTTTTTTTTGCTTTTTTTCAAATTCGTTAATTTTTCTAATTTGTGAACTTTTTAGAATTAGTGAAATTTTCTAAAATCTGCGAATGTTTTTTAAAATCCGCACACAATTTTTCACATTTGTGAACTTTTTTTGAAATATTCAAATGCATTTTGAATTCATGGTTTTTTAAATCCAAGAATATTTTATGAAATTTGAGAATATTTTTTGAAATTCGTGAATTTGTTTAGATATTTTTGAACATTTTATGAATCAGAGAATATTTTTTGAAATTCAGAACATTTTTAAATTTGTGAACATTCATGTAAATTAGGAACATTTTTTTAATTTGTGAACATTTTTGGAAGCTGTGATCATTTTTTAAGTGTGTGAACAAATTTTGAATTCTGTGAACATTTTCTGAAATTCATGAATATTTTTTGAAATTCGAAACATTTTTCTGATTTCACAAACATTTTTTGGTTTCAGGAAAAATATATATTATAGGAACATACTTCTATTTTGTATAAACTTAAATAGTAAAAACAAAAAAACAAAAACGAGAATGAAAAAATTGATTAAAAAAACATAAAAATGGCGCCCCCGTCCTGTAATGGGCCGGCCTAGATCACGTAGGAGGATACGTGTTTGGAGGGTATCCTTCGCCCCGCGTGTGGATAAAGAGGTCTCCTATGGTGCATTCAAATTTTTGAAAGATTATGGAACAAAGTCAACGGATGGATGGCCAAGCTGCACAAGCCGTTCCAGTGTACTCCATGTCATGGTTCAAACTCCCCAGGGGTTTATGTGAGCACATCAATTCACTAATTCGCTAGTTTTGGTGGGGAAGTAAGGAGGGGCAAAGGAAACCAAGCTGGGTCTCTTGGAATATGGTGACTAGACCGAAGTAGTGTGGAGATTTGGGGTTCGGGGATATTTAGATTTTTCAACCTCAGGCTACTAGCTAGGAAGGCTAGCATGTGCTATCGGAGCCTAATTCTCACAGTCCTAGGGTACTAAAAGCAAAGTACTTTCCTTCTTGCGAATCTTTGCAGGCTGAAATAAGAGGTGCTCCTTCTCAAATTTGGGGAGCTATTCTTGATGGACGAGACACCCTCAAACACGGGATAATTCGGTGCATTGCAGATGGGAGGACCACAAATATTTGGCATCATAATTGGATCCCACACCCTTCCAATATGCGGCCGATTGTTAGCCGTGTCACAAATCTCTCGTAGTGGGTTGGCGACCTGATAACGGCTAATGGCGACTGGAACAATACTGTTCTCACTGAAATCTTCTTGCCAATGGACGCGCAAGCAGTCCTTTTGATCTCTTTGTGCACCAGGCAATTGGATGATTTTTGGTCTTGGGTGTGACGACCCCGGCTTAATCGTGCACTAACCATACATGCAAATGCACATGATCAAGCCTAAGGACTCACTTGAAGATATCACAACACAACTCTAAAACATAAATAAAGTCATACAAGCTTTATATTACAAGCCAGGGCCTCGAGGGCTCGAATACATAGCTCGATGGCATACAAGCAACAGCGGAAGCGTCAGATATCTGGGTACAGATATAACAGAGTTACAGATCGGCCTTTAGAAAGGCGGGGCAAAACAAAATACTACGATCGAAAGGCGCAGGCCTCCTGCCTGGGACCCTCCAAACCTACTCCTGGTAGTCGATCGGCTCCTCATAGTAGTACTCGCCTGGAGGGTAGTAGTAGTAGCCGTAGTCGTCGACGGGGGTAGCTATCTCAGGGGCTCCGTCATCTGGCGTCGTCAATTGGATATGGGGAGAAAAAGAAAATAAAGCAAACATGAGTACTCATCCGAAGTACTCAGCAAGCAAGGATCTATACTACATATGCAACATTATCAAAGGGTGGCTGTATATGTGGATTGGGCTGCAGAAATGCCAGAATAGAGGGAAAAGCCTAGTCCTATCGAAGACTAGCATCTTCAAGCATCTTCATCGGTCTTGCAACATTAGAAGAGTGCAGATTAACATAATGTAAAGTAGCAGTAGTGTTATCAACCTCTCCCAGAGATTCTTCCTCGACTCCCTGCGAGAAAGCAATCCCAGAGCCATACTATCTAGTATCATCTCAAGTCACCAGTTCTAGTTGTACCGATCGGGATACAACTCCGAGTGTCCGTTACCGTAGGACATGCTATCGATAGATTGTTTCTTCACTGCAGGGGTGCACCAACTTACCCATCACGCTCGCTTAACTCCGGCCAGACACACTTTTCTGGGTCCTGCCCGGCCTCGGCCAAACGATACGCCGCAACCCGACCGAATACTTAACAGAGAAGTCAGCACGCCGGACTAACCTATGCGCCCAGGGGTCTTGGGCCATCGCCCCGGGGACTCCTGTGCATTACGTGCACCGTCGGTGAGCAGACCTAGCAACCCCTTAATACAAGTGCGGTTGCGTTCCCAGTCCAACCCAGCTTGTGGCGCTCCTCGCTAACGTCAATTAAGCTTCGGCTGATGTATACGACGCAGAACGCCCGTACTATGCCCATGTGATGGTTAGTGCTATCAGGCCAGAGGCCCCTCGGATCAAATATCCAAACCGTTAGTGTGTTGATAGTGCGGAAACGAGCAGAGACTCACGAAAGATGTGACCCCGTTGACAGGCTCTTCATGAGCAAACTTTTGAAGGCCCACACGCCACCACAACTTCATCATGAGATATATTAGAAAGCTGGAAGATTGCAAGCCCAAGAAAACTCCTATGCCGAACCATGAGGCAGCAAGGCAACCTCGAACTAGGTGGATTCCGCCGGTGCAGGGCATAGCCAAGATCAGAGTTGATGCAGGGGTTGTGCGTGACCTTAATGAAGGCACTTTCAGCGTCATTTGCAGAGATGCATCAGACACATTCCTAGGCGCATACGCGATCAAGCACTCTGATATTACATACCCAGTGATGTTTCAAGCGCTAGCCGGCTGAGAGGCCCTAGCGCTTGATTTAGATCTCATGTAGAGACTGCTTCAGACTGCCAGGGTGTTGTTAACGATATCAAGTAGGGAACTAGAGGGAATGTACGCCAATGTCATCAAGGACATCTTAGCTACTTTGAGCCAGTTCCAACATTGCTCCTTCCTCTTCGAAGTGCGAGATACCAACTTCGAGGCACATAGCCTTGCAAGATATACTTTTGGACCGGAGAGGGTCACCATGTTTGTCTACTTCATCCCTTGGACCTTGCTTGTATTACCATGAACATTCTTGATTAAATAAAAAAGTGTGTTTGGACTCTATGTGTCTAATCCTGAAAAACAATTCTATGTGCGCAACAAGGTGCGCTCCTGCTCAAAAGCAAAAGTGTCCTTAACCTAGTTTCAGCTACCTACTAGTGGAGTTTGTGGACATTGAAGAAAGATTTCTGTTTTCAGGGACACACTTGGAGAAACATTCACCCCTCAAGAAACATTCACCGTATCTATATTCATGTATGTGTAGGAGTTAATATGGATGTCCAGGTCTCACTATTGATTATTGACTGGAAGGAGTTTCGGGTCATGTATGCATACTACCGAACTTGCAGGGTCACACACTTAAGGATCATTGATCTGTGAGTGCTAAATGTATTAGGAGCATGAGAGAAATACACCAAGAAACTTCCGGAAAGGTAAAAAATGCGGCAGAGAGAAAACCGACAGAGTTTCGGAGAACTAGGAAGGTCCTGTAGAACCCTGAAAGCCACCAGAAGGTTCGAGAAGGTTCTAAAATACTCCAAAACCTTCCAGAAAGTTCTAGACAACCCTATGGGCTGATCCCCTTGGCTGGACCAAGTGGGGGCAACCACATGGCCCAAATAAGGCTATTCACCATACATCTAGTCCTCCATTAGTTCTTCATTCTGGACAACAAAGCTCTGCTGGATCGGTGATTTCGTACGCGAGGGACTTTGATGCTCGAATGGGTGAAAAATTCTCGCAATTGTGAGGTTTAATCATAGTTGCAAGAATCTGCATCAAGTCTACACCAACATCTCTCCTCCGCCAATTCTTGTTGGTAAAGATCAAATCTGAATCTCTTTGCATCTTCAAAGTGATCCTTAATTTTATACGTCAGCCGGATTATTTTTGTTTTCTACTACATTTCTTAAAAAGAAAATGCCAAATTTTAACATGGCACATGTAATGATGTATCTTGAGTGTATAAATTTTCCGAAGGCCAATGGATGAATCAACAGTCACTTCGCATGCAAACCTTCCCTCTTTCCTTGTCAAAACAGAGTTTCTTCCTTGGGGATTATCCGGTTTATAAGCAGTATGCGTGACAATTTTTACAATATCAAATTTGTACCGCAACCTCTTAGGGCCATGTCATGACACCATGTCATGTCTTATGATTTCCGGCTTTGTTTGCATTTCCTAGAATCTTATATTCTTAAAAAGTTGGTCACAATTCTCTCAACATGCAAAGTGTTCACCTCACCATCCCACTAAGGCCATGCATTTAAGGCTTCTCTCCCACTAAGTCATGCAAAATCTGCCACATAAGCGAACCCACTAAGCCATGCAAAATCTGCCAAATAAGCAAAATTATAAATCACAATTATTTTTGCATTAATCTATGCCAACATGCAAAGTGTCCACCTCAACGTCCCCATTAAACCATGCAAAATCTGCCACATAAACGAACCCACTAAGCCATGCAAAATCTGCCACATAAGCGAACTTATAAATTGCAAATATTTTTGCATTAGTCTACGCATGTAAGGCTGCCACGTCATACATGCATTTAGTCATGCTTCACATTTTTCCTCAATGTTCCCACTAAGCCATGCAAAATCTGCCACATAAGTGAATCCACTAAGCCATCCAAAATCTGCCACATAAGCGAACTTATAAATTATAATTATTTTTGCATTATTCTATGCCAACATGCAAAGTGTCCACCTCAATGTCCCCACTAAGATCATGCATTTAAGTCTTCTCTCCCACTAAGTCATCCAAAATCTGCCACATAAGCGAACCTACTAAGCCATGCAAAATCTGCCACATAAGCAAACTTATAAATTACAATTATTTTTGCATTAGCCTATGCATGTAACGCTACCACATCATATATGCATTTAGTCATGCTTCACATTTTTCCTCAACGTCCCCACTAAGCCATGCAAAATCTGCCACATAAGCGAACCCACTAAGCCATGCAAAATCTGCCACATAAGTGAACTTATAAATTACAATTATTTTTGCATTAGTCTATGCCAACATGCAAAGTGTCCACCTCAACATCCCCATTAAGATCATGCATTTAAGTCTTCTCTCCCACTAAGCAATGTAAAATCTACCACATAGGCGAACCTACTAAGCCATGCAAAATCTATCACATAAGTGAACTTTAAATTACAATTATTTCTACATTAGTCTATGCATGTAACGCTGCCACATCTTGCATGCATTTAGTCATGCTTCACATTTTTGTTCGATATGATATTTTTTACAGTATTTCAAAAGTTTATATTCTATTTTTAGAAACTTTCTTTTATTGATTTTCAAGCTTATATTTTCTTTTTATTAGATTTAGTTATTTTTAGCAACTATTAACGCATTTTTTAACAAAGTTACCGCAACAACGCGCGGGGTATCATCTAGTTAAAATAACAATAAACCCCTCTGTCACTAACTGTGTCTTGGTCCCTTGGTGTATGGGAGTTATTTATTACTTGCACAAGTCAGAAAAATAGACTCAAGGACATAAGTAGGATTTTTTAACCCATTTATGACAACTATTTCATGTACATGTAGTCCAAATTTGAATTATATCCATTAAATGCCTAGAAATGCACTTAATTACTCAAATATAGCAAACGAACCCTGAAAATGCCAAATTTTAACATAAGACATGTAATGGTGTATGTTGAGTGTAGATTTTTTTTTTTGAAGGCCAACAAATGAATCAGCGGTCACTTCGCTTTCAAAAGAGAAGGAAGTAAAGCAAAGAAAAGAAAAGAAAGAAAGAAGAGAAAAGGAAGCAACGAAGAAAAGTAAATAAGAAAGCATATAGCACAGAAAAAAAAGACATAAAATAAAATAGCACATAAATAGAAGAAAAGTAAAACCTTTGTCGAGCACCTGGCAAGGGGATAACACTGTCACTCTGCCATCAACAACGGTGTCTACGGACACGTGTCACTGTGTTTTTCGTGTGCTTGGTCTTTGTCAAGTGCCAACCTCAATTTGTGCCTAGTGCAACATTTTTGCCAACTCTTTTCTGCATGGTACTCGACAATGGTGATGCTTCGCCAAGTTTTTTTTGTGGAGCGTTTTCTCTAGGCAGTCGACAAAGGTCTTGTTTGTCAAGTGCTCGATAAAATGCACTTGCCACACTGCATAACACTTGGCGTAGGAAGTTTTTTCCTGTAGTGTTTCTTTGACTCTGTGCTTGTGTTGCTCTAGATTGATTACTTTGCCTCGTGGAAAACATTGCACGGAGAAGATACACAAAATGGCGTGGCTTGAAAATCGACTAAAATTTAGGATAACCATTGTCCAACCAAGAATACAGGAGGTATATGAAATTGACATCAAAACAAATGTAGCAGAAGTAGTCATGCCTTTACAACTTGTTTGTCTTATCAAAGGTGTCCGAACAACTCCTCCAATTTCTTTGGTAAGGTGTGTGCATGTGTCTCATTAGTGGTATGGTTCAAAACACCCATTGTTGATGTCAACCGCCGGATCAAATGCGACCGGACAACACTCACTGGGAGCTTCGCCCATCTTCTTGTCGTAGTGGATTGAGGCCAAGCCTATCGTGAAGGCTGGTGTGAAGAACTCTAACAGGTTCATCAGAAACATCATCTGCAAATATGGTGTTCTGCATAACATCATCATTGATAATGGCTCAAATTTTACTTGCTTCCTGCCTAATTTTTGTGTTCCGCTAAAATGGGAGTTTTGTTGTTTTTGTTGTCGTCGTCGTTGTTGTTGTTGTTGTAGAAATCAATTCTTTGTACAGGAACGTCAATTTGCCACATCATGATATTATAAGTCTTTGGATGCAAGATGGGCTCAAGACCATGTATCAAAAGTCGTGTCAGTATGCAAAATGACATCCTCCCCGCCTCGCCCGTGGCCGCAATCTGTCCCGTCCCAGCGCCGCCCTCAGACCTAGTGCCTCTGCCATCACCGCGTCGAACGGCTTGGATCTAGCGGCCGGCCCTCTGCGGAGCAAGTCACTAGAGACCCTTACTGGCCCATGTAAACTGACGGGTATACATAGTGAGCTCTCCCGGGAGCGATTTATCCTTCCCGAACACAGCGTACAACTCCGCGTTGTACTGCGCTCTTCAAGTGCTTCTTCCTCCTTTTCCCTCTTACCATGGCAAATCCTTGGAAAATAATTCCGATGGGCAGAAGAAGGAAGGCAAGCTGTCAATAGCAACAACATTGGACATGAAAGGCCACCGAGTGCCAAACTTGGTTATTGCTTTTTCCCTGCAGATTATGGAGGGATGTTGCAGAAAGAAATTCTCGTTTTTGTGTCTTTTTATGGGCCCTCTCGCGAATGCGTCGAGACAACGATAAGCCATTGCTTGTGATATCAATTTATCCGTCAATTTAAACGTTTCTCGAAAGAAAATCAATATGAACTGATGATAATACCGTGGCCGACATCCATCCCTCACGACGTCTACTTCGTATTTAAAACACAATAATTAGCACCGTATATCAAAAAAATAAAAAAGGAAATACGCGGCGCATTCGGCCCATTCCTTAGCATCAACGCGTCCCGTCCTCTCAACCGAAAGGGCGCCCACCTCTCCAAAAAAAAACCGAAAGGGCGCCCCACAACGCAAAGGATGCATCCATCCGCCCGTCCATCCGAAAGCCAACCCTACACCAAACTTTGCAGGTCTCGTGTCCTCATCACCAAACCCCATCATCATCACAATCTCATCCGCCCTCGCCCTCCATTACCAATCTCCCATCGCCTCTCCTTCCTTCAACCATCGTCTTCGCCTATAAACAAACCTCTCACGACCCAAGAACCGACGTAGGCCCGGCGACAACAAGAACCGACGAGCTTTCTTCATGTCGAGCCCCACGCACGTCCGCAAGGCCCTCCACCTCGCTGCCATGAAGGCCAAGCTGCAGGGCGTCGTCGGCCACCGCCTCCTCCTCGTCACCGGCCTCGCCGCCTTCCTCCTCTTATTCTCCGCCCGCACGCTCTTCTCCTCCTCCTCCACCGGCTCGGCCGCCTCGCGGCTGCGCGGCGGCGCGGGTGATGGGTCGTGCTCGAAGCTGCCGGCGCCCGTGGCCGAGGCCCTGGTGCACTACGCGACGTCGAACGTGACGCCGCAGCAGACGGCGGCGGAGATCGGGGTGTCACTGCGCGTGCTGCAGCGCCGCTCGCCCTGCAACTTCCTGGTGTTCGGCCTCGGGCACGACAGCCCCATGTGGGCGGCGCTCAACCACGGCGGCCGCACGGTGTTCCTCGAGGAGGACGCGTCCTGGATCGCCTCCGTCCGCTCCGCGCACCCGGGGCTCGAGTCGTACCACGTGACCTACGACACCCGCCTCACCGAGGCCGACGAGCTCATCGCCCTCCGGGACCACCCGGGGTGCACCGCGCAGCCGGACCTCGCCGCCGCCGCCGAGGCCTCCTGCCGGCTGGCACTCCGCGGCCTCCCCGCCGTGTTCAACGAGATCGAGTGGGACCTCATCATGGTGGACGCGCCCACGGGGTGGACGCCCGAGGCGCCCGGGAGGATGGGCGCCATCTACACGGCTGGCATGGCGGCGCGCGCGCGGCGGCCCGGCGACGGCGCGACGGACGTGTTCGTGCACGACGTGGACCGGACGGTGGAGGACAGGTTCTCCAAGGCGTTCCTGTGCGACGCCTACCTCACGGAGCAGGTCGGCAGGATCCGGCACTTCGTCATCCCCAGCCACCGGGAGAAGCCCGGCACGCCCTTCTGCCCTCAGAACTGATTATTGTCCATTACCCATTTTATCCTCCTCCATTATAGTAGGACTGCACACCTACCTTGATCAAGACACATCTATGCTGAAGCCTGAAGGACGGTCATGCCATAACCATTGGAGGTAATTAATGGCGTCGGAGGATCGAGTGACGAGCGTTCACGATCGAGTAGTCCGGAGAAATTCAGTGTAATTTCCTTCATTCTGCGGGTGCAATTGTTAGCGGTGGTTCTCCATGGTTGCTGGTGGTTGATCAATAGTGGAACCTGTATCATGCAAACTATATGTTGTAATTATCTGCAATATTTCTATTAGTACTTTGGCAAGATATTTTGCCTTTCTATTTGTGTGGCTCATAATTAGAGAGATCTCGATGCACGTGGAGTGCGGATAATGTGGGATTTACTTGTTTGATTGAAGCAACAATACCAGTGATGAATATGAGCACTATACTTGCATATTTTTGTAAGGCGACTCATACAAGTTACTCCCATTCTGTTGGAAAATGCAGGTTAATTAATTGCATGGCTGGTGAGTTTAATTTGGGTAATACCACAGTGCATTATTCTTACCACTGAAAGGACGTCGATCGGCTTCAACGTTAATCAGTTCAAGTGCTTCTCCATGTTCTTTTCTTTGATTGAAAGAGAGTACTTGTCCATGTGTGTTCTGAATTTTCTATCTGGCTAGCTGACACTGACACTGGTAGCAGTAAGGGAGGGTGACCTGATTTTGATTGCTTGGTACGTTGCCCTTTTGCTAGAGCAGTGAACTGCCTACCATTTTGTAGACAGCCACCCGCCCCCGCCTTGCTTTTCATTTCCACTGCACAAGGCCCAGGAACTGTACCTTGGACTAGGAGCTGAGCTTTTGATTGCCAACGGCGTACGGAACGGGCTACTTTGATTGCCAACGGCGTACAGAACAAGCTTCAAGAATTTGTTCAAACACCTCTCGAATGCTTAGGTGGGCTGTCCGGTCACTAGCCGATCAAAAAACCCCGATCCACATGTGCCCTTCAAACCGGCCTCAAACGTCCACGCTGACCGGCACTCCTCATATTCAGCCAAAATCTAGGACGGATACGGGGAGGTCCGTGCGCGACCAGGCGTGTCCGCCACGTAGTCCTGACGCCCTGGTCTCACACGAAAGCACTTCAAAACCCAGAGGTCCGAAGCTCGTCTCCTTCGTCGGACCGACGGCGTTGCGTGGCGCCGCTTTGGCGGACCGCGTAGTGCCCTAGCCCATCTATTTAAGCCGACCGCCGGCACCCTCCCCTCCCATCCATCGTTGCCATCACTTTCCACTCGCGGTCCGCCATCACTAGTAGCCATGCCATCACGACGTCGTGTAAGGAGCTACCCATATCTAACGCCGGAGCGCTAGCTGCAGCTCCTTGAGCAGATCCGGGCAAGACGTGAAGCCCGGATCGCCGCGGGGCTACCTCCGGACACGGAGGATCCGGAGGAGGACTTGGAGGAGGAGGAGGAGGAGGATGAGAAGGAGGAGAAGGAGGAAAAGGAGGACGCGGAGCAGGAGGAGGAGCAGGAGAAGGACGAGGAGGACATGGGACGCTGGGGAAGCGAATCTGCAGGCGGAGCAACATGCAGTCCTCGATTCCCTTCGGTCGGAGGCGGAGGCCAACCGTCGTCATCTACAGGAGGCGGAGGCGGAGCATGTCGCGAACATCGACGAGATGCTCACGTATATGGATGAGTTGGAGCCGGAGCCCTCCTACGCACCCATCTACCCGGCGCCCGACATGGACGTTGTGCACACTCCGACGACGAAGCGTAGTTTAGGCTAGCGTGATTTACGTAGTACATAGGATTTTCTTTGCATGGTTTATATGGATTTACCGCAGGGGCGACTCGCAACAACCTGCAGCCCCCGCGTCGCTCCCGCAGGGGCGACTCGGGCGGCGCTAAACTAGTCCGCCGTCGGCCGCCCCTCCCTCTCTCCTCTCCCTCGCCGCCATCGGAGGGGGTCGATGGAACGCCGCGCGGCTGTCGTGGAAGATGGCGGCGAGGATCTGTCCGCCCTGCCACGCGCGGGGGACTTGGAACCGAGGCGGCGGCCTCATCAAGTGGCCCTTGGCCGGCGGCTGTTGCAGGTGTTGGCCGCCCCCCTTGGCCGCACGGGCGGCAAGATGGCGGCGGGTGGTGCCTGCGGGGGGTGGTGGCCTCGAGGGCACCCGTCCCAGATCTGACGCCGTCCCAATCCAACCCTCACGATCTGGTCTCCGGCCACCCTTTGTCGCTGGTGCCGCGTCTGAGGAAAGGGATGGGGACGAAGGATGGAGCCCGTTGAAATCCAAGGCCTGATCTTCCGGCCACGACGACGGCGACGCTTGCGGGCGCCGTCCCCTACATATAGGCGCCGTCAAGGTTCTCCATTCCGCCTCTGCCTCCCTCCTTTGCTCGTGTACCAGGGTGAAAACACAAATCCCTCCGGATTGGGCGGCAGCGACGCTCGCGGCGTCGTCATCTTCATGGAGGTGTCGCCTTCGGTGAGCATGGGAAGGTGGTGGGCACGTCTTGGTTGGGTGGCGTTCAGCAGCGGTCTCAATAGGGATGTTCCGGGGGAAACCCTAGATCTGGGTCTACCGGATCGGACGATGACGAAGCCCGCGGTGTCGTTCTCCTTCCTGGGGGCATCGTTTTGGAGCAACTGCTTGCTGGAGGGGACAAGAGGACGAGCGGTGTTACATCTACCGCATGGCCGGCGGCGGATCTCGGTGGCATGGCGCCGCGGAGTTTCGGCGACGGGCGCGTGTGGATGGATACGTGCAGGGTGGTGGCGCCGGGTGGTGTCGACGGCAGGCCTGGCAATGGTGATGAGTCAATGCTTGCTCTAGAGAGGGATCGGTGGAAGACGGCTGCAGTGACCTTTGAGAGTGCACCGGACCAGTGTGTGACCCAGTCCTGATGTGTGGCTGGGCTGGGGCATCCGGCTTTAGATGTTAGGGTTTGGTGCGATGTCTGTTTGGTATTCGACCCGGATATTCGGCACACCTTCATCGAAGGGATAGGAATAGCAACAAGTGTTGTCTAGATGGTGGCTTCAAGCTGACTGATGTATTACTTTGTATGGTCTTTGTGAATAATTAATAAAATGACTGCATGCATCGTCCAGATACAGGGGCCGGGGGTATATCCTCCTGTTCCAAAAAAAAAAGGTTTATATGGATTTAGGTGATAAAATATGAGATACTCGGATGCATAGCATCAAGTATGAGGTCTGATCGATCAATGCCTGCGGACGCGTCCGATCACGTTTGCGGACGTTTGATGGGCCGGATTTAATGTCCGCGGCTATGGATGCTCTAACGAGGTCAAGAACGTGCGCGTGACGTCTGATGCTTCTCTTGTTTCTAGAAGAGAGACCGGATGCATTCCGTCAGTTTGATATACAGGAAACAAACCAGTAGCACTGTACACAAAGATCCTTGCAAAATACTACTACAGAGAAGTCATCTTCGGTTGCCGACTTCCGCTCGTCCAAGACTTTCCTCGCCGTCTTCAAGGATGCTGGCGAGGAACGAAAGCAGCATGACTGCCGCTCCTAGGACAGTGAAATCCAATGCCAGGAAGGGCCGCTTCGAACATCACAAAGGATGCCAGGAGATCCAGGATCGCCTCGTCAAATGGCAGAGAGCAGAGGTCATGGCTGCCCTGAAGGAAGAAACCACAACTCTGAAACTTCCCCTTGAGATCTCAAAACACAGGCCCCAAACCTCACTAGCACGTACTCCCTCCATTCCTTTATCTAAGGTGTATTATTTTCAGCACGGTGGCCAAGGCACATAATTATGCACTAGTTAGAACAAAATTACCCTTCTTTAATTTGTAGATTAGCGGCAAGTAAATCATTTAGGCTAGGAAAGAAAGAGATACACACAATCGGGAGAAAGATATTTTCCTTTTCTTTCTCTACAAGGAGAGATACATGCAATCAGGGGAGAGATACTTTCCTTTTTCTGGAGGGCCAAGATCGGAATTACGAGGAATTAGAACAAATGCACCATACATTGTGGAATTTTATCAAAAAATAAATACACCTTATATAAAGGAACGGAGGGAGTACTAGCACCTAATCGTTATCCTAAGGGACGCCATTGTAAATATTTACTTATAACATGTATAACTACTTATAAACACTGTAATTTAATCGACACACAATTGTAATTGTATTTTTTTTGCGCAGCGCGATTGTAATTTATTTACCACACTTACGACACTTGGAGAGATGTTACTAGAAATTATGGATCCCGGTCTTTTATTGTTCATAAATATAATCTTGTTTGCTTTATTTTTAGTTTTTTATTATTTAAATTTTAGTTCATTCGCATACAAAAATAAATTCCAACCAATGGATACATTAGATTTTTTTAGCTAGCAAAGCTATAGTGGAATTGACAACCTCACTAGTCTAAGTTGGGAACCAAGAGAGGTTCTTTAGTTGTGGGCAGGCAAATCATTGGCTTGTAGGGAAACTCCATGAATTTTTATACCTTGGTTCTCAAATACTGAGAGAGGGTTATTTTGATACTAAAAACCCTTGTTCTTCAAGGCCCAACAAATATTCATCTAACAGACACAACATATTAGTCGAGGATATCACGAAGCAATCATCTCACACCGTTGTCGAGGAGTGTTGCGACGACCTGTGTCATTATTAATTTAGATAATGACACTAGTCCTTGGATTATTTCTTAACAAAATCTTTTCTTGTCAAATGATAATCCATGTCAAAGATTGCAATAGGGAAATAACTAGAGATGGTCGTTTATATTACAATACCATGCCAACAGGGAAAAAGTCTCAAGTTCTCGCAAATTTGCCCAATTATCACATCTCCTAATACTGGAGTTTCAACTAGTAATACTAGATAGGTGGTGATAAGATAGCTAATGAATTACATAGCTTCATATCATAAGGTACTTATGCATCCCAACCCCTATACGGCCATATGTGACATCCAAATCATACATATCACTCGGCGGATCGACATTTAGGGCCCCTATGTAGTTGTAGCCATCAACATTGCTTCTCTCACTTGGTCCAGTAGGAATCTTATACAAGCTTTGCTCTAAGAAAGAGGGGATTAATAGCCAGAGTGAATACAATGTACTGGGCAAGCATTAACAGCAGAATGCAACACTCATAATAGTGTATCATCAGTTAACAAGTTAACAGCAGAACTCAACACCTTTAAAATAAGTAACATATACAGTTGTTGTAGAAAAAGGTCAATTCAATCTAGAAAAGCTACTAATCACTCTTGTCGCGAGATAGAACCACCAACCCGTGGCCTCCAATCCAAAAGATTGGCATGATCTTATTGGTCACTGCCTAGGCTGTATCACTTTATCACTTTACCCACATGAACTTTGGTTTTTATCATTCTCGCAAATTATCATATACGTGACCCAGTCAGAGCTCAAAATTATTTCCCATTTGGCACATTATACTTCCATCCAACTAGATGTTCCCTAGTCGTTGAGTCAAGCAAAATTATTCGACACTTCACCAACACTTAAATATAATAGTGTACTGCTAATGCACTCATCCGACATTAGCTTAGGATTTCATCACCCAACCTAGTACTACATACCCATGTGGATAGTAAAATGGCCAGATAGGTAGTAGGCCTTGCTTGCCATTATTTTGGCAAGTCTGCGGTCGATAAGATTTTTGTATGCCACGTGAATACAAGCGAGAGTGAATTTATTCATATATGATAGCCATATGTAGGGGGGGGGGGGGCACCGCCCACCTTCCAATATGTCCATCCCGGGCACACTCTACCCGCCAAATAATTATATCAATGGATTAGCTGCTCCATCTAACCCAACTATTTGCCAACAACACTCCACACAATTTATTTCAAAACATTTTATGCATGTTGATGATAAGATGTAATAAAAAGTAATGATTTTGAAAAATAATTCTACTCAGCATGAACAAGGAGAGCTTGCCTGAGTTTTCGTACTCAGACCCAGACTCAATTTGCTTCCCTAGCACCTACTTCTTCAGACCTTGCTCATTTCCTGTAGTTTGGCAAATATATATATATATATATATATATATATATATATATATATATATATATAGACCAAGGATAAGTTAAATCAAACCCATTAACCGTCGCGCAAAGGGCGACCTCTCGGCTACGCCACGTCAAAGATTTTTACTATCGTAGGTACCCCCAGATAACACCTCCCCACGATAATTCTTTCCTTATCTTCACCACTAAAGGCAGCCCAGCACACGACCTCCCTTTCTCTCTCGTTTGGCTGCGAGCTCGCCGCCGGGGTTGGGTCGATGATGTCTTGTCTTGGCGGCCAGGCGGCGCCCCTCTCCCCGGAGCTCTAGATCCACCTCCCCCTCTCCGTACCTCTCCTTCAACCCCGCCCCCTCCCTGCTGCTCCGCCGCCGCCCGTCCTCGTCAGCTGCAGCGCCGCCATCCCCTTCCACTCCTCCGCCGCGCCCCTGGCCTAGCAGGTGACCGTGGTGAAGTTCTTAGTGCGAAGAAGCCGAGGGAGGAGGAGCCGGTCCCCCAAATAATAGTGCACGCCCGCATCGTGCCCAAGCCCGAGACACCGATGGAATCGGACCTGCTGGAGGCGACGGCGGCGCAGCCCATGGACATTGCTGGAGGAGGCACGGAAGACGGGCTCCGACTCCTCGGACTCAGGCGAGGAAGGGGACGCCGACGACGAGCTCCGCATCCAGGCCCTGGAGCGCGCCATTGTGCAGCAGCCTCTCGACTATGATTCCCATGTTCAGGTACTACCGTCCGCCGCATCCTCTCTAGATTATGTGTCTGCACCAATGTCAGCAAGGATATGTTGCCTCGCTACCATTGCTAATTGCGTATTTGCTTTTGGGAGAGTTCCTGATATATGGATGTAGATGATCAAGAAGAGTTCAGAGAAGTCATCTCAAGTTCTTTCAGAGAACTAAAATTAATCTTGCCACTTGAGACTTGGTTAGAGCGATATTTCTAACTTTGCCATCTGCACGTATGTATGATTGTGGTATCCCAAAATTAATAGTGATCTCAATGTTCTCCACTAATACAATGAATTGTGGTAGTCCAAGATTATGGCATCTGATCTATTTTCTCTTGGCAATGGCACTGCCATTCCGATCTTTCCGAAAAGTTATGGATGTGTGATTGTGAGGGTAATCACATGTTAGGAACGAGAGTATATCGACCAGAGGGGGGTGAATGGGAGATTCAAAAATTCTTTCGAATCTTTTGAAACCGATCCCACTCACAGCAGCGGAGTAATGGAAAGGGGGAAATGAACTAAATCAATCTTCATCTTCAGAAGCATATTCCTCGATGGCAGAAGTGATAACAGTACGAGCTTGGGAAATTACAGGTTTAACTACGATGAGAGTAATGCAACATGCAAACAGATGCAGTAGAATGAGACACAACATGATATAGGATGTGAGAGATATGCAAGAGGGTACACCGAGGTGAAAGGATGATGACTAAAAGGAATGATGAAAATACAACGGAATGAGATACGAAGATTAACTTAAGTGAATGACAACAGAGACAGAAGAGAAAGAAGAACTACAATAAATGATAATGATCAGACAAACTATCGTCACAGAGCACGAATGAAAACTGCTGAAAGAATTGCAGTAAAGTAGATTGAACCAGTGGTGCTCGATGGCGACAGAGAGATTTGGTAGACCAGTTCACCCTTCTGCCAAAGGGCTACGTCTAGTTGGAGGGGCGGTGACTTAACACGGAAGATAAACTCTCTTCACCCTATTCTCCATCAAATGGAAGCTGATCAGACTCTAGTTGATTTCACTCGTGGTAGATCCTTGTCGGCGATCTCCTAACCTTTGGTCGACCTTCGCGAACCACAATCACTCTTGGTTGCTGAAGATCTAGCTCGGTGAAGACAACAACTCTTCAACACTCGAGCGGAAACCTATCCGTATAGAGAGTGCACAGCTCTCCAGAGTAATAGGTACAAGAACTCTAACTCAGAACTACTGTGATGCTAAACCACTGTCTAAGTTTGGGCTCTTGATTTTCTCTCGGTGGATCTTAAACTCAAATCACTCGAAGAGGGGTTGCTCAAATCAATCTTCTCAGAAATCTCAAGCGGAGCAGCCAACGGATAATGTTGGAGTGGGGTGGCTATTTATAGCCGCAGCCTTCCCTAATGGGAAATGACCAAATTGGACATGTGGAGCAGCCAATGGCCAAACGACACGAGTCCAACGGTCGGAAATTTTAGCACAACGGTAACATTACTTGCGGGGCAAGTAATGCTAACTCCTCAGTCCGAAAGATATCTCCTGCAGCACGAAGAACAACGTTTGCCGCTGCCAGGTAATCATTCAAAGCATAAAGAGATTTCTCTCACATCTTTCATAAGATTGGGCTAAGCATCACAGCGGATCTAAGCTTCGATAACCTATACCCCTCTTAATAGTACGGAGGTCCTATGACTCAAATGAACGAAAGAAGAACAACGAAAAGAATGCTACGTCTTCAATTTATCTTCGACTTCCGCTCGCTGCAGTCAATTTCTTCGGACAACACCGAACCAAATGCTTTGCTTCAGCAGTAGACTTTCGAGGGGTTAATTTCTTCACATCAATCTTCTCGTCGACATGTCTTCATCATATGTAGCTCTTTCTTCTCTGCAACGCAGATATACTTCGGTGAAGTTCCTCGAACTTAGCACCGGAGACAGCATTTTCTTCGGTTTTGTATGGACTATTTCTCTCTGTATGCACTAGAAACAAATCAGTCCATACCTGTTTCTGTCAACAATCTCCAAAACACAGGTAGGCAGATATTGCACCAACAACCTCCCCTTTTCGGATGGTTGTTGACAAAATAGATCACATCGAAGGATAGATAATGAATGGAATATAATGCGAAGGATAATAGAGACGATAGATAATTACGATGATAAAACACGCTCCCCCTGAAGGTATGCATCAGAGCATAAAATAAAGCCGGAAGGTAGCGAGGTAATTCTTCGTATGAGTGACATTGACCTATGATCTTATTCGACGATTCTTTCAATGCACTCAACAGTTGATACGTCCATTTTGCATCATGTTTTTCTACTGTTATTTATAATGTTTTTATGCACAATAATGCTTTTAGGAGTAATTCTAATGCCTTTTCTCTCATAATATGCAAGGTTTACATAAAGAGGGAGAATACCGGCGGCTGGAATTCTGGACCTGAAAAAGCTACGTCAGAGTTACCTATTCTGCACATCTCCAAATGAGCTGAAAATCTACGGAGAATTATTTTGCAATATATGAAGAATATTGGAACAAATAACTACCAGAGGGGGCCCACCAGGTGGGCACAACCCACCTGGGCGCGCCAGGGAGCCCAGGCGCGCCCTGGTGGGTTGCGCCCTCCTCGGCCCACCTCTGGTGCCCCTCTTCTGGTATATAAGTCATTTTGACCTAGAAAAAATAAGGAGAAGACTTTCGGGATGAAGCGCCGCCGTCTCGAGGCGGAACTTTGGCAGGAGCACTTTTGCCCTCCGGCGGAGCGATTCCGCCGGGGGAACTTCCCTCCCGGAGGGGGAAATCATTGCCATCGTCATCACCAACAACTCTCCCATCTTTTGGAGGGCCATCTCCATCAACATCTTCAACAACACCATCTCCTCACAAACCCTAGTTCATCTCTCGTGTTCAATCTTTGTACCGGAACCTTAGATTGGTGCTTGTGGGTGACTAGTAGTGTTGATTACATCTTGTAGTTGATTACTATATGGTTTATTTGGTGGAAGATTATATGTTCAGATCCATTATGCTATTGAATACCCATCTGATCTTGAGCATGATTATTATTTGTGAGTAGTTACTTTTGTTCTTGAGGTCACGGGAGAAGTCATGTTGCAAGTAATCATGTGAACTTGATATGTGTTCGATATTTTGATGATATGTATGTTGTGATTCCCTTAGTGGTGTCATGTGAACGTCGAATACATGGCACTTCACCATACTTGGGCGTAAGGGAATGCATTGTGGAGTAGTTATTAGATGATGGGTTGCTAGAGTGACAGAAACTTAAACCCTAGTTTATGCGCTATTTCGTAAGGGACTGATTTGGATCCAAAAGTTTAATGCTATGGCTAGATTTTATCTTAATACTTTTCTCGTAGTTGCGGATGCTTGCGAGGGGGTTAATCATAACTAGGAGGTTTGTTCAAGTAAGAACAGCACCTAAGCACCGGTCCACCCACATATCAAATTATCAAAGTAGCGAACACGAATCGAACAAACATGATGAAAGTGATATGATGAAATTCCCGTGTACCCTCAAGAACGCTTTGCTTATCATAAGAGATCGTTTTGGCCTGTCCTTTGGCACAAAAGGATTGGGCTACCTTGCTGCATATTATTTACCATTACCTTTACTTGCTCGTTACAAATTATCTTGCTATCACACTATCTGTTACCTACTATTTCAGTGCTTGCAGAAAATACCTTGCTGAAAACCACTTGTCATTTCCTTCTGCTCCTCGTTGGGTTCGACACTCTTACTTATCGAAAGGACTATGATTGATCCCCTATACTTGTGAGTCATCAAGGCTCTTTTCTGGTGCCGTTGCCGGGGAGTGAAGCACTCTTGGTAAGGAAAAATTATTACTACGTGCTGAAATTTATTGTCACTTGTTACTATGGAGAATCATCCTTTGAGGGGTTTGTTCGGGGTATCTTCACCTCGACCGGAACCACAATTAGCTACCCCTCAACCTACTGCACCTACTGAAAATATTGGTTATGAAATTCCTTCGGGTATGATAGAACAACTGCTAGCTAATCCTTATGTAGGAGATGGAACCGAACATCCTGATATGCACTTGATATATGTGGATGAAATTTGTGGATTATTTAAGCTTGCAGGTTTGCCTGGAGATGAAGTTAAGAAGAAGGTTTTCCCTTTATCTTTGAAGATAAAAGCATTGGCATGGTATAGGCTATGCGATGATATTGGATCTTGGAACTGGAATCGTTTGAAATTGGAATTTCACCAAAAAAATTATCCTATGCATCTAGTTCATTGTGATCGGAATAATATATATAATTTTTGGCCTCGTGAAGGAGAAATTATCGCTCTAGCTTGGGGGAGGCTTAAGTAAATGTTATATTAATGCCCCAATCATGAGCTCTCGAGAGAAATTATCATTCAGAATTTTTATGCTCGGCTTTCTCGTGATGATCAATCCATGCTCGATACTTCTTGTACTGGTTCTTTTATGGAGAAGACTATTGAATTCAGGTGGGATCTTTTAGAAAGAATTAAACGTAACTCTGAAGATTGGGAACTCGACGAAGGTAAAGAGTCAGGTATTAAGCTTGAATTTGATTGTGTTAAATCTTTTATGAATACCGATGTTTTTCACAAGTTTAGCACTAAATATGGACTTGACTCTAAGATAGTAGCCTCTTTCTGTGAACCATTTGCTACTCATGTTGACCTCCCCAAGGAGAAGTGGTTCATATATCACCCACCTATCAAAGAAGAAATTAAAGAACCCGACATAGCTAAAGATGAAACTATTATTTACAACGTTGATCCAGTTGTTCCTACTGCTTATATTGAAAAACCACCTTTTCCTGTTAGGATAAAGGAACATGCTAAGGTTTCAACTATGGTTCGCAAAAGTAATATTAGAGCACCTAAACTTGCTGAACAAATTAAAGTAGAACCTATTGTTGCTATGGTTAAAGATCTCTTGGTAGAAAATATTGATGGGCATGTTATTTACTTCTGTGATGAAGTTGCTAGAATTGCCAAACCTGATGAAAAAGATAAACATAGACCTGTTGTTGGCATGCCTGTTGTATTAGTTAAAATAGGAGATCATTGTTATCATGGTTTATGTGACTTAGGTGCTAGCGTCAGTGCTATTCCCTTTACCTTATACCAAGAAATTATGAATGACATAGCACCCGCTGAAATAGAAGACATAGATTTCACTATTAAACTTGCTAATAGAGACACCATCACACCACTTGGGATTGTTAGACATGTTGAAGTCTTGTGTGGGAAAATAAAATACCCCACTGATTTTCTAGTTCTTGGTTCCCCACAAGATGACTTCTGTCCCATTATCTTTGGTAGACCTTTCTTGAACACTATCAATGCCACTATAGATTGTCATAAACAAACTGTCAGTGTTAGCTTTGGTGATGAGTCTCATGAGTTTAATTTTTCCAAGTTTAATAGACAACCTCATAAGAAAGAATTACCTAGTAAGGATGAAATAATTGGTCTTGCTTCTATTGCCGTGCCTCCTATTGATCCCCTAGAACAATATTTGCTAGACCATGAAAATGATATGCACATGCATGAAAGAAATGAAATAGATAAAATTTTCTTTGAACAATGACCTCTGCTAAAACACAATTTGCCTATTGAAACTCTAGGAGGTCCTCCTCCACCTAAAGGTGATCCAGTGTTTGAATTAAAACAATTGCCTGACACTTTGAAATATGCTTATCTCGATGAGAAGAAGATATATCCTGTTATTATTAGTGTTAACCTTTCAGAACATGAAGAAGAAAGATTATTGAAAATTCTGAAGAAGCATCGAGCTGCTATTGGATATACTCTTGATGATCTTAAGGGCATTAGTCCCACTCTCTGTCAGCACAAGATTAATATGGAACCTGATGCTAAACCCGTTGTTGATCATCAACGATGTTTGAATCCTAAGATGAAAGAAGTGGTAAGAATTGAAATATTAAAGCTTCTGGAAGCAGGTATAATCTATCCCATAGCTGATAGTAGATGGGTAAGTCCATTCATTGTGTCCCTAAGAAGGGAGGTATTACCATTGTTCCTAATGATAAAAATGAACTCATTCCACAAAGAATTGTTACTGGCAATAGAATGGTAATTGATTTTAGAAAATTAAATAAAGCAACTAGAAAAGATCATTACCCTTTGCCTTTTATTGATCAAATGCTAGAAAGATTATCAAAGCACACATACTTTTGCTTTCTTGATGGTTATTCTGGTTTTTCTCAAATACCTGTTTCACAACCTGATCAAGAGAAAACCACCTTTACTTGCCCTTTTGGAACTTATGCTTATAGACGTATGCCTTTTGGTTTATGCAATGCACCTGCTACCTTTCAAAGATGTATGACTGCTATATTCTCTGATTTTTTTGAAAAGATTGTTGAGGTTTTCATGGATGATTTTTCTGTATATGGAACTTCTTTTGATGATTGCTTGAGCAACCTTGATCGAGTTTTGTAGAGATGTGAGCAAACTAATCTTGCCTTGAATTGGGATAAGTGCCACTTTATGGTTAATGTAGGTATTGTTTTGGGGCATAAAATTTTTGAACGAGGTATTGAGGTGGACCAAGCTAAAGTTGATGCAATTGAGAAAATGCCATGTCCTAAAGATATTAAAGGTATTCGTAGTTTTCTCGGTCATGCTGGTTTCTATAGGAGGTTTATTAAAGACTTCTCTAAAATTTCTAGGCCTCTTACAAATCTTTTACAAAATGATGTTTCATTTGTTTTTGATGATGATTGTGTAGAAGCCTTTGAAACACTTACGAAAACCTTAACTTCTGCACCTATTGTTCAACCACCTGATTGGAACTTGCCTTTTGAAATTATGTGTGATGCTAGTGATTATGTTGTTGGGTCTGTTCTAGGACAAAGAGTTGATAAGAAATTAAACGTTATCCATTATGCTAGCAAAACTCTAGACAGTGCCCAAAGAAATTATGCTACTATTGAAAAAGAATTTTTAGCAGTTGTGTTTTCTTGTGATAAATTCAGATCTTACATTGTTGATTCTAAAGTTATTGTTCACACCGATCATGCTGCTATTAAATATCTTATGGAAAATAAAGATGCTAAACCTAGACTCATTAGGTGGGTTCTCTTGCTACAAGAATTTGATTTACATATAACTGATAGAAAAGGAGCTGAGAACCCCGTAGCTGATAACTTGTCTAGGTTAGAAAATATTCTTGATAACCCACTACCTATAGATGATAGCTTTCCTGATGAATAACTAGCTGCAATAAATGTTTCTCATAACACTCCTTGGTATGCTGACTATGCTAATTATATTGTTGCCAAATACTTACCACCTAGTTTCACGTACCAACAAAAGAAAAAATTCTTTTATGATTTAAGACATTACTTTTGGGATGACCCACATCTTTATAAAGAAGGAGTAGATGGTATTATTAGACGTTGTGTACCTGAGCATGAATAGGAACAAATCCTACGGAAATGTCATTCCGAAGCTTACGGAGGACATCATGCGGGAGATAGAACTGCTCACAAGGTATTACAATCTAGTTTTTATTGGCCTACTCTCTTCAAGGATGCTCGTAAGTTTGTTTTATCTTGTGATGAATGTCAAAGAATTGGTAATATCGGTAAGCGTCAAGAAATGCCTATGAATTATTCACTTGTTGTTGAATCATTTGATGTTTGGGGTTTTGATTATATGGGACCTTTTCCTTCCTCTAATGGGTATACACATATTTTGGTTGCTGTTGATTATGTTACTAAGTGGGTAGAAGCTATTCCAACTAGTAGTGCTAATCATAACACTTCCATTAAGATGCTTAAAGAAGTTATTTTCCCGAGTTTTGGAGTCCCTAGATATTTAATGGCTAATGGTGGTTCACACTTTATTCATGGTGCTTTCCGTAAAATGCTTACTAAATATGATGTTAACCATAGAATTGCATCACCTTATCATCCTCAATATAGTGGTCAAGTTGAACTTATTAGCAATAGAGAAATAAAACTTATATTACAAAAAACTGTTAATAGGTCCCGAAAGAATTGGTCTAAGAAATTGGATGATGCACTTTGGGCCTACAGAACAGCATATAAAAATCCTATGGGTATGTCTCCCTATAAAATGGTTTATGGAAAAGCTTGTCATTTGCCTCTTGAGTTAGAACATAAAGCATATTGGGCAATTAAAGAACTCAACTATGATTTCAAACTTGCCGGTGAAAAGAGGTTATTTGATATTAGCTCACTAGATGAATGGAGAACCCAAGCCTATGAAAATGCCAAGTTATTTAAAGAAAAAGTTAAAAGATGGCATGACAAAAGAATCCAAAAGCAGGAATTTAAAGTTGGAGAATATATGTTCTTTTGTACAACTCTCATTTCAGATTCTTTGCAGGAAAACTCCTCTCTAAATGGGAAGGACCATATATCATCAAGGAGGTTTATCGCTCTGGAGCTATCAAAATAAATAATGCCGAAGGTACTAACCCGAAGGTGGTCAATGGGCAAGGAATTAAACACTATATCTCAGGTATGCCTATCAATGTTGAAAGCAATATTATTCAAACCATGACACCAGAGGAACACATAAAAGAAACCTTCCGGAACACTCCAGAATCCCTAAAAAGAGGAGGTACGTGATACGGTAAGTAAACGGACTCCGAAAAATCCGCAAAAATATTTTCTGTCAGTTTTGGAATATTTTAAAAATTAGAAAAATAAGAAACAACCAGGAAGGCACCCGAGGGGGGCACAAGACACCAGGGCGCGCTAGGGCCCCCTGGCACGCCCAGGTGGGTTGTGCCCACCTCGGGAACCTTCCCAACTCCGTTTTCCTCCCGTTTGCTTATTTCCCAAGATAAAAAATCTTTATATACCCCCCGAACGTATTGACCACCGTATCGCGGAGAAATCTTTTGTTCTTCTTTCTTGTTGTTTTCTGACATATCTAGATCACCATGGCCGCTTCGAGCTCCTCCAAGGAGAAGTTCTTCGAGAACGTCATCAACCCGTATTTACGGGAGGTGATGCAGCACCCTCAAGCCATTGAGATGCGTGAGGGGGTGCTCCACATCCGGGACGTCCAGGGTCCCAAGGGGACGGGAACCGTGGATGCCAGGCTCGAAGCTATATGGAGCAAGAAGTCTTCAAGTGCAAGGGGATGGGGATGGTGGAACGTGGACTCAATGCCAATCACCTCATGATTGCAGATTACACTCGTGATCTCAAGGCGGATGGCAAATCCATGAAGGACATCGTCTTCACCTTCAACGAGCAAATCAATTTTCTGCAAAGCCAAATCTATGATTTCCAAAATCAAGTCTTTGAATATGAGGCGAGATTTAAAGGTATGAGTTTAGCTGCCAGTTGCAGGACTCGTGAGACTCGCGCTTCTTCTTATGATGGTGAGCTGCTGCCATGGAAGCCGGAGGATAAGCCCGCTACTACTTCACCACCACCTTCATCATCTTCTCCAACAAAAGAAACTTGAGTTCATGGTATGGGCACTCCCCTTGGCTTGTGCCAAGCTTGGGGGAGGTGCCCCGGTATCGTATCATCACCACTATCTTTGCTTTCATCTATTTTAGTTCGATCTTTAGTTATCCTATGATTTAGTTGAATAAAAGTTTAGTTCGATCCTTTCTTTTCGAGTGCTTGCTTAGTGATCTATCTATGTAATCGTGTGCGAGTTATATAATAAAGAGTAGTTTGAGTTTTGTTTCTTTACTCCTTTGTTCCAATAAAAAGAAAGGAAAATAAATGAAAAAATATCATATGCTAATCTTATGGTAAGTAATGACATCACATAAGGAAAAGTATAAGTGGTAAAATTTGTCGGAGATTGACAAACATAGCATTGGTCAATGATGCAATTCATGAAAGAATTAATAAGGGAAGAGAAGATTCACATGCAAATACACTATCTTGGACATCTTTTATGATTGTGAGCCCCCATTAAATATTTTGTGTCAAAATAGTTGATGTTGGACAAGGAAGACAACTTAATGATTTATGTTTGTTCATATTCACATAGAAGTTATATTGTCATGGATCCTTTAACATGTGGTGCTTGCTCAATATCTTTTCTAGCCAAAAATTCCGCACTAAATAGAGATACTACTTGTGCATCCAAAAACCCTAAACCCAAATCTTATTTTGAGAGTCCACCATACCTACCTATGGATTGAGTAAGATCCTTCAAGTAAGTTGTCATCAGTGCAATAAGGCAATAAAAATTTCTTCTAAATGTGTTGGATCATTTAGTGTAAGAGAAAATTGAGCGTTGTACGAACTTGTGATGGCAAAGTAATAGAAGCGACAGACTGCATAATAAAGGTTGCTATCATAAGGGGCAATATAATGTGACGTTCTTTTGCATTAAAGGATTTGGCATACAAACAAATAAGCGCATGACAACCTCTGCTTCCCTCCATGAAGGTCCTATGTTTTACTTTTATGCATTTACTTTTATGAAGAGTCAAAGTTTTCTTCCCTATTCCCTTTTTATTTTCTCTTTTTGCAAGCATCATGTGGTGAGGAAAGATCTAGGCACATATATCCAGTTGGATATGAGTGGGCATGAGTTATTATTGTTGACATCACCCTTGAGGTGAATACGTTGGGAGGCAAAACTATAAGCCCCTATCTTTCTATGTGTCCGGTTGAAACTTTTTGTTCATGGGTACGATGTGAGTGTTAGCAATCATCGAAGATTAAATGATGGTTGAGTATGTGGACTTTCCTAAAGGCTCCGATACGTGACCCTTCCCGAAAATATGATGAATTGTAGTTGCAAAGTTGACTGAGAACATTGTTTGTTGGTTTTCAATAAGGTTTATGCTTTATACTTCAATGTTGTGATGAATTGTTACTTGTTCATGAGAAGTTATATGATAAAAGTTGTTTGACAAAGCTTTATGTTAAAGTTCCTTGTTGTTATAATAATATGCATGATGCTTCTATGTCCGTATTTTGTTTTTATCGACACCTCTCTCTCAAAGCATGTGGACATGTTTTTCGATTTCGGTTTTTCACTTGAGGACAAGCGAGGTCTAAGCTTGGGGGAGTTGATACGTCCATTTTGCATCATGTTTTCCTACTGTTATTTATAATGTTTTTATGCACAATAATGCTTTTAGGAGAAATTCTAATGCCTTTTCTCTCATAATATGCAAGGTTTACACAAAGAGGGAGAATACCGGCAGCTGGAATTCTGGACCTGAAAAAGCTACGTTAGAGTTACCTATTCTGCACATCTCCAAATGAGTTGAAAATTTATGGAGAATTTTTTTGCAATATATGAAGAATATTGGAGCAAATAACTACCAGAGGGGGCCCACCAGGTGGGCACAACCCAC
Source organism: Thinopyrum elongatum (assembly GCA_011799875.1). Classification (NCBI taxonomy): domain Eukaryota; kingdom Viridiplantae; phylum Streptophyta; class Magnoliopsida; order Poales; family Poaceae; genus Thinopyrum; species Thinopyrum elongatum. The sequence goes on from CM022301.1 coordinate 414,676,734, forward strand.
CTGGGCGCGCCAGGGAGCCCAGGCGCGCCCTGGTGGGTTGTGCCCTCCTCGGCCCACCTCCGGTGCCCCTCTTCTGGTATATAAGTCATTTTGACCTAGAAAAAATAAGGAGAGGACTTTTTGGATGAAGCGTCGCCGTCTCGAGGCGGAACTTGGGCAGGAGCACTTTTGCCCTCGGGCGGAGCGATTCCGCCGGGGGAACTTCCCTCCCGGAGGGGGAAATCATCGCCATCGTCATCACCAACAACTCTCCCATCTTTGGGAGGGCCATTTCCATCAACATCTTCAACAGCACCATCTCCTCTTCATCTCTTGTGTTCAATCTTTGTACCGGAACCTTAGATTAGTGCTTGTGGGTGACTAGTAGTGTTGATTACATCTTGTAGCTGATTACTATATGGTTTATTTGGTGGAAGATTATATGTTCAGATCCATTATGCTATTTAATACCCCTCTGATCTTGAGCATGATTATTATTTGTGAGTAGTTACTTTTGTTCTTGAGGTCACGGGAGAAGTCATGTTGCAAGTAATCATGTGAACTTGATATGTGTTCGATATTTTGATGATATGTATGTTGTGATTCCCTTAGTGGTGTCATGTGAACTTCGAATACATGGCACTTCACCATACTTGGGCGTAAGGGAATGCATTGTGGAGTAGTTATTAGATGATGGGTTGCTAGAGTGACAGAAACTTAAACCCTAGTTTATGCGCTATTTCGTAAGGGACTGATTTGGATCCAAAAGTTTAATGCTATGGTTAGATTTTATCTTAATACTTTTCTCGTAGTTGCGGATGCTTGCGAGGGGGTTAATCATAACTAGGAGGTTTGTTCAAGTAAGAACAGCAGCTAAGCACCGGTCCACCCACATATCAAATTATCAAAGTAGCGAACACGAATCGAACCAACATGATGAAAGTGATATGATGAAATTCCCGTGTACCCTCAAGAACGCTTTGCTTATAATAAGAGACCGTTTTGGCCTGTCCTTTGGCACAAAAGGATTGGGCTACCTTGCTGCATATTATTTACCGTTACCGTTACTTGCTCGTTTCAAATTATCTTGCTATCAAACTATCTGTTACCTACTATTTCAGTGCTTGCAGAAAATACCTTGCTGAAAACCACTTGTCATTTCCTTCTGCTCCTCGTTGGGTTTGACACTCTTACTTATCGAAAGGACTACGATTGATCCCCTATACTTGTGGGTCATCAATAGTGTCTGAGATAATTCCTGTCACACAATCTTTGAAATGAGTTAGTTGGATAAAGTGAGTACTTTGAAATGATTTGTGACGAAGGATAAGTCATGAAGGTTTTCTCATAGCACAATTTGAATCCACGTGAGATGTAATTTTCCTGCATGTTAGATATTCGAGTATGATCAGAGCAAAATAAGCGTGAGTAAATTGCTCGGAGTGGATAAGCTTCAGAAGTGGTTTTCCTGCAATAGAGATGATACGAAGAAAATATGCGAGGAAAAACACTTTGTTAGTCAAAAGGATAGCTTTCAAGTCACTGACTTTCTTTTTCCTGCATGGTTAGATAATCAAAGGGTAATAAACATAGCATATCCAACCATGACAGATATGGTTCATCCATTACTCAAAATACTTCTCCCCATTTGTACTATTACTCGATGATTTTTTGTCCTTGTAGAACTGTTACTTTCCCTGCACGATAGATAATAATCGAGAATAATCATTGCACAGGAGTAAACTTTCGATAGTACCTGCAAGCAGATAGATGGAAGCTAATAATATTGCACGGGGGGTTATTAACGTTACATGGCGACCGAGTATTTCAACACCACAGGCGGTGCGATAAGTTCATCAAGCAAATTGTTCTAGGAAAACCAACACGTTCGAGTGCGAAAAACAAATGGCGAATGATAAACACCCTACAAAATACCCCGTTCATCTATCACTCAATGTACTTCTCCCCCTTTTTGTCAACAAGTGTCAAAAAGAAAGAGAAAACATACGAGGAACTACTCGTCCGGAGTGTCCTCAGAATCAGAATTGAAACTGCTCGACGAATGAGAATCCGCAGAGCGAGGAATGGTCGAGGCAGAAGCAGGAGTAGTAGCATGGCCTTCAGAAGAAATGTTGTGAAGAACATCTGGCTTGTAGATGAGTGTTCCAGTCGTGTCTTCAATTTCATCATCTGGTCCGACAAACAACAGGTCAGTTGAAGCTTAACGATGAGGGAGCACAGGAGTTTGTCTTCGGATGCGAGGAACAGCCAGTAAATCTAGGTAGTCATAATCCTTCTTGATGCCTTTGGCAAGCAGCTGCTTGCGAGAATAATGCTGCCTTAGAAGAGTCCAGGAGCGCTTCTTTGCCTCCTTCTCATGCAGAAGGGTTTGGCGAACATAATTATGAAGCAAATTCAACTCAGTCATCATCTCCACCTTTTCTTTTTGATCAAGCTTGATGTGGCTTTCCAGAGTTTGTTGTGTGCGAATGCAGATTTCATACAAAGAAGGATTTTCATTCTGAGGGATTTCCACCTTGGCTTTCTTAACCTTCGGAGCAGATTCAGATGCAGACGCAGTACCAGCAACATCAACGGGTGCCTTTCCTTTGCCAATATATTTCACTATACAGAGAGTGTCACGTACTGGTGGCATGAAAACTTTCGGAACATAAGGGCAAAAGAATTTTTCATTTATCAGCTGCTCAATTGCATACATAATCCATGGGGCATAGGGCTTTAATGATTGGGGGTTGTCAGCAGCACAAGCCAAATTGCGAATGAATAGATCTTGAACATCGAACCGAATTCCTTGAGAGATGGCCAGAAGAGCATTTCCCACAATGCCTTTGATAGAATCTGGTCTGTTGGTTGGCGTGAGAGAATTGCATAGCACGTGAAACATCACTTTGTTTTGATAGGCCAACTTCTTAGGATCTACATCAATGCATTCATCTCCAACCAAATTGGGGTCCATCAGCATGTGAAGTTGCTCTCCGGACACTTTCCAGTAGTGTAGCCTGTGTTCACGACCTTTATCAAACTCACACCTAGGAAGATTTAGCAAGGCTAAAACTGATCTGCCGAGCATTTGATCTTTTCCCTTCCTGTCATCCACTCAAGGATCCATGTTGAGCTGTTTTCAAGTTCTCCAGATATGTAAAGCATAGCATAGAACTGATGGATTACCTCTTGATTCCATCCATGATTGAAACGAAGAAAACCCTTTAGGAATGCATGTTGAAAACGCTCGATGGCATGGTGGAAGCAGAGTATCTCTTCGAGCTTAGCAAAGTTTAGAACTTTGTGATTGAAAACCCGATTCTTTCCGAATAAAATCCGGGCATAGTACACAGCCTGTTCTTTAGTCCACAATCTAGGTGAAAGTGAAGTTCTCTCTCCTTCATACGGGCTTGTCCCAAAGAATGCTAGCTTCGAAAGATGAAGCTCCTCATTGAATGCAGGGCCATTTGAGCCAAATTTAGCAGGGAACGGGGAAATAACTCCTGGGAATTTTTCAGATTTTCTTCATCGCTTGTCTTCATGGGCCGAACATCATAAGATGCTGGCAAATCTTCATCGATGGGCTTGAGTGGAGCAAGGGGTCTTTTCAACTTTTCTGGCGCAGATGTCATTGGAGCACTGGTCTGACCTTCATTTTCTTTCGCTAGAACTCCTTCAACATTTTAATGACTTTCAGGCACTAGGGCCTTTTCTATCGGATCATTTTCAATGGAGGGAGGCACGATAACCTCTTCGGACACTTGGGTCACAACTACATCTTTTTCGGTCTCCTGGGGCACAACAGGTGTTGCAACTTGTTCGTGAGCCATGGGTTCTTCAGATCTCTTCTCTTCCTGTTCTAGCTGCGAGGCAGTAGAAGCAGGAGCAGGATCAACCTCCATCTGAGTAGGAGCATCAGATGAGGTGACCGGGGTGATATTTTCTCGGGAAGCAATTTGCTCCCCCTCAACCTTATCATCCTCCTTGTTGGATCCGGAGGGCTCAACGTGCATTTCCTTTGCAGGCGATGACACTACCTTCTCAACCTCAATCTCTTCATTGATTTTCTCTTCAGGGGCATCTTGCTCGGGTTGGACATTTTCTTCATCAGGGTTGTTCAGAAAGACGTCGATAACATCAGTCTCTTGAGCAATAGAGGTAGGAATGATAACCACCGCAGGCTCAGCTTGATGCATGGGATCATCCTCGCGAGGAGGGGATGGTGGCATCTGCTGCAGAGGTGCACTTGAGTCGACAGGAGCATCAGTTGCAATATTTTGAATACGGCGATCTGAGATTTCCTTCGGTCTGTTGGCTCTTGCCTTTGCCATCTATCGCTTCTCTTATTTTATTCTTCGTCGAGCAAGATCTGCTTGACGTTTGATCTCATCATTTCTTTGGTCACACAACTGAGAAACATCCATCTTCAGCCTTGAGTACAACTCAGTCTTATTATTCCTCATAACAGTGAGAGCTTTTGTGAGCTCAAGAATTTCTTTGTTCAGCTCCTTCCTTTCAGATTCAATGCTAACATCTCTCCTCATCTGCTCAAGAGTTTTCTTGTCCTCGACAGCTTGGTTCAGTTCCTTGGTAATCTCTCCCAGCTCAGCAAAGTGTTTTGTTACCAGCTTGGTAACATCATCAGGAAGACCCAAACTGCTAAGATCGGCTGATTTTGCATCGTAGGCAGCACTTTCAATAACGTCAATCATGAAATCGAAGTCATATGTTTGTTCCTCAGTGGAAGCAGGAACATTTGTTTTGGCCTTCTTGGCAGAAACAATAGTTTTCTCTTCGCGCATCAGCTTTCTCTTCACAGAGGGGGCAGCAGAACCCAAAGGTTTGTCAGATACTGGAGCACGTGCAATTCTTGGTGACATTCTCAGCGGAGATGAAACTTTTGCTGGTGAGGGAGTTTGATATGGCTTGTCAAGAAGATCTCGTTGATCATACATTGGTATTTCATTGGCAACATTTTCATCAGAGGTCTCATCAGACGAGGCAGAAGCTGCCTTCTTGGATTTTCTGGCAACTGATTTCTTTCTAGAGGCTCGATGGGAAACTGACTTCCTTGCTTTTCTTTCCTTTCGGGCAGAGGCCCGATCCTTCTTCTCTTGAACATCTTGCTGTGTTAGCTTGACATTTTTCTGTTTAATTTGATTTTTTTGCACAGCCTTAGCATCACGCTTGCCCTTGGCCTTGGCTCTCTTTTCCACTTCTTCGGGAAAATCAGCAGTTATTTTCAGTGAGTCAGCATGAGCATTTGCAGGAGGAGGTGGCCTGACTTTCTCATCATCTGGACCGAGGCAACCTTCAGTGATGCAGTCATTCCAGGGTGGAGTGAATGCGAACAAGATTTGATATTTCCTTCGGACATTCTCATCATTGAACCATTTTTTCGCCCAGTGACGGCGAATCCTTTGTAGCCTGTTATTTCTTTTGGTTGTTGTTTCAACTCCAGGTGGAGTTTTATAAGTCTCGGGATCAAACATCTCGGCCGTTGTGTTCCTTTCTCTACCATGACCACCCTTCTTGGGATTTCCATCAGAAAATAAAGTCTTTGAATCGGTGATCAGTTCATCCTCGGGTTGACTATGTGCCGAGGGAATATCATATTCCTCTTCTTCGGATTCAGATTCAGACTTCTTCTTTGACACTTTTGGTGGCTCTGATGGTTTTACTACACCAGTCAATCTCTTTCGTTCATCCATAAGAGGCACCTGAGGGGTTTCTTCTTCAGAACCAGACTGCTCTTTCGAACTTTGAGCCATGACCACTCCTGAGAGAGAAACAAAACAAAGCAAGGGAAAACAGGAAAGGGTCATCAACATGCACATAATCAATTTGACTTAAAACAGAGAGTTTTTCAGAGGCAGCAAAGGAATCCATGGTATAAGTATTTGGAAGACATCATCGATAGAATTTGCAGCATGCCCTAAGGCAGAGTAATAACTATCTAATCTTTCGAAACAAAACGCATGAACCCTAGATCTCAGATAGCTAGTATGAGGGAAAGCTACAAACCGTACCAGCCATAACTTAGAGAACCCTAAAGATCTACCGCAAGGAAGAAAAACAAGATAAATACGCGTCGGTAAGAACAACCCTAGAATAGAGAAAGAGATAGGGCTAGCTCTAGATCCATGCGCCCTAACTTGGCAGCAAAGATCACCTACGGCAATGCAGAGGCGAGGATGTACTGCACTGGCACAACCAACGACGGCGAGGCTTCACCAGAGTTGCACGCCGAGGCGCGTCGATGGCGTTGCTTCGAGCTCGGGCTCGGGAGGAGAGTGAGAGAGGGTTTGAGTAAGAACTGAGGGAGAACAGAGGAAGAAGACGCCTTGAGGGGTATATATATAGCCCATAGGCGGAACCGCTTCCTCGGAGATCTATGGCCGAAAAGCACGGGATGTTCCACATTCAATGGACGAGATCACGATCGTGAGATCGTGGGCACGTGTCAACCGTTTCCTGCGAAATTCTCGGAAACTGAATGGAAGACCGAAGGGTTAGAATAAGGGCAAGCGCCAAAACAAATAAATGTTCGAAGTTGATTTTCTTCGCGACCAAGGACGCCGGATTGAAATCTTCTTCAGATAAAGTTGCATGTTTATGACGGACAACATAGATTGGATGATAAAGAATGGAGGGATAACAGGGTCCGAATCAAAACACTCAGCCAAACAAGAGAAAAACACAAAACCAATGAGCTCTGAGTGAGTTGACATTTGGACAAAACACAAACACAATGAAATACAAAGACACAAGAGAAAACACATTGAACTAGCACCAACAATATAGATCTTAGGATAAAGGATAAGCGAGAGGAATTCCTGAGATATTATGTGCAAGAAAGAGTTAGTTCTTTTTCGCAACCCACACTTGTGTGGGCAACGAGGATCTCATTTTCTTTGTTTGAACAGGAACACTCCTTCGTCGAGATCTATAAATCACATGTGCACTTCAAGAGTAATCATATGAATATGCATTAAAGTTGTTTCCAGAGACATGAGTATAATGATTTGAAGAGGTACGCATGTACTCCCTCGGTCGAAGGTTTGATCGATTCTCATTCGAGAATTTTCCAGCGCCATTCTGCGAATGATAATCAATGTTTCGAGGTGAATTACTCTGCATATTCAAGTTAGCAGTGACAGACATATTTTCAATGGTACACTTCTTTACCCATATTTGCTTCTTGGTTGAGCCGGTCCTGCAGTTAGTACCAACATATCGAGCAAATACCTTACCATTATGTTGTTTGAAGAATTTGTAGTTCGAGTCATCAGACTCATCAGAAACAACAGCGATGGGAGTATCATATCCTGACAAAATTGTAGGTTCGAGCGTTTTCCTCTTAGCAAGAACCCAACTCGTTCGAGGATACTGTTCGGGAGTCCAATAGGTTCCATCAACGTTGAGTTTTCTTTCAAAACCCAATCCTTCCTTTTGAGGATTTTTGTGCAGTATTGACTTCTTGAGCACATCATAGAGGGTTTGATGCCCTTTTAGGCTCCTTAGCATTCCTGTCTCAAGCAAGTCCTTTAGCCTGCAATTTTCTTCAGTGACAGCAGCAATTTCCTCGGAAGAGGGGTTAGTGATATCATTCGTAGTAGTTGCAATATTCTCAATGATAGCATTAGAAGTTTCAGCATGAGAATCAACATTACTACGTTCTAAGCATTTTAAGCAAGGAGGCTCAAAATCATCAGGAAGCCGAATAGATTGCTCGGCGAAGAGAGAAGCTTTTTCTTTCGCAAGCGCGTTATGAGATTACTTCAGAGACTCGAGTTCTTGATTCCTGTTAAGGAGTTCAGCAGATAAACTCTCGAAGTTTACTGACAGAGAATCATATTTGGTGGAAAGATCATCAACAGTTGAAGAGAAAGTGTCATGCTCTTCCATCAACTTTTGATTCTTCTCCATCTCTTCGACCAGTAATCCTTCGTTTTTCCTAAGATTCTTTTCAAGCATTTCAAGTTCATCATGTTGAGATTTTGCAATCTTGACCAGTTTGGCATAGGCAATATATTCAGGAAAATATCCATTCATGGATTCTTGGTGTTTTGCTGATACCTGATCCTTAGATGATTTTTCCATGAGACAAAATGTGATTGGTTCATCATCACTTGAGGCATCATCATCGGAGTCTGAATCGAGTGAATTTTCTGATGATTCATAGGCGATGAAGGCATTGCTCCTTCCTATCCTTCTTTGATGCTCTTCATCATCTGATTCAGAATCTGTTGTCTCTTCTTCAGAATCCAGGGTCATATCAGCACATGCTCTATTTAGCCGTGATATTCTCTTCGTATTTGATTCGATGGTTGCTCTTGCTTTCACGTTAGTGACTGGTCTCGTTGAACAAGACGAGGATGGTTCATTTTTCTTCGAGAGCTTAGTGTGACGATCCATTCGTGTGAATCCACTGTAGTGAAGATATTTCCATCTGTTGCTAGGTTTTCCTTCCCAGCTAGGATAGTCTGCTATAAGATGACTGAATTGTTTGCACTTGAAGCACTTCATTTCTTTCGGAGATAACCTTCTTGATGATTCAGGCAAGTCAAATTCGTCATCATTCGTGAGGCACAGATTTTGTCTTCTGAGATCACTTAGCCTTTCTGTTAGCATCTCTAGTTCTCTGGTGATGGTGTGTTGATTCTCAACATCTTCTTCTTCTTCTTCTGAACTGCCATAGTGTGAGAGAATTTCTCCTTCACTTTTCAAAGAAGATTCTTGATCTATATTTTCAAGCTCCATCTTTTCTTCATGAATTGACAACAGCGTCATGACCTCTACATAGTGAAGTTCTTCATAGTCTGGTCTTTACTTGATTTCAGCTACGATGGGATCGAAGGTTTCATCAAGAGCACTTAGTAGCTTGTTGACCACATCTCTATCGGTGATATCAGCTACTCCTCGCTGATGAAGTCTTTCGACAATGTTTGTCAGTCGGACAGTGAGTTCCATAGCACTTTCCTTACGAAGACTTCTGAAACCAGCAAACATGGCACGAAGCATTTGAGTGTGCGGATCTGATCTGGCAATGAATTCTTCATGAGCATGCTTGATAGCATCCCAAAGTTGCTTTGCAGTGTCGAGCATTTGGAACCGAAAGAAAATGTCTTTCAAGAGACTGCTACAGATGATATCTTTTGCTTGAGCATCCAACTGCATATTGGCTTTGTCATCAGAATTTGGATCACCCGATTGCTGAATGGTGTAGCCATTTTCCACAATCAGCCACAGATCAAAGTTGATAGCTTGAATTCTGATTCTGATTCTCTCTTTCCAGTAGAGATAGTCGTTTCCATCGAAGATAGGAAATCTTTCAGAGTGCGAGGATCTACCTGCAAACGACATACTCAAAAATCCAAGGACGTTAGACCTTTAATAAACAGAGACAGGGAGTACCCGCTCTGATACCAATTGTTAGGACCGAGAGTATATCGACCAGAGGGGGGTGAATGGGAGATTCAAAAATTCTTTCGAATCTTTTGAAACCGATCCCACTCATAGCAACAGAGTAATGGAAAGGGGGAAATGAACTAAATCAATCTTCATCTTCAGAAGCATATTCCTCGATGAAAGAAGTGATAACAGTACGAGCTTGGGAAATCACATGTTTAACTACGATGAGAGTAATGCAACATGCAAACAGATGCAGTAGAATGAGACACAACATGATACAGGAGGTGAGAGATATGCAAGAGGGTACACCGAGGTGAAAGGATGATGGCTAAATAAAATGACAAAAATACAACGGAATGAGATACGAAGATTAACTTAGTGAATGACAACAGAGGCAGATGAGAAAGAAGAACTACAATAAATGATAATGATCAGACAAACTATCGTCACAGAGCACGAATGAAAACTGCTAAAAGAATTGCAGTAAAGTAGATTGAACCAGTGGTGCTCGATGGCGACAGAGAGATTTGGTAGACCAGTACACCCTTCTGCCAAAGGGCTACGTCTGGTTGGAGGGGATGTGACTTAACACGGAAGATAAACTCTCGTCACCCTATTCTCCTTCAACTCGAAGCTGATCAGACTCCAGTTGATTTCACTCGTGGTAGATCCTTGTCGGCGATCTCCTAACCTTCGGTCGACCTTCGCGAACCACAATCACTCTTGGTTGCTGAAGAACTAGCTCGGTGAAGACAACAACTCTTCAACACTTGAGCGGAAACATATCTGTCTAGAGAGTGTGCAGCTCTCAAGAGTAATAGGTACAAGAACTCTAACTCAGAACTACTGTGATGCTAAACCACTATCTAAGTTTGGGCTCTTGATTTTCTCTCAGTGGATCTTAAACTCAAATCAATCTTCTCAGAAATCTCAGGCAAAGCAGCCAACGGACAATGTTGGAGCGGGGTGGCTATTTATAGCCGCAGCTTTCCCTGATGAGAAATGACCAAATTGGACATGTGGAGCAGCCAATGGCCGAATGACATGAGTCCAACAGTCGAAAATTTGAGCACAACGATAACATTACTTGTGGGGCAAGTAATGCTAACTCCTCAGTCCGAAAGATATCTCCTGCAGCATGAAGAACAATGTCTGCCGCTGCCAGGTAATCATTATGAGCATAAAGAGATTTCTCTCGCATCTTTCATAGATTTGGGCTAAGCATCACAGCAGATCTAAGCTTCAAGAACCTATACCCCTCCTAATAGTACGGGGGTCCTATGACTCAAATGAATGAAAGAAGAACAATGAAAAGAATGCTACGTCTTCAATTTATCTTCGACTTCCACTCGCTGCAGTCAATTTCTTCGGACAACACCGAACCAAATGCTTTGCTTCAGCAGTAAACTTTCGAGGGGTTAATTTCTTCACATCAATCTTCTCGTCTACATGTCTTCGTCATATGTAGCTCTTTCTTCTCTGCAACGCAGATATACTTCAGTGAAGTTCCTTGAACTTAGCACCGGAGACAACATTTTCTTCGGTTTTGTATGGACTATTTCTCTCTGTATGCAATAGCAAACAAATCAGTCCATACCTGTTTCTGTCAACAATCTCCAAAACACAGGTAGGCAGATATTGCACCAACACCACACCACAAACAAAAGAAAGTGGCGAGACTAGAAACAAAGACAACACAGGATGATCCCTAGGACAACAGCAATGCGTCTTGTCAAGGGTTATGATTGTGTATATATATAGACATGAAGAGGCAACACCTAAGAGTGTGTCGATGATTAGTTATAGTCTGGCCATGCGTAGCAATTATCTTTAAGTGAGACTGCAATTTTAAGTTGTGTTCTCACTCCAACAGACAAATTCCGCAAGTCACGTGTATTTGTTATATTCTGATCTATCTATTTCTTCTGGTGTTTCTCTGGTTCAGGATTCGCTCATGCGGCAAAGCCAACTCAAGGAAGCCTTCTTGGACTCCTGGTCGACCATGACACAGTGAGTGGGTTTTAAATCTTTCTGGTGCCGTCGGATCGGATTCGATGTGTATATGGTATTTATGGAGACCGTTTAATGTTGTGTTTCCTCTGTGTGTTGTGGCGTCCGTGTTGTTTTCAGAGCTTGAAGCAAGCGGAACGCCGAAGGAGGATCTCGGGGATGACGGAGGCGTCGATGGCAACCTCAAAGATGAGAGGTATTGACACTGCAAATTGCTATCTTGGCTCTGCGTTTCTTACTTTATGTAACCCCGTCGGTATTAAGGTAGTAGAGTCTGTGGGGAGCAACGAAAAACTGAATTTGTTTATGCTTAGAATTTGGACTCGTTCGTTTGATATGTCTGCACTGGTGATGCGGAACATTTTCCAAGATAGTGTGGGTTCAGAAGTGAGGAAAACAGTTGGCTTGCAGGGTTCAGGCTACTTTCTTGTGCTTGTTTTGCCTTGTGATTACTTGAAACTACAACCTGCAGGTTGAATGGGCGCTTGGTATTTTAGGGCAAAAGGCTGAAGCAAAGAAAGCTGCTGCTCTTTGATTTCAGACTCGGATGAGGTTGGTTAAATTAGGATTAAAGTCTGCACAGTAGTTAGGAACACTGAACAAGCAAGGCTATTCAGATGAAGTCTGCACTTAACACTATGCAGCATCATAACTACTAGCTAAGGTAGATTAGGTCACTGCATGCCCAAGCCATGTTGTGGTTGTACCCTGTGCGTATCTAGCTGTTTTTGTACAGCTTCGCTAGCATCATAAATTAATTGTCGGATATGATGCACAAGAGTAGCTTCTTCTGTTTATTTTGGAAATCTTAGTTTATAGGTTTCCTTTTGGGCTCTTGTACTAATGTTCAGGGCAATTGAAATCTTGTATAATAATCCATATGTAGTTGATACTAACAACAGAATGATGACATGTTTGTTTTTGGGCATAAATTTATGTGCTGATTTTCTTGCATTTGGATTCCGGTCTTACCCTGACTATGCGGATATGCTATTGTAGGTTGATTTTATGTTTCTTATTGGAAGAGTGAGATGCCCTGCCTAGGACGGAATCCAATTTGTATAAATGCCTCATTGGTAAGCATGCTCAGGTTTAATGTTACTGCAATTTCCTCCCTAATTTCAGCTAGAGTAGCTCCATGCAGTTAGCTAGAGTAGCTCCATGCAGAGCATTGTAGACATAGAAATTTGCAAAATACATACGGATCTGAATGTGGCAGACCCATTGACTAAACTTCTCTCACAAGCAAAACATAATCACACCTTAGTACTCTTTGGGTGTTAATCACATAGCGATGTGAGCTAGATTATTGACTCTAGTAAACCCTTTGGGTGTTGGTCACATGGCGATGTGAACTATTGGTGTTAAATCACATGGCGATGTGAACTAGATTATTGACTCCAGTGCAAGTGGGAGACTGAAGGAAATATGCCCTAGAGGCAATAATAAAGTTGTTATTTATATTTCCTTATATCATGATAAATGTTTATTATTCATGCTAGAATTGTATTAACCGGAAACTTGATACATGTGTGAATACATAGACAAAACACAGTGTCCCTAGTATGCCTCTACTAGACTAGCTCGTTAATCAAAGATGGTTAAGTTTCCTACCCATAGACATGTGTTGTCATTTGATGAACGGGATCACATCATTAGGAGAATGATGTGATGGACAAGACCCATCCGTTAGCTTAGCATAATGATCGTTAAGTTTTATTGCTATTGCTTCCTTCATGACTTATACATATTCCTCTGACTATGAGATTATGCAACTCCCGAATATCATAGGAACACCTTGTGTGCTATCAAACGTCACAACGTAACTGGGTGATTATAAAGATGCTCTACAGGTGTCTCTGAAGGTGTTTGTTGGGTTGGCATAGATCGAGATTAGGATTTGTCACTCCGAGTATCGGAGAGGTATCTCTAGGCCCTCTCGGTAATGCACATCATATGAAGCCTTGCAAGCAATGTGACTAATGAGTTAGTTGCGGGATGATGCATTACGGAACGAGTAAAGAGACTTGCCGGTAATGAGATTGAACTAGGTATGAAGATACCGACGATTGAATCTCGGGCAAGTAACATACGGATGACAAAGGGAATGACGTATGTTGTTGTGCGGTTTGACCGATAAAGATCTTCGTAGAATATGTAGGAGCCAATATAAGCATCCAGGTTCCGCTATTGGTTATTGACCGGAGATGTGTCTCGGTCATGTCTACATAGTTCTCGAACCCGTAGGGTCCGCACGCTTAACGTTCGATGACGATTTGTATTATGAGTTATGTGTTTTGGTGACCGAAGATTGTTCAGAGTCCCGGATGAGACCACGGACATGACGAGGAGTCTCTAAATGGTCGGGAGGTAAAGATTGATATATTGGAAGGTAGTATTCGGACATCGGAAGGGTTCCGGAGTGTATCGGGTACATACCGGAGTACCGTAAGGGTTACTGGAACCCCCCGGTGGAAGATATGGGCCATATGGGCCATATGAGGGAGGCTAACCAGCCCACAAGGGGCTGGTGCGCCCCCCACAAGGGAGGAGGCCGAATTGGTTTAGGGAAGGGGGCGCCACCCCCCTTTCCTTCTCCTACTCCCTCTCCTTCCCTCTTTCCTCCTCCAGAAGAAAGGAAAAAAAGGGGGGCCGAATCCTACTTGGACTAGGAGTCCAAGTAGGACTCCCCCCATGGCACGCCCCTCCTTGGTGGCCGGCCTCTTCCTCCCCTCCTTTATATACGTGGGCAGGGGGCACCCCAAAAGCACATCAATTGTTCTCTTAGCCGTGTGCGGTGCCCCCCTCCACAGTTTACTCCTCCGGTCATATTGTCGTAGTGCTTAGGCAAAGCCCTGCGCGGATCACATCACCATCACCGTCACCACGCCGTCGTGCTGACGAAACTCTCCCTCGACACTTTGCTGGATCAAGAGTTCGAGGGACGTCATCGAGCTGAACGTGTGCAGAACTTGGAGGTGTCGTACGTTCGGTGCTTGATTGGTTGGATCGCGAAGACGTTCGACTACATCAACCGCGTTAAGCTAACGCTTCCGCTTTCGGTCTATGAGGGTACGTGGACACACTCTCCCCCTCTCGTTGCTATGCATCTCCTAGATAGATCTTGCGTGAGCGTAGAATTTTTTTTGAAATTGCATGCTAGGTTTCCCAACAGTGGCATCCGAGCCAGGTCTATTCGTAGATGATATGCACGAGTAGAACACAAAGAGTTGTGGGCGATAATAGTCATACTGCTTACCACCAACGTGTTACTTTGATTCGGCGGTATTGTTGGATGAAGCGGCCCGGACCGACATTACATGACCGTGTTCGTGAGACTGGTTCTACCGACGTGCTTTGCACACAGGTGGCTGGCGGGTATCTGTTTCTCCAACTTTAGTTGAATCGAGTTTGACTACGGCCGATCCTTGTTGAAGGTTAAAACAGCACACTTGACGAAAAATCATTGTGGTTTTGATGCGTAGGTAAGAACGGTTCTTGCTAGAAGCCCGTAACAGCCACGTAAAACTTGCAACAACAAAGTAGAGGACGTCTAACTTGTTTTTGCAGGGCATGCTGTGATGTGATATGGTCAAGACATGATGTGATATACGTTATTGTATGAGATGATCATGTTTTGTAAAAGTTATCGGCAACTGGCAGGAGCCTTATGGTTGTCGCTTTATTGTATGAAATGCAATCGCCATGTAATTGCTTTACTTTATCACTATGCGGTAGTGATAGTCGTAGAAGCAATAGTTGGCGAGATGACAACGACGCTATGATGGAGATCAAGGTGTCAAGCCGGTGACGATGGAGATCATGACGGTGCTTTGGAGATGGAGATTAAAGGCACAAGATGATGATGGCCATATCATGTCACATATTTTGTTTGCATGTGATGTTTATCTTTTATGCATCTTATTTTGCTTAGTACGGCGGTAGCATTATAAGATGATCCCTCACTAAATTTCAAGCCATAAGTGTTCTCCCTGAGTATGCACCGTTGCAACAGTTCGTCGTGCCGAGACACCACGTGATGATCGGGTGTGATAAGCTCTACGTTCACATACAACGGGTGCAAGCCAGTTTTGCATGTGCAGAATACTCGGGTTAAACTTGACGATCCTAGCAATATGCAGATATGGCCTTGGAACACTGAGATCGAAAGGTCAAACGTGAATCATATAGTAGATATGATCAACATAGAGATGTTCACCATTGAAAACTACTCCATCTCACGTGATGATCGGACATGGTTTAGTTGATATGGATCACGTGATCATTTAGATGACTAGAGGGATGTCTATCTAAGTGGGAGTTCTTAAGTAATATGATTAATTGAACTTTAATTTATCATGAACTTAGTCCTGATAGTTTTTTCATATCTATGTTGTAGATCAATGGCCCGTGCTACCGTTCCCTTGAATTTTAATGCATTCCTAGAGAAAGCTAAGTTGAAAGATGATGGTAGCAACTACACGGACTGGGTCCGTAACTTGAGGATTATCCTCATTGCTACACAGAAGAATTATGTCCTTGATGCACTGCTAGGTAAAAGGCCTGCTGCAGGAGCAGATGCTGATGTTATGAATGTCTGGCAAGCTCGATCTGATGACTACTCGATAGTTCAGTGTGCCATGCTTTATGGCTTAGAATCGGGACTTCAAAGATGTTTTGAACGTCATGGAGCATATGAGATGTTCCAAGAGTTGAAGTTAATATTTCAAGCAAATGCCCGAGTTGAGAGATATGAAGTCTCCAACAAGTTCTATAGCTGCAAGATGGAGGAGAATAGTTCTGTCAGTGAACATATACTCAGAATGTCTGGGTACCATAACCACTTGACTCAGCTGGGAGTTAATCTTCCTGATGATAGTGTCATTGACAGAGTTCTTCAATCACTGCCACCAAGCTATAAAGGCTTCGTGATGAACTATAATATGCAAGGGATGGAAAAGACAATTCTCGAGCTCTTCGCGATGCTAAAGGCTGCGGAGGTAGAAATCAAGAAGGAGCATCAAGTGTTGATGGTTAGCAAGACCACTAGTTTCAAGAAAAAGGGCAAAGGGAAGAAGGGGAACTTCAAGAAGAATAGCAAGCAAGTTGCTACTCCCGGGAAGAAGCCCAAGTCTGGACCTAAGCTTGAAACTGAGTGCTTCTACTGCAAAGGGATTGGTCACTGGAAGCGGAACTGCCCCAAGTATTTGGCGGATAAGAAGGATGGCAAAATGAACAAAGGTATATTTGATATACATGTTATTGATGTGTACCTTACTAATGCTCGTAGTAGTGCCTGGGTATTTGATACCGGTTTGGTTGCTCATATTTGTAACTCAAACCAGGGACTACAGATTAAACGAAGATTGGCTAAGGACGAGGTGACGATGTGCGTCGGGAATGGTTCCAAGGTCGATGTGATCACCGTCGGCACGCTACCTCTACATCTACCTTCGGGATTAGTGTTGGACCTAAATAAATGTTATTTGGTGTTTGCGTTGAGCATGAATATGATTGGATCATGTTTATTGCGATACGGTTATTCATTTAAGTCGGAGAATAATTGTTGTTCTCTTTACATGAATAAAACATTCTATGGTCATACACAAAATATAAATGGTTTATTGAATCTCGATCGTAGTGATACACATATTCATAATATTGATGCTAAAAGATGCAAAGTTGATAATGATAGTGCAACATATTTGTGGCACTGCCATTTAGGTCATATTGGTTTAAAGCGCATGAAGAAACTCCATGCTGATGGGCTTTTGGAATCACTTGATTATGAATCATTTGATACTTGCGAACCATGCCTCATGGGCAAGATGACTAAGACTCCGTTCTCCGGAACAATGGAGCGAGCTACAGACTTATTGGAAATAATACATACCGATGTATGCGGTCCGATGAGTGTTGAGGCTCGCGGCGGGTATCGTTATTTTCGGACCTTCACAGATGATTTGAGCAGATATGGGTATATCTACTTAATGAAACACAAGTCTGAAACGTTTGAAAAGTTCAAAGAATTTCAGAGTGAAGTGGAGAATCATCGTAACAAGAAAATAAAGTTTCTACGATCTAATCGCGAAGGCGAATATTTGAGTTACGAGTTTGGCCTTCATTTAAAACAATGTGGAATAGTTTCGCAACTCATGCCACCTGGAACACCACAGTGTAATGGTGTGTCCGAACGTCGTAACCGTACTTTATTAGATATGGTGCGATCTATGACGTCTCTTACCGATTTACCACTATCGTTTTGGGGTTATGCATTAGAGACAGCTGCATTCACGTTAAATAGGGCACCATCTAAATCCATTGAGACGACACCGTATGAACTGTGGTTTGGCAAGAAACCTAAGCTGTCATTTCTTAAAGTTTGGGGTTGCGATGCTTATGTGAAAAAGCTTCAGCCTGATAAGCTCGAACCCAAATCGGAGAAGTACGTATTCATAGGATACCCAAAAGAAACTGTTGGGTACAACTTCTATCACAGATCCGAAGGCAAGATCTTTGTTGCTAAGAATGGATCCTTTCTAGAGAAGGAGTTTCTCTCGAAAGAAGTGAGTGGGAGGAAAGTAGAACTTGATGAGGTAATTGTACCTTCTCTTGAATTGGAAAATAGTTCATCACAGAAATCAGTTCCAGTGATGCCTACACCAATTAGTGAGGAAGCTAATGATGATGATCATGAAACTTCAGATCAAGTTACTACAGAACCTCGTAGGTCAGCCAGAGTACGTTCCGCACCAGAGTGGTACGGTAATCCTGTTCTGGAAGTCATGTTACTAGACCATGACGAACCTACGAACTATGAGGAAGCGATGATGAGCCCAGATTCCGCGAAATGGCTTGAGGCCATGAAATCTGAGATGGGATCCATGTATGAGAACAAAGTCTGGACTTTGGTTGACTTGCCCAATGATTGGCAAGCCATAGAGAATAAATGGATTTTCAAGAGGAAGACTGACGCTGATGGTAATGTTAGTGTCTACAAAGCTCGACTTGTTGCAAAAGGTTTTTGACAAGTTCAAGGAGTTGACTACGATGAGACCTTCTCACCCGTAGCGATGCTTAAGTCTGTCCGAATCATGTTAGCAATTGCCGCATTTTATGATTATGAAATCTGGCAAATGGATGTCAAAACTGCATTCCTTAATGGATTTCTCAAAGAAGAGTTGTATATGATGCAACCAGAAGGTTTTGTCGATCCTAAAGGTGCTAACAAAGTGTGCAAGCTCCAGCGATCCATTTATGGACTGGTGCAAGCATCTCGAAGTTGGAATATACGCTTTGATAGTGTGATCAAAGCATATGGTTTTATATAGACTTTTGGAGAAGCCTGTATTTACAAGAAAGTGAGTGGGAGCTCTGTAGCATTACTGATATTATATGTGGATGACATATTACTGATTGGAAATGACATAGAATTTCTAGATAGCATAAAAGTATACTTGAATAAGAATTTTTCAATAAAAAGACCTCGGTGAAGCTGCTTAAGTATTGAGCATCAAGATCTATAGGGATAGATCCAGACGCTTAATAAGACTTTCACAAAGCACATACCTTGACTAGGTTTTGAAGGAGTTCAAAAAGGATCAGTCAAAGAAAGAGTTCTTGCCTATATTCAAGGTATAAAGTTGAGTAAGACTCAAAGCATGACCACGGCAGAAGATAGAGAGAGAATGAAAGTCATTCCCTATGCCTCAGCCATAGGTTCTATAAAGTATGCCTTGCTGTGTACCAAACCTGTTGTGTACCTTGCCATGAGTTTGTCAAGGGGGTACAATAGTGATCCAGGAGTAGATCACTAGACAACGGTCAAAATTATCCTTAGAGGACTAAGGAAATGTTTCTCGGTTATGGAGGTGATGAAGAGTTCGTCGTAAAGAGTTACATCGATGCAAGCTTTGACACTGATCTAGATGACTCTAAGTCTCAATCTAGATACGTATTGAACATGGGAGCAGTTAGCTAGAGTAGCTCCATGCAGAGCATTGTAGACATAGAAATTTGCAAAATACATACGGATCTGAATGTGGCAGACCCATTGACTAAACTTCTCTCACAAGCAAAACATAATCACACCTTAGTACTCTTTGGGTGTTAATCACATAGCGATGTGAGCTAGATTATTGACTCTAGTAAACCCTTTGGGTGTTGGTCACATGGCGATGTGAACTATTGGTGTTAAATCACATGGCGATGTGAACTAGATTATTGACTCCAGTGCAAGTGGGAGACTGAAGGAAATATGCCCTAGAGGCAATAATAAAGTTGTTATTTATATTTCCTTATATCATGATAAATGTTTATTATTCATGCTAGAATTGTATTAACCGGAAACTTGATACATGTGTGAATACATAGACAAAACACAGTGTCCCTAGTATGCCTCTACTAGACTAGCTCGTTAATCAAAGATGGTTAAGTTTCCTAACCATAGACATGTGTTGTCATTTGATGAATGGGATCACATCATTAGGAGAATGATGCGATGGACAAGACCCATCCGTTAGCTTAGCATAATGATCGTTAAGTTTTATTGCTATTGCTTCCTTCATGACTTATACATATTCCTCTGACTATGAGATTATGCAACTCCCGAATACCATAGGAACACCTTGTGTGCTATCAAACGTCACAATGTAACTGGGTGATTATAAAGATGCTCTACAGGTGTCTCTGAAGGTGTTTGTTGGGTTGGCATAGATCGAGATTAGGATTTGTCACTCCGAGTATCGGAGAGGTATCTCTGGGCCCTCTCGGTAATGCACATCATATGAAGCCTTGCAAGCAATGTGACTAATGAGTTAGTTGCGGGATGATGCATTACGGAACGTGTAAAGACACTTGCCGGTAATGAGATTGAACTAGGTATGAAGATACCGACGATCGAACCTCGGGCAAGTAACATACGGATGACAAAGGGAATGACGTATGTTGTTGTGCGGTTTGACCGATAAAGATCTTCGTAGAATATGTAGGAGCCAATATGAGCATCCAGGTTCCGCTATTGGTTATTGACCGGAGATGTGTCTCGGTCATGTCTACATAGTTCTCGAACCCGTAGGGTCCGCACGCTTAACGTTCGATGACGATTTGTATTATGAGTTATGTGTTTTGGTGACCGAAGATTGTTCAGAGTCCCGGATGAGACCACGGACATGACGAGGAGTCTCGAAATGGTCGAGAGGTAAAGATTGATATATTGGAAGGTAGTATTCGGACATCGGAAGGGTTCCGGAGTGTATCGGGTACATACCGGAGTACCGTAAGGGTTACTGGAACCCCCCGGTGGAAGATATGGGCCATATGGGCCATATGAGGGAGGCTAACCAGCCCACAAGGGGCTGGTGCGCCCCCCACAAGGGAGGAGGCCGAATTGGTTTAGGGAAGGGGGCGCCACCCCCTGTCGAGGACGAATCCGCGATCACCTATGGGACCCAGGGAAGGACCCCTTTACGTTCGGCAGGGAGAGACGGTCGCACGAAGAGCAAATCTAGCGAAGAACACGACAGTGCACGAGAGAGATTTACCCAGGTTCGGGCCGCACGGATGCGTAAAACCCTACTCCTGCTTTTTGGTTTATTATCTGTATGATTGTTCTAGCTCCAGGAGCGCTACAGTACAGAGTAGCTGCGTACAATACTGGAGTTCTCCATCTCCCCGTTCCTCCTTTTCTCCACGTTGCCTATGGGCCTCCTTTTATACGCACAAAGGGGTCACCAACAGGTGGCAAACAGTAAAGGTAGAGGTGGAAAG
This sequence comes from Thinopyrum elongatum, assembly GCA_011799875.1. Taxonomy (NCBI): domain Eukaryota; kingdom Viridiplantae; phylum Streptophyta; class Magnoliopsida; order Poales; family Poaceae; genus Thinopyrum; species Thinopyrum elongatum. Next base: position 414,697,908 of record CM022301.1, read on the forward strand.
TTGCTACAGTAAGGCCATTATTACCAGGATGACATGTCCTACCTACCACTGACGGCAGGGGACAAGGGCATTAAATGCCCATGCCTTTGCTGTCCAGATACATGTACCCGGACGTCTTGGACGTGGGAAAAGCCTATCCCACCTGCTCCTGCACCGCTAGCTACAGTGTACCGCCGTCTACACAGTGCCCTGCCACACACGCTTGGAAGGACCCAGAGCGCCACGCTGGCAGAGGCACCGGAGCAGCATAGTAGCACAGTGGTACAGTAACGCTTGCCGCGGCAAGACCTTGCCGCACCTGACAGCTTGCCGGGCAAGTTACCTTGCCGCAGCTGCTATCTTGCCGCAGCCAATACCTTGCCGCAGCCAATGACTTGCCGGGGCAAGTACCTTGCCGCGGCAAGTACCTGCTACAGCAAACCTCAGGCTGGGCCTCAGCTGTCCCTCCCGGCAAGCTCCTCTTGCCGGGGCCTTAACTCTTGCTTTGTATACTTTGTTCTTGAATGGCTTAATAATCTTGAGCTTCTCTCTGGCTGTCCTCCCGCAAGCCTGGCCGCGGGATGCTACTACTGCCCGTGCACAAGTACGGGGTACTAGGGTACCCCTATTCTAGTACACCGACAGGAGCCCCCGGGCCTGGGCCACACACGGTGCCGGGCGTTGTTGGGCCAGGCCCAAACAGTGCACGGGCACGCGTGGCTGGGATAAGCCAAAACGTCTCTATGCTGTTTAATTGCACGCTCTCCCACGCGTCGCGCGTTGAGTGCGGAGCGTGGGAAGCGTGCGCAGTTATCTCGAATGACGAAGGGGCGGATGGTTCCGCATCTTTCCCCATAAAAGGAGGGACCTGCAGAAGCACTCACACACCCCTCTCACCATTCTCGATCTCCAAATCTCCGCCTTCTTCTTCCTCCGCTCCAAAACAAAGCGGTTTCCCAATCCTCCGCCACCGCGCGCGTCCGCATCTCCCTCGGACCTCAGCTCCGCCTTCGCCATGCCTCCCAAAGGAGAAAAGGGGAAGATGGGGAAGTCCTCAAGGACGGAGACCTAGGCGCAGTTGAAGAGGCAGAAGTACGCGCTCTTCGCTCCGACGCTCACGGGGGCGGATCTGAAGGCCAAGTTCCAAGGCATGTGGGCCGTGAGGACCAAGGCGCATCCGGCCACCCGCGTTCGCCCAGCCACCGACGAGAGCGAAGTGAGCAAGTACCCCTTCTTCGCTTGCTACTTTTGGTGCGGGCTCTGCCCACCGTACTCGGATTTCTTCAGCGACGTCATGTACACCTTCAATCTCCGTCTGCTGGATCTCACACCGAATGCCGTATCCACTATGGCAATATTTGCGCATCTGTGCGAGAACTTCGTCGGCGTCGTACCCAACACCGCGCTGTTCAGGCATTACTTCACTCCCCGTGCTGAAAAGGGGGAGCCTCTCACTGTTGGCGTCTCGTTCGTTTCAAGATTGGGCGCCAAGGAGAATTATCTGAAGGGGGATCTCCGCCCAAGATGGGGAGAAATCCGGTCTGAATGGTGTTGGATCATTGACGACGAGCCGCCACCATACTGTGAGCTTCGCAAGACCCCAGCAGCGCGTGGCACGGACTGGAGCGATCTGGATCCCCAGGACAAAAAGCTGGAGATTGCCGCTACCAGGATCATACGGCTCAGGGAGGCCGGGCTCACCATAGGGATGGTTGGCGCAGACTTCCTCCGCCGCCGCATTGCTCCTCTGCAGCAGAGAGGAAGGCCGGCCTCTGATTGGAAGAACCCAGCCGATATCATGCGGCTGCGCCCTGGACTGATCAACAACTTCACAGTTCTGCAGCACGACTTCTTCTTGCGAGAACTGTTCAAGCAAGAGACAGATCCAGAGAAGTGCGACAAGGCGTTGACGCTGCCGAAGCACATCATGCCCCTTTGCAACAACTCCGCATTGAGTGCAATCATCGCTATGATGCCGCTCTGCAATGCGCACAGCGTTGAAGCAACTTGGGACGTGTCGCTCGAAGAAGACGTGCGGCGATTCTTTGACTCCACGGTCGAAAAGCAGGTCCGGGTGGAGGAGTGGCTCGTCCGCAACACCACTGAGCAAGAAATAGAATTCATTGCTCGAAGAGTGGAGGAGGACAGGCTCGCCAGGGAAGCTGGCGATTTTGGTTATACTTTGGCGGAGCTCGACGAGGCACAAAAGGAGAGCCTTGCCGAGCAGGGGATGCTTGCCGGGAAGGGCGAGCTCGCCGCACCCGGCAAGGATGTCGGGCCAAGCCAGCTTGCCGACGAGTCAGGTAGCTCGAAGGATGAGGGCTCCTCTTCCGAGGAGGGCACCGAAAGCCCACCGCAGTCAGAGTCCCCAGCCCCTCTGAGGAGGAAACGCCTTCGCAGGCTTGGCAAAGTGGCTGAGCGGCAAGAAGTTCAACAACCACCGGAGCGCCGTTCGACGCGCTCGACCGCGGCAAGGGCTGGTGCTGCGGGAGCGTCTCACGTGGCCCCGGCAACTGGAGCAGGGTCATCAAAGACCGCGGCTACTACCCCCGCCAAGCGGCCAAGGAGCCCAGCTCCCCCTCCTCCCCCTCCTCACACGGAGGCGGACTTTGATTTTTCCGCTCTCAGCGAAGAGGACGACGAGGAAGAGTAAGTTCCCTTGCCGCGACCCTCAATCTTTGTAAGGTTTTGTTTCTGTCCTCACTTGTCGCGCTCCGACCTTGCTTCCGTAGGGAGGAAACCTTGGCGGAGAGGACAAGGAAGAGAGCTAAGGTCTCGATGAGCAAGACCGTGGTGGTCGTCGAAGATGAGCCCACGGCAACCACCGGGGGAGTGTCTGAGACCATCCCGACCAGCTCGGAGCCCAGCCCTCGTCGCAGCCCCCAGCGCAGCCCCCAGCGTAAGTATTTCAACTACCTTTCGCTGGCGGTCGCTGAGGAACAAGCATTTGTCACTGACATCTTTGGGCGTGTAGGAGAGGAGCAGCAAGTGGAGCCATCTGAAGGTGCTCCAGAAGTACCACCCCCCTCGACCACACCGCCAAGGAGAAGATCTCCGGTAAGGGCTCCCACTAGCGAGCCGAGCCACGAAGAGGAGCCGGCAAGCGCCAAAGCGCCAAGCACCAGCGCTGGCAACCCCACCCCAATGACAAACGTTGACGGGGGAGGGGAGCCCACCGCTCCTGAGCTCAACACGGGTAAACCCACTTGCCGCAAAACTCTTTCTGCTTTCTTTCTTTTGTCTTCTTGAATTTCTTCCTGAAGCTCTTTTTGCTTTACTTCTCGGGTTGGCAGAGCCCTCCTCGGTGGAGCCAATGAACATTGACTCTTCTGCCGAGGAGAACACCGCAGGGGCCGTCGACGACGAGACCGCCAAGGCCGCCGCTGCCAAGGCCGACAAGCTGGCAGCCGACGAGCTTGCCGACGAAGAAGCTGCCAGGGCTGCCGAAGAGGCCGGCAAGGCCGCCGAGGATAATACCGCCAAGGCGCCCACCGATGAAGCCGCCAAGGCTGCTGAAGCTGAGGCCGCCCAGAAGGCTGCTGAGGAGGCCGGCGAGGGAGCCGGTGGTCGTACTGACGGCCCTGAGGCCACAGGAGCGCCAGGCGCTACTCCGACTACGGGTCCCTCAACCACTGACGAGGCGGCAGCGCCCAAGTCGCCTCCGCCAAGCAAATACATCCGGGTCGGCGAGAACGTCTACGTCAGCCTCCCCTGGACGGTGGGCTCCAGAGCGCCAACCGAGGAGGATGTTGTGGACGAGGAGATCCTTGCCGCTGCCGGGCTCCAGCTTGTGGATGCGCCAGGCGCCAGCAGCAGCAGCACGTCTGAAAAGGAGCAACTGCTTCAAAAGCTGCTGAATCTTCATCGCGCCCGACGGGAGAAGCTAGCTTCCAGGGAGGCGCTCATCGAGAAGGCCGAAGCTGACATGTTGAGGCGCGCGGAGATCTTGGCGGACGTCCGCGCGCGATCTCTTAATGCGTTAGAGGTCAAGCGGGCACAGCTGGCCAAAGAACGGCAGGCCCTCCTCCTGATGAAGCAAGACATTGAACAAAAACAGGAGGAGACCGCCAAGGAGTTGTCTGCTCAGGCCGATGATCTGAACCAGCGGAAAGTGGACCTTGATGCCCACGAAGAGGAACTTGCCGAGCGCAAGAAGAAACTTGCCGAAACCCTCCAGCAGAAAGACGAGGAGGTGGCAAGACTTGTCGCAGAGCGGACCCAGGGGCAGGCACAAAAACACCAGAAGGAAATCGAAGCCTTGGCCCAAGAGTACGCCAGCAAGTTGGTGGAGGCCACCAACGCTGTCGCTGCTGCAGAAGTGAACAGGAAGGAAACGGAGGAGAAAGTGGCAAGACTAGAGGCCGCCCTCAAGGCAAACGGTGACAAGCTCTCAACGCTTGAAAGTGAGAGGGCAAAGGTGACCCACACTTTGGCGGAGATGCAAGTTACCATAGCCAAGAAGAACAATCTGCTTGCCGCCGCCAACGACTCCAGAGCAGACCTGAAGCTGACCACGCTGAAGGAGACGCTCGACACCACCAGAAAGCGCGAAGGGCTTCTAATGACAGAGCTCCAGAAGGAAAAGGGTCTGCTTCAAGACGCTATTGCAACCCACAAGAAGTTCAGGGATAACGTGGGGATCTTCACAGACAGGCTTGCCAGCGCCGCCGAGGACATCGACAAGGAGCTGACTGCCCTGAAGGTGCCGGACTTCGGGTACTCCACCGACAAGAACACGCAAACTAGCGTCAAGCTAGCCGAGTTCTTCGACGGAGTAGTAGAAGCACTCCAACAGCTCCAAGTCAATCACAAGGCTCAACTGGCCGACGAGTCACGCAGGCTTTGCCGGGGAGTTCTCCGGAGGTTGTTGGTGAAGATAGCATACAGAAACCCGGGCGTTGACTTCAACAACATCTTCAAAAGCTTGCCGAAGGGATACGACCCCGCGCCACTAGAGGCCCTTGTCACGCCCATCGTGGAGAGGGTGGACCATATCCAGAGAGTTGAAGGCGAGCACCGCAATTAGAGAGCCCATTCTTCTCCCTCCTTGCCGCCGCTAGACATGTTAAAGAACAATCTGTTTAAGCCGCGGCAACTTATCTTGTAATATAACTTGCAATATTTTGGAGTTAATGCATGTCATCTCCCTTGAGCAATTTCTTTCTTTGTGTGTACTTGCCCTACGCTTATAGGGAACTTGCCGGTGCGCGCACCATTGCTGCGAGCGCTGGGTGCGGGACTTCAGCAGCCTGCTGGCGGTGCCGCTGCCGGCAAGCAACCTTGTCACGCTCAGTGCAGCCACTTAGGTTGTTGAGCGGACTCGAAACAAGGTAAGGGCGCGACCGATTACGCTTAGGTTCCGTCGCGCACAGGTTTTCCATACAAAGAGTAGTATCGTTCAAGGAAAATAACCTTGAAAATAAAAAAGAATTTGATTGTTCAAACTTTGGCACTTAGCTTTGTCGCTGATCTCTCCGCGGCAAGGTCTTGTCACTGCTTGCCGCTGCCTTCTTCCCGGCAAGGCAAAGTTTCTTTGAACGATGCCTGGTCCACGCCTGGTCCATATCATTATCCCATCCCCCCCGGCAAACTTGTGCGCGAGGGAAGCTTCTGTCTCTTTGAGAAAAAGAAAGAAGAGAAAATAAAGATATAGGAGCTTGGCGGCTCGTTAATGCTTACCGGGGAGGCTGTACTGCACAGTATGTCAGATAATCATGCAAAATAAAAATAAACATGAAATCATCAAAAACTGCGAAATACAAAAGCTTTATTTATGCACAGGGTCTGCGCCTGGCTTTGTACAAAGGATTACATGCAACAGCGGCAAGACTTGTACAAAAGGTGGTTGCCGGGGAAGGGCCCGGCAACCGCGCCTTATGGAAAAAACTTACGAAGATGCTCAATGTTCCAGGAATTGATCACTGGAATGCCATCCTCGGTCTCCAGGCGGACAGCGCCGGGCCTGGTGACTCGTTTCACCCGATAAGGGCCTTCCCACTTCGGCGTCAACTTGTTTGAATTCTTGGCCGACTGAACGCGCCGAAGAACAAGGTCGCCTTCCTCGAGACTTCTGGCATTAACTTTGCGGCTATGGTAGCGACGCAAAGCTTGCTGGTAGCGAGCAGCTCTCACAGCAGCCTGAAGACGATCCTCCTCGAGGAGCACAGCGTCATCTTGCCGCAGTTGCTCTTGCTCAAGCTCATCGTAAGCGAGCACTCGAGGTGACCCGTATACGAGTTCCGTGGGGAGAACTGCCTCTGCTCCATAAACTAGAGCAAAAGGCGTCTGGCCAGTAGCTCGATTTGGCGTCGTCCTGATCGACCAAAGAACCACTGGCAGCTCCTCGATCCAGTTCTTGCCGCACTTGCGCAGCCTGTCGAAAGTTCTCGTCTTGAGCCCACGTAGCAGTTCAGCATTTGCCCTTTCAGCTTGACCATTGCTTCGCGGGTGAGCAACAGAAGCGAAACAGACCTTGGCGCCAAGGTCTTCGACATACTGCATGAAGGCGTGGCTCGTGAACTGGGTACCGTTGTCGGTGATGATCCTGTTAGGAACACCAAAGCGACAAACAATTCCCTTGAAGAACTTGATGGCTGATTGTGCTGTCACCTTCCTCACTGCTTCCACTTCCGGCCACTTCGTAAACTTGTCGATGGCCACATACAAGTACTCGAAGCCCCCGGTGGCACGGGGAAAGGGGCCGAGGATGTCGAGCCCCCAGACCAAAAATGGCCAGGAGAGAGGGATTGTCTGGAGAGCTTGAGCTGGCTGATGAATCTGCTTGGAATGAAACTGGCACGCTTCACACTTAGTTACTAGTGCAGTTGCATCCTGGAGGGCGGTGGGCCAAAAGAAACCTTGCCGGAAAGCCTTTCCAGCAAGGGCTCTTGACCCTATGTGGTGGCCACATATGCCTCCATGAATCTCCGCCAACAGCTCATGTCCTTCTTCCCGGGGAATACACTTCAATTTCACACTGTTTGGTCTTTTTCTGCACAGCATGTCATCGACAAATTGATACATATTGGACCGTCGGGCTACTTTCTCCGCTTCTTCCTGCTCTTCTGGAAGTTCTCCTGTCTGAAGGAAACGGACGATCTGCTGCGCCCACGCTGGAGCCTGTGGCTCGACAACGAGGACTAAAGGCATTTCTTCTGCTGCGGGAACATCAGGCCCTACGGCAAGAGCTTGTCGCTCTACCAGAGCCGGCCGTTCCCCGACGAGCTTGGCGGGAACAGCCGCTTCAACGACAAGAGCCTGGGGCCCTGCTGGAGCGTGCTGTCCTTCAACAAGATCGTCGGGAGCAGTTGCTTCAACGACGGAAGCCCAAGGCCTCGTCGGAGCATCTTGCTCCTCAGCACTTCGATCAGGAGCGCCTGCTTCAACGACAAGAACCCGAAGTCTTGTCGGAGCAAGTTGCCCCTTTGCCTCTTGCCTAGGAGCACCCGCTTCAACGACAAGAGCGTGAGGCCTTGTCGGAGCAAGTTGCCCCTTTGCATCTTTGGCGCTGGCTTTGGCAGCCTTCTTGCCGGCGGCTTCGGGGAGCTCTGCCGGGAAGTAGTCGCCAGAAGCCAACTTCCTCTTCCTGCCTTGCCCTACTGATGGCGTCACGGATGGCTGAGTTAGTTGGAGCACAAAAGTGCCTGGTTCCACAGGCAATTTGAGTGCGGCGTGCTTTGACAAACCATCGGCAATGTCATTCTCAGCACGTGGGACGTGCTCCATTTGTAGGCCGTCAAAGCGTTCCTCCAACTTCCTCACCTCATCTACATAAGCTTCCATTAATGGGCATTGGTAGTTCTTGTTCACTTGCCTGACGACAAGCTGCGAATCTCCCCTGATAATAAGCTTCTTGATCCCAAGGTCTGCCGCGATCCTAAGACCGGCAAGCAACCCCTCATATTCTGCAGTATTGTTCGTCGCCTGTTCCTTGGGAAAGTGCATTTGGACCACGTACTTGAGGTGCTCTCCGGTGGGTGCGACAAGCAGTACGCCAGCACCGGCGCCTTGCAGCGAAAAGGCACCATCAAAGTATAGAAGCCACTCTTTGCTTGTCTCCTTGCCAGGGAGAGTCGTCTCTGGGATTTCTTCGTCTGGCGTTGGTGTCCATTCTGCGACAAACTCTGCCAAAACTCGGCTCTGTATGGTTGATGTACTCTCAAACTTGAGACCAAAGCTCGACAACTCCAACGCCCACTCGACAATCCTGCCTGTCGCTTCTGGATTTTGCAAAATCCTTTTCAGCGGGAAGCGAGTGACGAAGGTAACTTCATGTGCTTGAAAGTAATGGCGCAGCTTTCTCGAGGCCATGAGAAGGCCGAAAAGCAGCTTCTGCACACCAGAATACCTTGACCTAGCTCCCTGCAGAAGAGAGCTCACAAAGTAGACCGGGCGCTGCACCATTTTCTTCTTTTGTATCACTTCGCCTGACTGTGCAGACGAATCCTTGTCGGCAGTAAAACTTGTCGGGGGAGCCCCCAGCTTGTCGCTGGACGTGCTTGCCGCAGTTACTGCCTCCTCATCCACCTCTCTCTCCGCTACTAGCGCAGCACTAACCACTTGATTGGTTGCCGCTAGATACAGCAATAACTTCTCTTGTGGTTTAGGTGCGACAAGTATTGGAGGAGAGGAGAGGTATCTCTTCAAGTCTTGCAGCGCTGCCTCCGCCTCCGGAGTCCATTTCAATGGACCTGCCTTTTTTAAGATTTTGAAAAATGGCAGGGCGCGCTCAGCTGACTTGGAGATAAACCTACTGAGAGCAGCAACACAACCGGCAAGTCGTCGTACATCCTTGACGCGCTTCGGTGCTGCAATTTGCTCAATGGCTTTGATCTTGTCAGGATTGGCTTCAATTCCACGTTGAGACACAAAGAACTCGAGAAGCTTGCCGGAGGGAACTCCAAACACACACTTCTCGGGGTTGAGCTTCAGGTTGATCTTGCGCAGATTTACAAAAGTTTCTTCTAGATCTTGAACCAAAGTAGCCCTGTCCTTGCTTTTGACCACTATATCGTCCATATAGGCTTCCACATTTCTGTGCAGCTGAGGCTCAAAAGCAATCTGGACGGCTCTTGCAAATGTTGAACCAGCATTTTTCAAACCAAATGGCATACGTACGAAACAGTATGTGCCACAGGGTGTGATAAATGCGGTCTTTTCCTCATCTTCCTCAGCCATGAAGATTTGATGATACCCTGAATATGCGTCAAGAAATGAAAGCAAATCACATCCTGCCGTGGAGTCAACAATCTGGTCTATGCGGGGCAAAGGAAATGGGTCTTTGGGACAAGCTTTATTGACATCAGTGAAATCAATACAAAGCCTCCATTTTCCATTCGCTTTGCGCACGACAACAGGATTGGCCAACCACGTAGGATGGAGCACTCCTCTGACGAGGCCTACTGCTTCCAACTTCTTGATTTCTTCCGCAATAAACTCTTGCCGCTCCACAGCTTGCTTTCTGGCTTTCTGTTTGACGGGCCTCGCGTGGGGACAAACGGCAAGGTGGTGCTCAATTACTTTCCTGGGAACACCGGGGATGTCGGACGGTTGCCATGCAAACACGTCGACATTCGCCCGCAGGAAAGCAACGAGCGCGCTTTCCTATTTGTTGTCAAGTGTGGCACTGATGGTAAAGGAACCACCAGTGCCGTCCTCCTTGGCGGGCACCTTCTTTGTCGCCGGCGGAGCGGCTTTGTTCTTTTTGCACTTGCCGGTGGAGCTCTCTGGTGCGTCCTCGACGGCAGCGCAGCACTCCGAAGAGGTGCGCTTGCCGGAGTGGGCACAGGAGCTCTTGCCGGACTTCCTCTTGTTCTCCCCCCCGAGAGCTTCAGCGGCAAGTGCCTTGGCGGCAGTTGCGGCAGCTGCTTCCCGGTAGATCTTGTCGGCGCAAATAAGCGCATCCTTCTTGTCGCAGGGAACTGTGATAACACTTACTGGGCCTGGCATCTTCAACACGTTGTAGGCAAAATGAGAGGCTGCCATGAACTTGGCGAGCGCTGGACGGCCAAGTATCCCATTATAAGGCAATGGAATATCGGCAACGTCAAAGGTGACCTTCTCGGTCCGGTAGTTCAGCTCGCCGCCAAATGTCACTGGCAGCGTGATCTTCCCTTTCGGCTTGCTCCTTCCTGGATTGACTCCTTGGAAAGTACCAGTTTCCTCAAGCTCGCCGTCAGGGATTTGAAGTTTCCGGAGCACAGCGGGCGAAATCAGATTCAAGCCGGCCCCACCGTCAACTAACATCTTCGTGACCTTGAGGTTGCGGATCGTTGGTGAAACCAACATCGGCAAGCACCCGACCGCTGTTGTGCGGTCAGGGTGGTCCTCAATGTCAAAGACGATAGGCGTGTCGGACCACTTCAGAAGCTTTCTGGCGTCAACAGATGGTTCCACCGCATTGATCTCTCGCGCCCACTGTTTAAGTTGGCGGTGAGAAGAATGCAACGAAGCACCACCGTCAACACACAAGACTTCTGCGGCTTTCTGAAATTCGTGCTCACTGGATTCTTCATCATCTAGATCGTCATCATCATCATCTTTGTCACGGCCACGAGGAGGCCTGTCTCTCTGCTGCTGCTTGGCCTTGCCGCGACGCCCTCCTCGGGCAGTGCGCTTCTTGCCGGACCCGCCAGCACCTTCTGGGGCCTTCTCCTTGTCGCGCCTCTCATACTCAGCTTTCTGCTGTTCAACAAGCTGCTCGACTCGTCGACAGTTCTGGAGATCGTGTCCCTTGGTGCGGTGGATCTTGCAATATTGCTTGTCGGAGCCGTCCTGCTTGTCGGCAGCCGCCAAGGCCTGACAGTTGGTGCACGCGGCAATCTCCTTGCCGGAGCCCTCGACTTTGGCCTTGTCGGCGCTGCCGTTGCCGCTGGACTGCTCGACGGCAAGCACAGCTTTGCCCTTTTTCTTCCTGTTGTTCCGCCGCCGGCCCTTCTTTGCCGGGGCGGTACCTTCGCTGTCAGAGCTCCCCCCTGCGCCAACACCTTCACCGGGAAGTTTCCTTCCCTCTTCAGCACGCGCACACTTGTCGGCGAGAGCATATAGCTGGCCAATGTCTCTGACCTTGGTCATCGCCATTTCCTCCCGCATCTTGCGGTTACGCACGTTCTGATGGAATGCGCTAATAACCGCAGCGGGGTGAACATCTGGGATGTTGTACTGTACGCGGCTGAACCTTTGAATGTATTTGCGCAGGGGCTCTCCTTCCTTCTGGGGGATGAGATGAAGATCACTCTCCTGGCCATGAGGTTGATGACCGCCAGTAAAGGCACCAACAAACTGATGGCACAGGTCCGCCCATGAAGAAATGGAGTTCTCTGGCAAGTGCATGAGCCATGAGACGACGTTGCGTTTTAACACGAGCGGGAAGTAGTTAGCAAGAATCTTGTCGTCTCGTCCCCCGGTAGCTTGCACCGCAATGGTGTAAATGCTGAGGAACTCCGACGGGTGTGTCTTGCCATCATACTTCTCCGGCACGTCAGGCTTGAAAGCCTTGCGATTGGGCCACTGGACCTGCCGCAGCTCACGGGTGAACGCTGGACAACTTATCGCGTACGGCAAGTCGCCAGGATCCCCTGGCGCATGCATGTCAACAGCGGGCCCTGCGCGTCTGTCGGACTGACGATGCGCTTCTCTCCTTCGCTCGATAGTGGTACGAGCGTCTTCTCCTCTGCATTCCTGAAGAACGAGGCGCTGGTCACAACGAGCTCGCGGGTCAGACGACGCCGTGGAATCATCGCCACGGGCGTCGTTTCGACGTGTCGGCGACCGAGGCCGTCTGGGTGGGGAGTGTACGGTTGTTGCCCCCTCGCCGTTCTTGTTGGTGACAGCATTGTCACCAGTTCTCTTGTCGGCCGCGCGCACCGGGTCGGCATCAGCGAAGCTGAGAAGGCTCTGAATGGTTGCCCTCCACTCGTCAAGCTTATCTGCTGGTGGAGGGAAGTTCAGGAGCAGCTGCGCACGCACCAACGCTTCTGCTGGTGAGGGAGGTATCGAGTGGCGTGAGGACTGTGGGATGCTCTTACTCCTAACAGTGTTAGAAGGAGCATCTCCACGCCCAGGCGACCGCACCTCGACCCCGCCAACGTGTTGTTGCGTATGGTGACCCCGCGCATCTCGAGATCGATGCGCAAGTTCATTATCCAGGGAGCGCCTGGCACCTGGGGCGTCAGGACGCTGCCTGTCACGGGCTTCTTGCGAAGGCCGCGACGTCTGAACCGGCGCAGGTGTTCCAGAACGCGCAGCACCGTTTCTGGAGCTTGCAGGGCCAGCAGCAGCGAGCAGCGCTGCGTTCCCGGACCCAGCAGCGCCAAGATTGGCGTTGCTGGCCCGGTTTTGGACAGGTGGAGGTAATAGGAGCTCTCGCTCTCCAGTCCCCCCAGCAGCCGCAATCACGTCGGCACCCTCCTGCATGGGAGCAGGCGGGTTGGACGTAGATGCACCGATGGCCGAAGTCTTCTTTTTTGGAGCCATAAGGCGGAGGATGGCCCAAAAACTAACGCGCAAATCGCTAGATTAGGTTCACACAACCTCTTTCCCCCTACCTGGCGCGCCAAAGATGTCGGGGACGAATCCGCAATCACCTATGGGACCCAGGGAAGGACCCCTTTACGTTCGGCAGGGAGAGACAGTCGCATGAAGAGCAAATCTAGCGAAGAACACGACAGTGCACGAGAGAGATTTACCCAGGTTCGGGCCGCACGGATGCGTAAAACCCTACTCCTGCTTTTTGGTTTATTATCTGTATGATTGTTCTAGCTCCAGGAGCGCTACAGTACAGAGTAGCTGCGTACAATACTGGAGTTCTCCATCTCCCCGTTCCTCCTTTTCTCCACGTTGCCTATGGGCCTCCTTTTATACGCACAAAGGGGTCACCAACAGGTGGCAAACAGTAAAGGTAGAGGTGGAAAGCTGCTACAGTAAGACCATTATTACCAGGATGACATGTCCTACCTACCACTGACGGCAGGGGACAAGGGCATTAAATGCCCATGCCTTTGCTGTCCAGATACATGTACCCGGACGTCTTGGACGTGGGAAAAGCCTATCCCACCTGCTCCTGCACCGCTAGCTACAGTGTACCGCCGTCTACACAGTGCCCTGCCACACACGCTTGGAAGGACCCAGAGCGCCACGCTGGCAGAGGCACCGGAGCAGCATAGTAGCATAGTGGTACAGTAACGCTTGCCGCGGCAAGACCTTGCCGCACCTGACAGCTTGCCGCGCAAGGTAACTTGCCGGGGCAAGTACCTTGCCGCAGCTGCTATCTTGCCGCAGCCAATACCTTGCCGCAGCCAATGACTTGCCGGGGCAAGTACCTTGCCGCGGCAAGTACTCTGCTACAGCAAACCTCAGGCTGGGCCTCAGCTGTCCCTCCCGGCAAGCTCCTCTTGCCGGGGCCTTAACTCTTGCTTTGTATACTTTGTTCTTGAATGGCTTAATAATCTTGAGCTTCTCTCTGGCTGTCCTCCCGCAAGCCTGGCCGCGGGATGCTACTACTGCCCGTGCACAAGTACGGGGTACTAGGGTACCCCTATTCTAGTACACCGACACCCCCCTTTCCTTCTCCTACTCCCTCTCCTTTCCTCTTTCCCCCTCCGGAAGAAAGGAAAAAAGGGGGGAGGGGCGAATCCTACTTGGACTAGGAGTCCAAGTAGGACTCCCCGCATGGCGTGCCCCTCCTTGGTGGGCGGCCTCCTCCTCCCCTCCTTTATATACGTGGGCAGGGGGCACCCCAAAAGCACATCAATTGTTCTCTTAGCCATGTGTGGTGCCCCCCTCCACAGTTTACTCCTCCGGTCATATTGTCGTAGTGCTTAGGCGAAGCCCTGCACGGATCACATCACCACCACCGTCACCACACCGTCGTGCTGACGAAACTCTCCCTCGACACTTTGCTGTATCAAGAGTTCGAGGGACATCATCGAGCTGAATGTGTGCAGAACTCGGAGGTGCCTTATGTTCGATGCTTGATCGGTTGGATCGCGAAGACGTTCGACTACATCAACCGCGTTAAGCTAATGCTTCCGCTTTCGGTCTACAAGGGTACGTGGACACACTCTCCCCCTCTTGTTGCTATGCATCTCCTAGATAGATCTTGCGTGTGCGTAGAATTTTTTTTGAAATTGCATGCTACGTTTCCCAACACTCATCTCCACTGTCTCTCATCGGCTAGGGATGGACGGGCAGTGGGCATCAACCTTGAGGCAGAGGGGTGGGCAGCAGGACAGTCGGTGTTCAACTCTCTACGGTTCAAAACCAAGTCCATCCAAGCCTAAAGTATAAAGAAGGCGCCTAGACACTCGATGGGTGGTGTAAACCGTAGGGTGTCCATTGGTGGAGCCACGATGCAAGCACCCAAAACAGACATATTGTATTCGAAGAATGTTCATGCTGCCAAGAGAACTGAAGACATTGCCCATTTGTCCCCTGGTAAGCCTCTATCAAGTTTCATAGCTATTTGTTATGCTATAGATATATCTTTACCACGAGTCTCGAGATTTACAGTGGATGGAGCATCAGAAAATTAGGGAACCAGTTTCTGACATGAACTCTCTGTAAAACACCGTATATTCAGACATAGAAGCCTTGATGTGGTAGAGATTAGAGATAAGGGAACTTCTTAACCATGCCTTAATTTCTTAAACAAACAAGTTTTCTTTTCTAATTTATATCCAACCATATTGAGTGGGTTTTAACTATAGTTAATTTCTGACAACCAGGCTGTTGTTACACTTTTCTTCATAATAGAAAAGGTTGTTGCTACATTTGTGTCCAATCCAACATTGAATTAAAAAGTGTGCATGTTATTTGGTTATTAGCCTTTGTAAATAAAAAAAATCATGTTTATGCATTTAAGAAAAGGATATGCGCATGGTATTGAACAATGAGAAAAACATTGTCGACCATATCTCAAATCAAGTTATTTGGTGTATTTCAGGTCGCGTGTGTAATTAGAGAACAAAACACTATGGCGGCAAATGAGATTATCGAACTGAACTAATTGTTACACGGCTTCCCATCATTGCCAGGCAGAAGTATGTGTCTTGCAACATTTCCTTACTTTCATAATTGATTGTACTGAAAACCAGGACCCAAACTTGTGCTACTGGCCAACCTTTTCTTCAGGGAATGCCAAGATATTTGCCAAACGAGGCCATAGGATGGTATGCTCAAACATACACCTGTTACTCATCATGACATGATATTGTATTCTACTGTGCCCTCACTCCTTTTCTATCTCCCAACAGTACTTTCAGGTGCAGTACACTAAGGACAACCTATCAGGTGAGAATCGATTCGTGGCTCTTTCTTTTTTTGAACTGGTCGTTATGTAGTTCTTGGGGACTCACACTCTATTTTGTTTCTTTTTTACCTCCTATTTATGGGCTCCCTTCTGTTAGGGAGTCGATCGAGGACCAGATGGGTATCTTGTCGCTCATCTCTGGCAAGTCGGGCGCCAGTGTGTTTTGGTCAGCATCCACGAAGGAGTAGGAAACTGACGGCGTTGATGATGTCGGGCTCACTGTCCTCGTCACAGGTGACCACAACCCACCCAACCGATTGTAATCCTTTGTTCTTACATTGCATTGCAACCTCATGCTTGACTGCACATCTTGGTTGTGTGATGAGATGGGAACATATTAGGGTATTTGTTTTGTCATATGATGATAATCTCTTTCCAACAAGTAGTCACACTAATTAAATTCAGAAATCTATTGGACGCCTCAACTTTGTACCTTCATGGTGTATCATTAAAATTTGGCATTAGACAAACAAAAAATATGATATGCCTCTCTAAATTTCTTCTAATTCTAAAGTGGCACTGAATCGAGATGGAGCTGATGTGAAATTAGATTTTTTATAAGTGTGCAGCGACTTCTAGCCCTTGATTAAAAAATGGTCATTTGCTATTCATCATTTATTTTCTATTTTAAATCTTGATATATCTAATTAGCCCACTATTTATTTTTTCAAGATTCTATAGTTAACACAAAATCCAATCTCAGAGTCAGCAATATAGTATACACTACCAGTCTACATGCCTTATGGTAGCTTGTAAGAGCATATACCGAGCCATACCATTATGTTACTAAAATCATTCCAAGAAAATATGCAGATTTTTAAAACATGTAAAAAGAGAAGAGAGTTGTTATTGTCAGATGCACTGTTCAAAGTAAGGTTACAGTTTTCTATCAGTCTTCAGTGGACATATTTATTGCTCTTGAGTGACATAGTAGAAATTTTTTAGCCTAAGAAATCATTGCTCATTGCTATTTGTACTTAGATTTATGGGTGCTATGGTACAAGATACATTTAACTATAACATATAGAAATGATCACATAACATTGAAAAGAACCATCTAGTAACTGAAATAGTAGTGTAATCTAGATTTCATATGTCTCCCAACCATTTAAGGAATTTGAAGTACTTATACCTGTAAATTGAAGCAGCTGATGGCAGCAAACGCCAGATTCATTTCATGGATCTTTGATCCCCACTCTTAACAACTTTTTGTGCTAATGGTTGCATTTATATGTGATACAAAAGGTGCACTATAGGATCGAAAGTAGGTCTAGAGGAGGGTGATTAGACTACTTGACCAAATAAAAATCTAGCCTTTTCACAATTTTAAGTGTTGGCAGATTTTAGCAACTAGTACAAGTCAAGCAATCAACCTACACATGCAATTCTAAGAGTGTAGCAGTGGAAAGTAAAGCATTGCATATGAAGGTAAAGGGAAGGGTTTGGAGAAGGAAAACGCAATGTAGACACGAAGATTTTTGGCGTGGTTCCGATAGGTGGTGCTATCGTACGTCCACGTTGATGGAGACTTCAACCCACGAAGGGTAACGGTTGCGTGAGTCCCCGGAGGGATCCACCCACGAAGGGTCCATGAAGAAGCAACCTTGTCTATCCCACCATGGCCATCGCCCATGAAGGACTTGCCTCACTCGGGTAGATCTTCATGAAGTAGGCGATCTCCTTGCCCTTACAAACTTCTTGGTTCAACTCCACAATCTTGTCGGAGGCTCCCAAGCGACACCTAACCAATCTAGGAGACACCACTCTCCAAAAGGTAATAGACGGTGTGTTGATGATGAACTCCTTGCTCTTGTGCTTCAAATGATAGTCTCCCCAACACTCAACTCTCTCTCACAGATTTGGCTATGGTGGAAAGATGATTTGAGTGGAAAGCAACTTGGGGAAGGCTAGAGATCAAGATTCTTATGGTAGGATTGGAATATCTTGGTCTCAACACATGAGTAGGTGGTTCTCTCTCAGAAAATGTCTAGTGGAAGTGTAGGCACGTTCTGATGGCTCTCTCACTGATGGAGAAAGGGGTGGAGGGGTATATATAGCCTCCACACAAAATCCAACCGTTACACACATTTGACCCAACTCGGTCAGACCGAATAGAAGAACTCGGTGAGACCGATTTAGTTCAAAATGTGAACGTTAGGAATCTCGGTGGGACCGACTGGATCAACTCGGTGGGACCGATGTGCTAGGGCTTAGGGCAAACCTCATCTCGATGAGACCGATTGCATGAACTCGGTGAGACCGATTTCAGCAATGAGCAAACAGAGAGTTGGTCAAGCAAACTCGGTGGGACCGATTGCACATTTCGGTGAGACCGAAATAATTACAATAGGCAACAGAGAGTTTGCAAGGCCATCTCGGTGAGACCGAGATCCGTATCGGTGACACCGAATTGTCTAGGGTTTCTGGCAGTGGCTATGTCAACTGAACTCGGTGGCCCCGGATAGATCAAATCGGTGGGGCCGAGTTTGACTTTGGGTTTTGGACATATGTGGAAATGAGAAAGTGGCTGAGGGTTTTGGAGCAATATCACTAAGCACTTTGAGCAAGTAGACCATTAAGCAACACCTCATCCTCTTTTAATAGTATTGGCTTTCCTATGGACTCAATGTGATCTTGGATCACTAAAATGAAAACGAAGAGTCTTGAGCTTATGCCAATCTTTGTCCTTAGCATTTTGAGGGGTCCACATCTCTAGTCCATGCCATGCCATTCATTGAACTTTCTGAAATATTAAACTTGAATGGATATTAGTTCAATGAGCTATATGTTGTTATGAATTACCAAAACCACCTGGGGATTAGTTGCACTTTCAGTCTCCCCCTTTTTGGTAATTGATGACAACATATAGATCAAAGCTTCGACAAATGATAATGTGAATGAAATACATCATCGCTTTGAGAATTATGTGATAAGCAAGAGCTCCCCCTAAATTTGTGCATTATTTAGAATTTGCTTTTGAATGCAAATGCACAATCGATTAGGATTATGGGTCACTCTTTCATGTCACATACATCTTGGTGGAGCACTCAAAATGATAAGAATTTAACAACATGCACTCATCACCAAGGGAAAACATAATTGATCATACACAAGTATCATAGATATCATCAAGCAAGCACACATTAAGGCATAGTATGATCAAACACATGATCACATAAGTATCTCACACATATAACACAAAGTAGCATCGGAATCAAACAAGCAAATGATCAAAGTAGCAAGAGAGGCAACAAAGAGCAAAACACTCTCTCTCTCGAAGCCTAATGATCTATACACTTTCTCCCCCTTTGGCAACAAGTTACCAAAAAGCTTGAAAAATGCATAGTGCTATGCGGCACTCTAGACACGATATCTGGGAGCTCCTGAAGGGGTCTTCTGGCTGGTTGCTCCGGTGTGCGTAGATGGCGTGGAGAGGAGTCCATCTGCAAATGCTTCAGCTGAGGTCTGTGTAGCTGGAGGAGTTGAAACTTGAGGTGCAATTGTGGCAGTTGCTGCAGGTGCTGAAATAGAAGTCCTGGTATCACTGACAACTGGCACTGCTGAAGACCTTTGTGCCCTTGGCACTCTCTGAAAAGTATATGTGGTAGGTCTGTCATTCCTGTCCTCAACTTCTTCCTGGAGCTTCTCCACAATGGTCTGGATCTCTGTGACCTTCACATCTAGATCATGAAATTTAGTCTCAATGATCCTCTCAAGACTCTCTTGATTTTGTGTCAGGGTGGCCAAGCCCTTCTCAATTCTCATAGTAGCCTCAAGCAGATAACTGAGTTGATCTTGCTTGGTCTTGAGCAACACTTGTGAAGCATCTGGTGCACTGGCTGCCTTTGCTGCTTTTACAGCCTTTGCTCTCTCTCTCTCTTCTCCTGGGCTTCAACTGAAGTAGGATGTGATGCATCCATGACAACCTTGTTGTCCTCAAATTCTGGCCTCAGGGGAAGATGCTCTTTGTCCAGAAGATATGTCCCTGTTCCCATCTTGGAGTTGATCAACATCTGTATATGAGGGGCATATCCACATGATCTCTTCTGATCAGCTGCAGTTCTCTTTACTGTTTCAACTATCAAACTCATCACTTTAAACTTCTGGGGAACATCAAACATATGGAGCAGGTTGATGGAGTGACCACGGATCATTCTATGATCTCCTGACTTGGGCAAAAGAGTGTGCCTCAAGATGGTGTTGATGGTGGTCAGGCCAGCAAGCAGGAAGTAGATGGATCCAAGCTTGTGAGTCTCCAGGGCACTATCAGGAATCTCCTTATACATGTTGGCCATGGAGTTGTGATCCTTCCTAGGCTTGGCATATACATTAGTGTCATTCTCATCTTCCTTAGGGGCATTGATCAACTTGGCCCACTCAGAGATTGTTGATTGATATTTGGTTCCCTCTGTCATCCAGACAATCCTTCCATCTGGGTAGAAGTGAGCAGTGGAGTAGAATTGCATGATCATCTCATCGTTCCACTTGGTCAACTTCTGACCAACAAACTTGTCCACTTCATTCATCCTGAAGCTCTCATGCACACCTGGGAAGTAGTCCTTATTGTCATCAATGAATTTCCAATCAACCCACTTCATGTCACAGATAATGGGCTTTTTGTCCAACAAGACTGTCTCATAGAAATCCTGTTGTTCCTTGGTGTGGAAACGATAGTCTATAGCAGTTCTCCTTCTGGTGGCATAGGGATCAGTCTGTCTCCAGAGTCTCAGACCTGCATCCTTCCTTTCCTTCATGTTTTCTGCCACAGGATGATTATCATCATGATCTGGAATCTTTGGCTTCAGTTTTCTGAGCACTTGTTGCTCTTCATCTTCTTGAGCCTCAGGCACTGGGGCCTTATTCTTCTCATCAGCTGAAATGTTCCTGGTGGATCTCTTGGGTGCAGCAGGTTTTGGAGCTTGAGCTTGAGTTGGAGGTTTGGGGGCTGACTTGGGCTTAGATGGAGCAGCCCCAGTCCTTATAGCATCCCCCATGAGCTTTTGAGTCTTTGGTGGAGGTGCAACAGCCTCTTCCTCCTCCTCTTCTTCCTCATCAGAGTCTCTCATCATAGATGGTTTGCCAATGACTCTGGTAATGGTTTTCCTCACTCTCTCCTTCCTTTTCTTTCCTCCAGCAGCCTCTTCCTTCTCTTCTCCAGCACCACTAGCTGGTTGTGCTTGCTCTTGAGTTGAGGCTCTGGCTTTTGACATAGGATTCCTCTTAGCAGGAGCTTTCTTCTGCATTCTAGGCTTGGTGGCAGCAGCAGCATACTCCTTTTTGAGTACCTTCTTCTTGGAGGTCACCTCCTCCTCAACAACAAAATCCTCATCCTCAGATTCTGAGGTTCTCTTCTTTCTTTGCCTAGTTGCTGCCTTAGGCAAGTTGCTTGGAGTGCTTCTGCTACCTTCATCATAACTGCTGTTGGAGGGACTAGTGCCCTGACTGAGATTCACTTGCTCTTCAGACCTGTTCTGGCTGTCACTGCCCTCTGACATATCTGAAACTGACCCTGTGAATAGATGGGTATAGATAGAGTGGATCAGCATCACAAAGTGCAGCAATTTTGCAAAAGATATTGAGACAAAACTTAACTTTAGTTTTCTGCAGAAAGCATTTCGGAGCTACCGATTTGATAAACTCGGTGACACCGAAGCCCATACAGAGTCTAAACACGCAGTTTTGGTCAGACCGAAATGCAGTTCGGTGACTCCGAGATGCTATGGTTTCACAGAGAAAGTGATTTCGGTCACACCGATTAGTACACTTCGGTCAGACCGAGTTGTACTTGTGCAATGGCCTGAGCCAAATCGGTGAGACCGAGATCCTTAGATCGGTCGGTCCGAGATGAGTTCGGCGGAAACCTAACCCTAAGTTTTTGCATCAAATCTATTCTAAAGGATTCTTTTGGTGGATAGATTGCTTTCATACGTGGGAAGAACAATGGCAATGATCTTTGTGCAAGAATCAGAATAATGGAGCGCACAAAGAGGTCAAGTCCATACCCTAACTTGGCGACGAACTTGCTACGGCGACAACAGCGGTGAGATTCCCGTTGACAGCGACGGAGACCAGCGGCAGGAGGCACTGGCGACGACGGTGACGATCCAGAGACCAAGGGGGGCGGCAGAGCTGGGAGGCGTGGTAGAGTGTTTGAAGAAATTTCCAAAATTTCAACCCGTGGTATATATATATATACCCAGTCACTGTCGGTGTGACTGAGTGGAATGACTCGGTGGCACCGAGATGCAAAACTGCTGGCAGTTACTGCAACTCGGTGTGACTGAATTGTTCTAATCGGTTGCACCGAGATGAAAACCTAGATCAACTTAATGAATTCGGTGAGACCGAGCAGGAGTGAGTCGGTCTGACCGAGATGCATTAAGAGGTTTTGGAAGATAAGCCCTTGACGGATCGGTGGCTCCGAGTGCTCCTCACCCGGAGGGTCCGAATTCGAATTGTTCAAACTTTGTGATGTAGCATGAATAGAGTTTGAGGCAAGAAAAGCATAGATAGCTAGAGGGAGTACTTAGGCATTCGTGTCCATCCATTTGGCAAAAAGAAAACCAAACAATCAAAGCAACAAATGGATGTCCTTGAATGGAGAAAATTATGCAACCAACATGCTCACACAATAAGATGGCAAATAAAACATGTGGCAAAGCATGCACAAACACTCTAGCATCTATCAAGCAATTGGCGATGACTAGGTCATCTATATATGAGTATATTGACTTAGGAGTCAAATGAGAACATTTGATCATAGGTCATACTCATCGTTTAAGCACAAGTGGGGTTACCACTTTTACATAAAGCATTGTTGTGTTCACACCGTTAGAGTTGCTTTAGCTCAATTCTTAGAGCAAAGCTCCCCCTAGATGTGATATCCCCCCTTAGAGGGATGAACTAACCTTGGGTTCTGTCGATGATGACTTCATGTAGGTGTTGAAGATGTGGATGCTCAATGTTGATGTAGATCATTTGGAGCAATCTATTGGAGTGAGTTGCACTCTCAATACCTACACGGGTTAGTCCCACAAGGAACACACAAGGATATCCATAGACATAGAGTGAAATACACATGTGATGATGTCCATGAAAGCATTAGGTTACCTTGTCCCTTGTCTTACCAACAAGAGGGTTTGTGACTCCTTGAACTAGTGCAAGGTATGGAAGTTGATTGCACTTGTCCTTGCCAAAATGAATATGAGTGAAGTTTGTTGGCGGACTCACCCTCAAGAACTCTCTAGTTCTTCTTCTTTGGGATCCACATCAACTTGATGGGAATCCTTGGAGTTGTAGTTGTACTTGATGAAGTAGAACTTGATGTAGTCTTGGGAACCCACTTGACCAAGGCCTTAGGAGCTTCTTCAAATGCATCAATCTCCTCTTGAAGCTTGTCCTTGCCTTTTAGCTTGTGGTCTTGTGGTGGAAGATCATCTTGAGCTTGTGTTCCTTTGAAAGAAGTGGGGTCATACTTCTCTTGTTGAGGAACAAACTTCGTCTTGGGATATTGATCTTCTTCCCACTCAACTCCATTGGCATTGAACTTTCGTTCAAAACTAACACCTTGATTCTTCCGGTGCCTTCATTGCTTGCGTATAATTTCCTCAAATTGCTTACTTCTGGCAAGGCTCTTGTAAACACCTTTCTCTATAATTCCCTTTAATAAGCTATTTTATTGCTCAAGTGTAACTTGGCTAAGAGAATCATTAGTGGAATCAAGAGAACTACTAGAAGCAACATATTGGATTTAGCATTGTTATTGTTACTACTAGAAGAAGAATCTTTCTTGCTCTTGTTGCTAGATTTTACTTGTGGCATATAAGTAGACAAGAGTAAACGCTTGGCAATGTAAGAAGAACTTTTCTTTCGAAGATCCTCCGTGGCATTGATTGCTTTTAAGAACCTATGTTCTTGCTCTAAATTGAGCTTCTCAAAGCGTAGCTTCTCATGAGTCTTTAAAAGCTCTCGATGATCCTCTAAAGTAGTTTCATGGGCTAACTTAAGAGTGTTTAGTTCTTTAGTTAGACGCTCAATCTCCTTCTTATCATTGTCATTCGTTTCATCTTGATTAGCATGATTAATGGCAATTTCATCATAGTTTTCATCACTAGTGTTGTCAACAAGTAAATCATCATCACCTAGCAAATCATCTTCATCACTATTGAAATCAACATACTCGGGGTGTGATACCTTGGGGCCTTTAGCCATGAAGCATCTTCCAATTCCTTCATTTGGTGAGTCAAATATGTCGTAGGAGTTGGATGACACAAGTGCAAGACCGGCAACACCTTCATCTTGAGTATATTCGGACTCGGAGTGATAACTTCTCTCGGAGTAGTGGTCGGAGTCGGAACCGGATACCCATTCACCAACGTGAGCTTGATGTCTTTGTCTTGTGTAGCTCTTTGATGACTTGTCTTTCCTTTCTGAATCCTTGCTTCTACGAGAGGGTCTTCGTTCATAACGATCATCTCTACTCCTTCTCTCTCTTGGTGGTGATTCTTCTCTTTTACTTCTTCTTTTAGGTGAGTCTTCTCTTCTCTTGTAGGGAGCCGTACACTCATTGGAGTAGTGTCCGGGTCTTCCACAATTGTAGCAATTGCGATCACGACTAGAAGATCTTTTATCATTGTAGGACCTTGACTTTGAACTTCTCTCTTTGCTTCTACTCTTGTAGAATTTGTTGAAGTTCTTCACCATTAAGCTCAATTCTTCATCGAAGACTTGTTTTTCACTTGATGTTGTAGGAGCATCACATGAAGCTTTATAAGCACCACTAGACTTGTTGTGGAGCTCTTCCTTATCCTTGAGTGACATCTCATGAGCAACAATTCTACCAATGACTTCCGTTGGCTTGAGATCTTTGTAATTGGGCATCATTTGGATCAAGGTGCACATGGTATCATATTTTCCATCCAAGGCTCTTAGGATCTTCTTGATGATGAATTTGTCGGTCATCTCTTCACTTCCTAAGCCGGCAATCTCATTTGTGATGAGAGCAAGCCTAGAGTACATTTCAGCGACTCCTTCACCATCCTTCATTTTGAACTTGTCAAGTTGAGTTTGAAGCACATACAGTTTGGATTCCTTGACGGACTCGGTACCTTCGTGCATATCAACCAAAGTATCCCAAATTTCCTTTGCATTCTCAAGGCGGCTGATTTTGTTGAATTCTTCGGGGCACAATCCTTTGAAGAGAATATCGCAAGCTTGAGCATTGTATTGCAACATCTTCAATTCTTCCGCGGTCGCTTCACGATCCGGCTCTCGTCCCTCCTCGAAGTATTCACCTTGCAAGCCAACACACACAATAGCCCAAACGATGGGGTTATGACCAAGAATATGCATTTTCATCTTATGCTTCCAACTAGCAAAATTAGTACCATCAAAGTAAGGACCTCTACGGTGGTAATTTCCCTCGCTAGATGCCATACTCTCCTAGGTTGTGAAACCAAGGCTATGATCACCAAAGCTATGGAAATCAAGGCAAATGGAGACCAAAGCTCTGATACCACTTGTAGGATCAAAAGTAGGTCTAGAGGTGGGTGATTAGACTACTTGACCAAATAAAAATCTAGCCTTTTCCCAATTTTAAGTGTTGGCAGATTTTAGCAACTAGTACAAGTCAAGCAATCAACCTACACATGCAATTCTAAGAGTGTAGCAGCGGAAAGTAAAGCATTGCATATGAAGGTAAAGGGAAGGGTTTGGAGAAGGAAAACCCAATGTAGACACGGAGATTTTTGGCGTGGTTCCGATAGGTGGTGCTATCGTACATCCATGTTGATGGAGACTTCAACCCACGAAGGGTAACGGTTGCGCGAGTCCACGGAGGGCTCCACCCACGAAGGGTCCACGAAGAAGCAACCTTGTCTATCCCACCATGGCCATCGCCCACGAAGGACTTGCCTCACTCGGGTAGATCTTCACGAAGTAGGCGATCTCCTTGTCCTTACAAACTTCTTGGTTCAACTCCACAATCTTGTCGGAGGCTCCCAAGCAACACCTAACCAATCTTGGAGACACCACTCTCCAAAAGGTAATAGACGGTGTGTTGATGATGAACTCCTTGCTCTTGTGCTTCAAATGATAGTCTCCCCAACACTCAACTCTCTCTCACAGATTTGGCTATGGTGGAAAGATGATTTGAGTGGAAAGCAACTTGGGGAAGGCTAGAGATCAAGATTCTTATGGTAGGATTGGAATATCTTGGTCTCAACACATGAGTAGCTGGTTCTCTGTCAGAAAATGTCTAGTGGAAGTGTAGGCACGTTCTGATGGCTCTCTCACTGATGGAGAAGGGGGTGGAGGGGTATATATAGCCTCCACACAAAATCCAACCGTTACACACATTTGACCCAACTCGGTCAGACCGAATAGAAGAACTCGGTGAGACCGATTTAGTTCAAAATGTGAACGTTAGGAATCTCAGTGGGACCGACTGGATCAACTCGGTGGGACCAATGTGCTAGGGCTTAGGGCAAACCTCATCTCGATGAGACCGATTGCATGAACTCGGTGAGACCGATTTCAGCAATGAGCAAACAAAGAGTTGGTCAAGCAAACTCGGTGGGACCGATTGCACATTTCGGTGAGACCGAAATAATTACAATAGGCAACAGAGAGTTTGCAAGGCCATCTCGGTGAGACCGAATTGTCTAGGGTTTCTGGCAGTGGCTATGTCAACTAAACTCGGTGGCGCCGGATAGGTTAAATCGGTGGGGCTGAGTTTGACTTTGGGTTTTGGACATATGTAAAAATGAGAAAGTGGCTGAGGGTTTTGGAGCAATATCACTAAGCACTTTGAGCAAGTAGACCATTAAGCAACACCTCATCCCCTTTTAATAGTATTGGCTTTCCTATGGACTCAATGTGATCTTGGATCACTAAAATGAAAAAGAAGAGTCTTGAGCTTATGCCAATCTTTGTCCTTAGCATTTTGAGGGGTCCACATCTCTAGTCCATGCCATGCCATTCATTGAACTTTCTAAAATATTAAACTTGAATGGATATTAGTTCAATGAGCTATATGTTGTTATGAATTACCAAAACCACCTGGGGATTAGTTGCACTTTCATGCACCGTGCTTGTTTGTTCAAATGACTAAAAGAAAATACCCCCTGTTTTTTATAGTACACATACCCTTGACATCCATTCCAAAAAATTTAAGCACCCATGCATTATAATCTATTTTGGGGCTAGGGCTGGGGGAAATCCCCACATTGTATATATGCTTATATTTCAGCTGAACACTTTTGAAGAAATTTTTCTTTATTTTGCCAGTGTGTAGATGCGGAAGATCGGCAACCGATGGCAAGATGTTGATGTAGTGCCAAGCATGGCTGATTCATGGAGGTAAAAAGTTTGAATGGACTTTTGTATTATTCTTTGCACAATGGAGTAAAGCTTATGTGATGCCTTATCGTGTCAATGTCGCTGCATTCCAGCCAATGTAAAGTTTCAGTGTTTAATTTTCTTGGTGATCTCTGATAGGTTTATCTGTTCTCGGTTTCTTGAATTGTTATGTATTGTCTGCAGATACTCTACAATTGCCACCGGAGGCCATGATGGATTCATGGTGGGATGACACAAACAAGAAGAGATTGTTGCAGGTGACTGGGTGGCAGTTTTGCTTTGGGAGTATGATTATCTGAAGTGTTCTGGGTGTTCATGATCTTATGCTTTGATCACAGTACTCAAAGTACATGTCAAACATTGCTGCTCTATCGTTCAGTACGGACGGGCATCTGCTTGCTGTGGCATCAAGCTATGGTTACAAAGAGGGAGAGAATCTGTAAGACCAAACTTTGCCTGCAAATTTTCTGTCACTTACTAACAGAACATAGAGTTGACCTACCGTTTCTTTTGCAATGTCCAACCATGAGCCTGATTCAATATTCATCTCAGGGGTGAATGAAGTGGAGGTTAAGACCCGGTTTTAAGTATGGGATTTCAGGACTGAATCATTTGGGCCATTTTGATTTAACTAGGCAATTATGATAACTTCATAGATAGAATCCATACTGATGTATTTCTGGAACTCCTTAGTAGGTTAAAGTCAACGAAGATAGCATATTCACCTGTAGTCAAATCACTTTTGCTGTACACAAGTGCCATCAAGATCAGCCTGGACCCGCGGACGTGCATAAGCCAGATATGTGCCCACATGAATGCTCTGCTAGATATGTTTTATGAATGAATACTGTGTAGCTACACTTATAACTTGGTATATTTTATTTTTAACAACTACTGCTCATTACATGCTAACAAGTGCACCAGCAAGGTTGGTGCGCACAGTGACGGCAGAGGAGGCGCGCCCAGGATGCGCCCCTACCACTAGTACCCTAACTATGAAATAAAATACGCCACTGCTGTGTGGCTATCCTAATGTCACCAACATTTAAAATTGTAAAATTCCTATACAAGTTATTTGATCTGTATTAGTGTGGTGAGAAGCTGGAATTCAGATGGGATCTAATTAGCTGATTACTACCAGTTGCCTGATAGTGCACGTGTTGTTTCAACTTAGGCCACGTATCTTTGTCTCTATTTTGATCAAGTTTATAGAGAAAATTGTATATATGTACAATATCAAACATGTAAAATATGAAACTACATCTTATGATGAATCTAATGATATATGTTTGGAATTCTAGATGTAAGACTATTTTTTCCATAAACTTGGTCAAAGTTTATGAGGTTTGACTTTTTAAAAAAATTATATACACTACACTATGAAACAGAGGGAGTACTAGTTAATGCACGCTTCACTATGCCGTCCTTCATTCGTCGGATTAAGTCTTTTTTCTCTAGCAGGTTGCTGCGGTCGCTTCTTTCATTTTGGTTTTATCAACGCTCGCTTGGATTTAGTTATGCTCTGGTGGTGTTTTTTCGTTAATATACCGTGTTGAGCCATTATCAAAGATTGTTGCTGTTCTGAGAGGAGAGCATAGTTGTTCCATGTGTGATTATTGTGTCCTTACATGTTTCAAGCTCGGTGTGAGCCGGCGGTGGTTGTGTTGCATGAGCCCCTTAGGGCCTCTTATTCCATGTTGAAACCATGGAATTGCTGCTATAACGATAACATCGGTCGGTCAATGAAGCTCTCGCTCGCTCGGCTTCACGTGCTTCATTCGCTTGCTTAGCTTTTTTTCCCTTGCTCGCTACACTCCTAGCTAAGAAAAAATAGGTCATCATATTTTTTATTTGAAAGACTTCATTAAGTAAAAAGATGCTCATGAAATTTAAAAAAAACATCAAACTAGGATACCCATAATTATTATAAAAATATTCATAAATTTAGAAAATATTTATGGATTTCAGACAATGTTCGTGAATTTGAATAAAGGTTCACAAATTTTAAAAATGAATAGGTTGTAAAATGTTCGTGAACTTTAGAAATATTCACAAATTTAAATAGTGTCCATTAATTTAATATTTTGTGAATTTTAAATAAAATTCATGTTTTTTAATATTCACATATTTTTAAAATATTCATGAATTAAAAAATAAAAAATATTAAAACAGTAGAAAACACACAAAAAGAAAGAAAAACAAAAAAAACCACACAATACCATCTCAAAACAAGGAAACCCGGCTGACCCATTACGACTAGGTGTGTGTTACTCTCAACTAGCAAGACACACCCTTACAAGAAAGTCCCGTTGCAACCTCCACGGGTCCTGACGCACCAGGAGGCTCCAAATCTAGGGAGCTTAGGAGTCATACTCTTCGGTTAAACAAATCCTCGGGGACACCTGTGTATAGTCACAAACACATTTGTCTCTTAACTACTTTGTCATTAATCATCCAAATTCTCAATGGGGCACTAGATGCACTTACAGTAATATAGTTGTGATGTCGTATTTATGAAAACTATATATGTGTCATCATATATGAATGATGTAAGTGCATCAAGTGTCCCCTTAGTGGTTTTGGAGTATTGAACACAAATAGGTTGAGGAACTAATGTGTTTGTGAGTATACACAGGTAATAGAGTCCCTGAAGATTTGGTTTAACACATGGAAGACGACCCCTAAAAATGAATTTCTTCAAGTGAAGAAATTGGTATGACCTTTCAAGAAATTGAAGGAAATATGCCCTAGTGGCAATAATAAAGTTGTTATTTTATATTTCCTTATTCATGATAAAGGTTTATTATTCATGCTAGAATTGTATTGATTTGGAAACCATAATACATGTGTGAATACATAAACAAACACCGTGTCCCTAGTAAGCCTCTACTAGACTAGCTCGTTGATCAAAGATGGTTAAGGTTTCCTGACCATGGACATGAGTTGTCATTTGATAACGGGATCACATCATTAGGAGAATGATGTGATGGACAAGACCCATCCGTTAGCTTAGCATAATGATCGTTCAGTTTTATTGCTATTGCTTTCTTCATGTCAAATGCATATTCCTTCGACTATGAGATTATGCAACTGCCGGATACCGGAGGAATGCCTTGTATGCTATCAAATGTCACAACGTAACTGGGTGATTATAAAGATGCTCTACAGGTATCTCCGAAGGTGTTTGTTGAGTTGGCATAGATCGAGGTTAGGATTTGTCACTCCAAGTTTTGGAGAGGTATCTCTGGGCCCTCTCGATAATACACATCATAAGCTTGCAAGCAAACGACTAAGGAGTTGGTCACGAGGTGATGTATTACGGAACAAGTAAAGAGACTTGCCGGTAACAATATTGAACTAGGTATGAAGATACCGACGATCGAATCTCGGGCAAGTAACATACCGATGGACAAAGGGAATTACGTATGTTGTCATAACGGTTCGACCGATAAAGATCTTCGTGGAATATGTAGGAGCCAATATGAGAATCCAGGTTCCGCTATTGGTTATTGACCGGAGAGGTGTCTCGGTCATGTCTACATAGTTCTCGAACCCGTAGGGTCCGCACGCTTAACGTTCGTTGGCGATATAGTATTATATGAGTTATGTGATTTGGTGACCGAATGTTGTTCGGAGTCCCGGATGAGATCATGGACATGACGAGGAGTCTCGAAATGGCCGAGAGGTAAAGATTGATATATAGGACAATGGTATTCGGACACCGGAAGTGTTTCGGGGGGTACCGGGTACTTATCGGGTCACCGGAAGGGCTTCCGGGCACCCCGGCAAAAGATATGGACCTTATGGGCCAAGAGGGGAAACACACCAGCCACAAGGGGCTGGTGCGCCCCCCATATGGGCCGGCCAAGGTGGAGAAGGAAAGGGGAAGAATGAAAGGAAAGAAAGGGAATAGGATTCCCCCTTCCTTCCTCCTCCCCCCTCTTTCCCTCCCCCTCCGATATATATGGCAGGGGGGGCGCGCGGCTTGGGAGGAGCCCAAGTAGGATTCGGTCCAACTTGGGGTGCCTCCTGGCCTCTCCCCTCCCCCTCCCACTTATATATATGTGGGAGGGGGCGCCTAGCACACCCCAGACAATTGTTTAGCCGTGTGCGGCGCCCCCTCTCCACCGTTTACACCCCCGGTCATATTTTCGTAGTGCTTAGGCGAAGCCCTGCGGATATCACTTCACCATCACCGTAACCACACCGTTGTGCTGACGGAACTCATCTACTACCTCGACGTCTTGCTGGATCAAGAAGGCGAGGGACGTCACCGAGCTGAACGTGTGCAGAACGCGGAGGTGCCGTACGTTCGTTACTTGATCGGTTGGAGCGCGAAGAAGTTTGAGTACATCAACCGCGTTGTTAAACGCTTCCGCTTACGGTCTATGAGGGTACGTAGACACACTCTCCCCCTCGTTGCTATTCATCTCCATGGATAGATCATTGCGTGTGCATAGAATTTTTTTCCATGCAACGATTCCCAAAAGTGGTATCAGAGCCAGGTTTATGCGTAGATGATATGCACGAGTAGAACACAAAGAGTTGTGGGCGGTGATAGTCATACTGCTTACCACCAATGTCTTATTTTGATTCGGCGGTATTGTGGGATGAAGCAGCCCGGACCAACCTTACATGTCCACGTACATGAGACCGGTTCCACCAACAGACATGCAACTAGTTTTGCATAAAGGTGGCTGGCGGGTGTCTGTTTCTCCTACTTTAGTTGAATCAAATTTGACTATGACCGGTCCTTGAAGAAGGTTAAAATAGCAAACTTGATAATTCACCGTTGTGGTTTTGTCGTAGGTAAGAACGATTCTTGCTAGAAGCCCGTAACAACCACGTAAAACTTGCAACAACAAAGTAGAGGACGTCTAACTTGTTTTTGCAGGGCATGTTGTGATGTGATATGGTCAAGACATGATGTGATATACGTTGTTGTATGAGATGATCATGTTTTGTAAGTTATCGGCAACTGGCAGGAGCCTTATGGTTGTCGCTTTATTGTATGAAATGCAAACGCCATGTAATTGCTTTACTTTATCACTATGCGTTAGCGATAGTTGTAGAAGCAATAGTTGGCGAGACGACCACGACGCAATGATGGAGATCAAGGTGGCGAGCCGGTGACAATGGAGATCATGGCGATGCTTTGGAGATGGAGATCAAAAGCACAAGATGATGGCCATATCATGTCACATATTTTGATTGCATGTGATGTTTATCCTTTATACATCTTATTTTGCTTAGAATGACGGTAGCATTATAAGATGATCCCTTCACTTAATTTCAAGATAAAAGTGTTCTCCCTGAGTATGCACCGTTGCTACAGTTCGTCGTGTTGAGACACCACGTGATGATCGGGTGTGATAGACTCTACGTTCACATACAACGGGTGCAAGACAGTTTTGCACACGCGGAATACTTGGGTTAAACTTGATGAGCCTAGCATGTACAGACATGGCCTCGGAACACTGGAGACCGAAAGGTCAAACGTGAATCATATAGTAGATATGATCAACATAGAGATGTTCACCATTGATGACTACCCCATCTCATGTGATGATCGGACCTGGGTTAGTTGATTTGGATCACGTATAACTTAGATGCCTAGAGGGATGTCTATTTAAGTGGGAGTTCTTAAGTAATTTGATTAATTAAACTTAATTTATCATGAACTTAGTCCAGATAGTATTTGCATATCTATGTTGTAGATCAATGGCCCGTGCTACTGTTCCCCTGAATTTCAATGCGTTCCTAGAGAAAGCTAAGTTGAAAGATGATGGTAGTAACTACACGGACTGGGTCCGTAACTTGAGGATTATCCTCATTGCTGCACAGAAGAATTATGTCCTTGATGCACCGCTAGGTGACAAGCCCCCTCCCGCTAATGTAGACGCTTTGAACGTCTGGGAGACGCGGTATGATGATTACTCTATAGTTCAGTGTGCCATGCTTTACGGCTTAGAACCGGGACTTCAAATACGTTTTGAACATCATGGAGCATATGAGATGTTCCAAGAGTTGAAGTTAAT
Source organism: Thinopyrum elongatum (assembly GCA_011799875.1). Lineage (NCBI taxonomy): Eukaryota > Viridiplantae > Streptophyta > Magnoliopsida > Poales > Poaceae > Thinopyrum > Thinopyrum elongatum. The sequence goes on from CM022301.1 coordinate 414,730,590, forward strand.
ATTTCAAGCAAATGCCCGGGTTGAGAGATATGAAGTCTCCAACAAGTTCTATAGCTGCAAGATGGAGGAGAACAGTTCTGTCAGTGAACACATACTCAAAATGTCTGGGTATTATAATCACTTGACTCAGCTGGGAGTTGATCTTCCAGTTGATTGTGTCATTGATAGAGTTCGTCAATCACTGCCACCAAGCTACAAAGGCTTCGTGATGAACTATAATATGCAAGGGATGAATAAAACAATTCCCGAGCTCTTCGCAATGCTTAAGGCTGCGGAGGTAGAAATCAAGAAGGAACATCAAGTGTTGATGGTTAACAAGACCACTAGTTTCAAGAAAAGGGGCAAGGGAAAGAAAGGGAACTTCAAGAAGAATGGCAAGCAAGTTGCCACTCCCGGGAAGAAACCCAAAGTTGGACCCAAGCCTGAAACTGAGTGCTTCTACTGCAAAAGGACTGGTCACTGGAAGCGGAATTGCCCCAAGTATTAGACGGATAAGAAGGATGGCAAAGTGAACAAAGGTATATTTGATATACATGTTATTGATGTGTACCTTACTATTGCTCGTAGTAGCGCGTGGGTATTTGATACTGGTTTGGTTGCTCATATTTGTAACTCAAAATAGGAGCTACGGATTAAACGAAGATTGGCTAAGGACGAGGTGACGATGCGCGTCGGGAATGGTTCCAAGGTCGATGTGATCGCCATCGACACGCTTCCTCTACATCTACCTTCGGGATTAGTTTTAGACCTGAATAATTGATATTTGGTGCCAGCGTTGAGCATGAACATTATATCTGGATCTTGTTTAGTGCCAGACGGTTATTCATTTAAATTAGAGAATAATGGTTGTTCTAATTATATGAGTAATATCTTTTATGGTCATGCACCCTTGAAGAGTGGTCTATTTTTGTTGAATCTCGATTGTAGTGATACACATATTCATAATATTGATGCCAAAAGATGCAAAGTTGATAATGATAGTGCAACATATTTGTGGCACTGCCGTTTAGGTCATATTGGTGTAAAGCGCATGAAGAAACTCCATGCAGATGGGCTTTTGGAATCACTTGATTATGAATCATTTGATACTTGCGAACCATGCCTCATGGGCAAGATGACTAAAACTCCATTCTCCGGAACAATGGAGCGAGCTAATGACTTATTGGAAATAACACATACCGATGTATGCGGTCCGATGATTGTTGAGGCACGCGGCGGGTATCATTATTTTCTGACCTTCACAGATGTTTTGAGCAGATATGGGTATATCTACTTAATGAAACACAAGTCTGAAACATTTGAAAAGTTCAAAGAATTTCAGAGTGAAGTGGAGAATCATCGTAACAAGAAAATAAAGTTTCTGTGATCTGATCGCGGAGGCGAATATTTGAGTTACGAGTTTGGCCTTCATTTAAAATAATGTGGAATAGTTTCACAACTCACGCCACCTGGAACACCACAGCGTAATGGTGTGCCCGAACATCGTAACCGTACTTTATTAGATATGGTGCGATCTATGATGTCTCTTACCGATTTACCACTATCGTTTTGGGGTTATGCATTAGAGACAACTGCATTCACGTTAAATAGGGCACCCTCTAAATCCGTTGAGACGACACCGTATGAACTATGGTTTGGCAAGAAACCTAAGCTGTCGTTTCTTAAAGTTTGGGGTTGTGACACTTATGTCAAAAGGCTTTAGCCTCATAAGCTCAAACCCAAATCGGAGAAGTGCGCCTTCATAGGATACCCCAAGGAAACAATTGGGTACACCTTCTACCACAGATCTGAAGGCAAGATCTTTGTTGCCAAGAATGGAACCTTTCTAGAGAAGGAGTTTCTCTCGAAAGAAGTGAGTGGGAGGAAAGTAGAACTTGATGAGGTAATTGTACCTTCTCTCGAATTGGAAAGTAGTTCATCAGAGAAAACCGTTCCCGTGATGCCTACACCAACTAGAGAGGAAGCTAATGATGATGATCATGAAACTTCGGATCAAGTTACTACAGAACTTCGTAGGTCAACCAGAACACGATCCGCACCAGAGTGGTACGGGAATCCTGTACTGGAAGTCATGTTACTAGACCAAGGCGAACCTATGAACTATGAAGAAGCTATGATGAGCCCAGATTTCGACAGATGGCTTAAGGCCACGAAATCTGAGATAGGATCCATGTATGAGAACAAAGTATGGACTTTGGTGGATTTGCCTGATGATCAGCAAGCCATAGAAAATAAATGGATCTTCAAGAAGAAGACTGACACTGATGGTAATGTTACTGTCTATAAAGCTCAACTTGTCGCAAAAGGTTTTCGACAAATTCAAGGGGTTGACTACGATGAGACTTTCTCACCCGTAGCGATGCTTAAGTCCATCCGAATCATGTTAGCAATTGCCGCATTTTATGATTATAAAATCTGGCAAATGGACGTCAAAACTGCATTCCTTAATGGATTTCTTAAGGAAGAATTGTATAAGATGCAACTAGAAGGTTTTGTCGATCCTAAAGGTGCTGACAAAGTGTGCAAGCTCCAGCGATCCATCTATGGACTGGTGCAAGCATCTCGAAGTTGGAATATACGCTTTGATGAAGTGATCAAAGCATATGGATTTATACAGACTTTCGGTGAAGCCTGTATTTACAAGAAAGTGAGTGGGAGCTCTATAGCATTTCTGATATTATATGTGGATGACATATTGTTGATTGGAAATGATATAGAATTTCTGGATAGCATAAAAGGATACTTGAATAATAATTTTTCAATGAAAGACCTCGGTGAATCTGCTTATATATTGGGCATCAAGATCTATAGGGATAGATTGAGACGCTTAATAGGACTTTCACAAAGCACATACCTTGATAAAGTTTTGAAGAAGTTCAAAATGGATCAAGTCAAAGAAAGGGTTCTTGCCTGTGTTGCAAGGTGTGAAATTGAGTAAGACTCAATGCCCGACCACTGCAGAAGATAGAGAGAAAATGAAAGTCATTCCCTATGCTTCAGCCATAGGTTCTATCATGTATGCTATGCTGTGTACCAGACCTGATGTGTGCCTTGCCTTAAGTCTGGCAGGGAGGTACCAAAGTAATCCAGGAGTGGATCACTGGACAGCGGTCAAGAACATCCTGAAGTACCTGAAAAGGACCAAGGATATGTTCCTTGTTTATGGAGGTGATAAAGAGCTCGTCGTAAATGGTTACATCGATACTAGCTTTGACACTGATCCGGATGACTCCAAGTCACAAACCGGATACATATTTATATTGAATGGTGGAGCTGTCAGTTGGTGCAGTTCCAAGCAGAGCGTCATGGCGGGATCTACGTGTGAAGCGGAGTACATAGCTGCTTCGGAAGCAGCAAATGAAGGAGTCTGGATGAAGGAGTTCATATCTGATCTAGGTGTAATACCTAGTGCATCGGATCCAATGAAAATCTTTTTTGACAACACTAGGGCAATTGCCTTGGCGTAGAAATCCAGGTTTCACAAGAGAACCAAACACATCAAGAGACGCTTCAACTCCATTCGTGAACAAGTCAAGGATGGAGACATAGAAATTTGCAAGATACATACGGATCTGAATGTAGCAGACCCGTTGACTAAGCCTCTTCCATGAGCAAAACATGATCAGCACCAAGACTCAATGGGTGTCAGAATCATTACAATGTAATCTAGATTATTGACTCTAGTGCAAGTGGGAGACTGAAGGAAATATGCCCTAGAGGCAATAATAAAGTTGTTATTTTATATTTCCTTATTCATGATAAAGGTTTATTATTCATGCTAGAAATGTATTGATCTAGAAATCATAATACATGTGTGAATACATAAACAAACACCGTGTCCCTAGTAAGCCTCTACTAGACTAGCTCGTTGATCAAAGATGGTTAAGGTTTCCTGACCATGGACATGAGTTGTCATTTGATAACGGGATCACATCATTAGGAGAATGATGTGATGGACAAGCCCATCCGTTATCTTAGCATAATGATCGTTCAGTTTTATTGCTATTGCCTTCTTCATGTCAAATACATATTCCTTCGACTATGAGATTATGCAACTCCCGGATATCGGAGGAATGCCTTGTGTGCTATCAAATGTCACAACGTAACTGGGTGATTATAAAGATGCTCTACAGGTATCTCCGAAGGTGTTTGTTGAGTTGGCATAGATCGAGATTAGGATTTGTCACTCCGAGTTTCGAAGAGGTATCTCTGGGCCCTCTCTTTAATACACATCATAAGCTTGTAAGAAAATGACTAAGGAGTTGGTCACGAGGTGATGTATTACGGAACGAGTAAAGAGACTTTCCGGTAACGAGATTGAACTAGGTATGAAGATACCGACGATCGAATCTTGGGCAAGTAACATACCGATGGACAAAGGGAATTACGTATGTTGTCATAACGGTTCGACCAATAAAGATCTTCGCAGAATATGTAGGAGCCAATATGAGCATCCAGGTTCCACTATTGGTTATTGATCGGAGAGGTGTCTTGGTCATGTCTACACAGTTCTCGAACCCGTAGGGTCCGCACGCTTAACGTTCGTTGACGATATAATATTATATGAGTTATGTGATTTGGTGACCGAATGTTGTTCGGAGTCTCGGATGAGATCACGGACATGACGAGGAGTCTCGAAATGGTCGAGAGGTAAATATTGATATATAGTACGATGGTATTCGGACACCGGAAGTGTTTCGGGGGGTACCGGGTACTTATCGGGTCACGGGAAGGGGTTCCGGGCACCCCCGGCAAAAGATATGGGCCTTATGGGCCAAGAGGGGAAACACACCAGCCACAAGGGGCTGGTGTGCCCCCCATATGGGCCGGCCAAGGTGGAGAAGGAAAGGGGAAGAAGGAGAGGAAAGGAAGGGAATAGGATTCCCCCTTCCTTCCTCCTTTCCCCTCTTTCCTTCCCCCTCCGATATATATGGCAGGGGGGCGTGGCTTGGGAGGAGTCCAAGTAGGATTCGGTCCAACTTGGGGCGCCTCCTGGCCTCTCCCCTCACCCTCCTACCTATATATATGTGGGAGGGGGCGCCTAGCACACCCCAGACGATTGTTTAGCCGTGTGCGGCGCCCCCCCTCCACTGTTTACACCCCCGGTCATATTTTCGTAGTGCTTAGGCGAAGCCCTGCGGAGATCACTTCACCATCACTGTCACCATGCCGTCGTGCTGATGGAACTCATCTACTACCTCGACATCTTGCTGGATCAAGAAGGTGAGGGACGTCACCGAGCTGAACGTGTGCAGAACGTGGAGGTGTCGTACGTTCGGTACTTGATCGGTTGGAGCACGAAGAAGTTCGACTACATCAACCGCGTTGTTAAACGCTTCCGCTTACGGTCTACGAGGGTATGTAGACACACTCTCCCCCTCGTTGCTATGCATCTCCATGGATAGATCATTGCGTGTGAGTAGAAATTTTTTTGTTTTCCATGCAACGATTCCCAACAGAAATTGATGTGAAGACTTTGAAGCTTGAAGACTTTTTCTTTCGTAGTTTCGTTTCTTCTTATTTGAGTCATAGGAAAAACCGTACTGTTAAAGGGGGTCAAGGTGAAACATAATTCATATTTCTAAAGTGATGCTCAAACTTACTCAAACCTCTACACAAAAACCGCTTCGAATGAAGCCTTTGGAAATCTCCAGTACAGCTGACGCATTTGCTAGCGACAGTGACGAAGTTCATCTGACCGCTGACGAATTTGGTCATGCTGAGGAGTTAGGAGTTTGCCGGTAAGATCTGCCTAAAAGTGAGGAAATTGAGTGCCCCGACGAATTTGAGAGTTCAAATTCCGACCGTTGCTGCGCCGCGCGCCAGCTGTCGAGTGGATCCTTATCCTGACAACAGTCGAATCAGAGAAGGGCATTTATGACAATTGATGCCGGGTTGCCCCTGGCTATAAATAGCCTCCCCCACAACCACTTGTTGGTTGGCTGCTTCAAGAGAAGTTAACACTTGTCATTTGAGAGAAACTCATCCTCTAACGACTTTGAGAGAATCCTAAGTGAGGAAAAACCCAGAGCCAAAGTGATTGAGCATCACTGAAGAGATTGATCTGTGTGACCCGACGCCTTTTACCTTTGAAGACTGTCATTCTTCTAGACGGTTAGGCGTCAAGTTCTGAGTACACTGAGAGTCATTGTGGTGTGCCGATGAACAAGTCTGTAAATGTTTTGGAAGTCTACCTTGAAGACTTACCACGAGTGATTGGGCGAGGTCTGCGAGCCTTAGCTCAAGAGGAATACGGTGAGGACTATGTGTCCTATGAATTGCGACTCGGCCGCCTCAACCAGACATACAGTTGATGCAGCAACAGGAACTGGTCTACCAAATTGCATTGTCTTCACCGAGCCAACCTGATTACAAATTCCTCACCCTCTCTTAAATTATTTAGCTAATGAAAAATTTGTGATCTTTGCTCTGACGAATTTGAACTGAAGTATTTCATCACGCTATCTTTCATTTCCTCGGTGCATATTCTTCATGAGTGTATGATTGTATGATCGCATGTTCTTCACTCTTACGTATCCTGGTTGCATGTATTCTGATTCTGTGATGACTTAGTTTCCCTTGCGTTTCTATTTCTTCACTCTGATCTTCGTCAAATTCTTCAGAGTTTGACGAATTTCTAAAAATCTCCCATTCACCCCCTCTGGGAGATAACCTGCGCTTTCAATTGGTATCAGAGCAAGGTACTCCCTTGTTCTGTGTGATTTTCGTTTAACCGCCTGGAGTTTTAGTTATGTCGACCGCAGGTATGAAGAAAGTATCCGCTGCATGCCCCATCTTTGATGGCTATGACTATCCCAAGTGGAAGGCCATGATGAGGAAGCACCTCTTAGCGATGAACAGCGAGCTATGGACTGTCACTAAGATTGGTCTTACCGATCTATGCAAGATGGCGCATGCTGATGACATTCGCAAGTATACTCGGTTGGATACGTTGGCAAGGGATATCATCTACTCCTGCCTATCCAAAGATGAGTTCAGGCGCATTATGCATCTTTGCAATGCAAAGTATATATGGTACCGGATCTCTGACATCTATGAAGGTCATCGAACCCGTCAGGATCCCTGGTTCCTCGAGTTAAAGTAGTCACTCAAAACGGTGACTTTTGAACTTGAGTCATCTTCTTCTGCATCATGCCTCATGGCCAAAGGCACCAAGGTACTCAAACATTCATCATCTTCTTCAAGTGAAGGTGAATCTGATGAAAACGTGACTCCTAGCTACTCCAAACTTGCTAAAAAAATTGTTGAAAAGCAACAAACTATCATGGAAAGGATTCACAAACTGCTAGATAAAAGTGATGATCTGTTGAACGATGAAATGGAACGGTCTCAAATTCTGACTGAAGACCTTGAGCGTCTCCAGTCAAAATATGATGAACTTGAAAGTCGTCATGTGGCCCTCTCAGCTGCACACGAGAAGTTGTCCTAAAATTTCTTCAAAGGAAGCAAGAACTCTAGAAGCTAAGAGCGTCTCATGATGATCTTCAGAAAGACAATGATTGATTGCTCGCTCAACAAATCAGCGCTACTCAGGAAGAATTTGTTGCTCCATGCATAAAATGCCTTGAACATGATAATGCAAATTCTTCAGCTGAATGTTCAAATGCTTCACCTGCTGCTATATCTTCAAATGTCTCTGTGGTTTCAATTCCCTCATCTGAGGAGACCACTAGTGTCACTGACGAAAATGTAGGTCTGAAGGAATTGTACGTCACATGCATGTACAAAAGCCTCAAAGGGCACCAAACTCTTTGTGATGTGCTCAAGAAGCAGATTCTGAACAGGAACCCTAGGAAAGAGGGTATTTCTTTTCAGAGAAAGCTGAATGCAGATGGATCTTATTAGAAACCTGAGCAGTATCCCAAAACCACATGGATTGCTGCAAAAGGACCTCTAGTTGATCCATCCACTCTATCTGTCTATAATTGTGATACTTCACATTCTTCTGATGAGTCATTTGACTCCAACTATAAGCTATTCAAAAATCAGAATGATGAAGTATTTGCTAGATTTGTTGGCACTAACTGTAGGAATGGCCCCCCAATGAAGAAAATCTGGGTGCCCAAAAGTGTTCTTCAAAATCTTCAAGTGAATGTCATCATGACATCACCTGGACCAAAGTCGTCAAATGAACGCAGGCCAACTCATGCTCATAGTAACACTTCTATGCAGGGAAACAGACAGCGATCTGATGAATTTGTGCATTATTCTTCAAATCACTATGTGCACAAAACTGCTAAGAATTTCTCTGCATACTCCTATGAGTAATACACTTCTCCTATGAAGAGAAATGCGTATTCTTCAATGCCCAAGTTTTCTATCAATGCCTTGCGTTACATTGCTTCCCAGCTACCAATTCAGATGTGGGTGGTTAAGAATAAGAACTAATCTCTTCTGGAGGGTCAGGTCTTCAGTCACAATGAATGTCTGAGGAATTTGCTGAAGACCTGACATAATGCTTGTTGGGATGCAAGCTAATCATGATGAAATGAATTCATCATTTCACACATCCCTATGCTACTAGTTATGTACTTACTGATGAAATTTACTGACGAAATTGATCATTATATTCTTCACCTGAAGTATATGAATTTTTAAGTGAGACTAATGCTTCTACATGATGATACTCCAAAAGCTACTGAATGGGTTCTGGACAGTGGCTGCACCAATCACATGACTGGTGACAGGAATCTCCTCACCAATGCTCCCCTTACTCCCTCTCATCTGAAGCATATCACCTACACTGACAAAGGAAAAAAGCAAGGTATTGGGTCTAGGTAAGGTTGCTATCTCAAAGGATCGACACATGGAAAAGGTGATGCTTGTCGAGTCCCTAGGATACAACCTCAAGTATGTCTCAATGCTTTGTGATCTTGATATGATTGCCATCTTTGGCAAATATAGATGCATTGTGCTAATGGAATCTGATAAATCCAAAGTCTTCGAAGGCTTAAGGAAAGGTGATTTGTACATTGTAGATTTCTCTCTAGGTCCTCAACTGGCCACGTGTCTACTGGCAAAAGCTTTAGAGTGCTGGCTATGGCATCGACGACTTGGACATGCTGGCATGAGGAATTTGAGCACACTCGTCAAGAAGAAGCACATCATTGGCGTCGAGGGCATCAAACTCGTCAAAGATCACCTTTACGGTGCTTGTGAGGCTGGAAAGATGACCAGATCCAAGCACTCCGCGAAGACAATCATGACCACTACTCGTCCCTTTGAATTACTTCATATGGATCTCTTCGGTCCTACTCATTATGCCACACTAACCAATGCAACATCACTTTATGGATTCGTCATAGTTGATGATTATTCTCGTTACACATGGGTGCATATCATTACCTTCAAGACTGAAGTGCATGGTGTCTTCAGACGGTTCGCTATTGTGCCATGATGAATTATGGCATCAAGATCAAGCATATCAGAAGCGACAACGGCACCGAGTTCAAGAACACAGGCCTTGATGACTATCTTGACAAACTTGGTATTACTCATGAGCTATCTGCTTCTTATACTTCTCAGCAGAATGGAATTGTTGAGCGCAAGAATAGAACACTCATTGAGATGGCCCGCACTATGCTTGATGATTACAAGACACCTCGTCGATGGTGACCTGAAGCAATTGATACTGCTTGTCACATCATCAATCGGGTATATATTCACAAATTCCTCAAGAAGACTTCGTATGAGCTCCTCACTTACAAAAAGCCCAATGTAAGTTATTTCAAAGTCTTCGATGCTAAATGCTGGATTAGAGATCCACATCACAATTCCAAATTTGCACCGAAAGCACATGAGGGTTTCATGCTTGGTTAGGAAAAGGACTCGCACGCCTACAGAGTCTTCAATCCCTATCACAACAAGGTTGTTGAAACTGTAGATGTGCGGTTCGATGAAACTAATAGCTCGCAAAGAGAGCACCTGCCTCCTGTGCTAGATGAAATGCCTCCTGAGGAATCTATCAAGCTGATGGGAACTGGTGAAATTATGCCCAATGAAGAAATAGCTAAAGAAGAAGTGATCATTCTCCGTCATGAAGAAACTGCTACTCCTGAAGAAAATGACTCTGAGGAAAATGCTCAACCTCAACAAGGCCCTTGTCTAGCTCATCCACGAGTGGCGAATGAAGTGCAGATTGAGAAGATCCTCAACAAAATCAATGCACATGGTCCCCTCACTCGCTCAAGAGCTTCACATCTAGCTAACTTTTGTGGGCATTTTGCATTTGTCTCTATGAGCCCACCAAAGTTGAGAAGCATTTCTGGAGTGTGAGTGGATTCAAGCCATGCAAGAAGAATTGCAACAATTCAAGCTCAACAATGTGTGGGAGCTTGCGAATCATCCTGATCCACGCAAGCACAATATCATCGGCACTAAGTGGATCTACCGCAACAAGCAAGACAAAACTGGCCTAGTGGTAAGAAATAAGGCCCGTCTTATAGCACAAGGCTACACACAGGTTGAGGGTATTGATTTCGGTGAAACTTTTGCACCTGTTGCTAGGCTTGAAGCTATTCGTATATTGCTTGCATATGCTAACCATCACAATATTCTCTTATATCAAATGGATGTGAAAAGTGCATTCCTTAATGGTAAGCTTGAGGAAGAAGTATATGTTGCTCAACTTCCAGGTTTTGAGGATCCAAAGCATCCTGACAAAGTCTTCAGACTGAACAAGGCTCTCTATGGTCTCAAGCAAGCCCCACGGGCTTGGTAAGAAAAAGGGTTTCAAACCCGGTTCACTTGACCCTACTCTTTTCACTAAGTCTTACGATGGTGAACTGTTCATATGCCAAATATATGTTGATGATATTATCTTTGGTTGCACTAACAAGTATTTCAGTGACGAATTTGCATATATGATGCGTGAAGAATATCATATGTCTATGATGGGAGAATTGAAATTCTTCCTTGGTCTTCAAATTCGTCAACAACCCAATGGCATATTCATTTCTCAAGAGAAATACCTCAAAGATTGCCTGAAGAAATTTGGCATGCAAGACTGCAAAGGCCTCAAAATTCCAATGCCTACTAATGGTCAACTCTGCACTGACGAAAATGGTAAAGATTTCGATCAGAAGGTATATCGCTCCATCATTGGTTTGCTTCTTTACCTATGTGCATCTAGGCCAGATATTATATATGCTTAGCGTTTGCATGTGTGCTCGATTTCAAGCGACACTGAAGGAATCACACCACCAGGCTGTGAAACGAATTCTTTGATATTTAGCTCACACACCAACGCTTGGATTATGGTATCCCAAGGGCTCATCTTTTGATCTAGCTGGATTTTCTGTTTCCGATTACGCTGGAGATCGTGTGGATTGCAAGTCTACATCAGGCACATGCCATTTCCTCGGACTATCACTTGTCTGTTGGTCTTCAAATAAGCAAACTAGCGTGGCACTTTCCACAGTTGAGGTTGAATACATTGCCGCTGGTGCCTGCTGCTCATAGTTGCTATGGATGAAGCAAACCCTCAAGGACTATGGCGTCAATGCGAAGAAAGTCCCTCTCTTCTACGACAATGAGAGTGCTATCAAGATCACCCACAACCCTGTGCAACATTCCAAGATGAAGCATATTCAGATTCGTCACCATTCTCTTCGTGATCATGTGCTGAAGGGAGACATCGTCATCAACCATGTGAAGACTGAAGACCAGCTTGCCGTTATCTCCACTAAGCCCTCAGATGAAAAGAAATTCTACAAGTTGCGGTGTGAGCTAAACATCCTAGAATCTTCGAATGTCCTTTAAAGTGGACACACATCCTAACGCTGATGCATTTTTGATGACTTTGATGCACAACACACGAAGTAACGTTTTTCTTCAATCAATGAAGACTAACCCTCTAAGTGTGAAGAAATTAATGAAGAACTTGACTCTCAGAACCCTACGATAATTGTACGTGGTGTCTAAAGTCCTCACAGTTCTTATATGGTGGGTAACGCCACCACCTCTTTATGACATTCTTCAAATTTGAGTTTTTTGTTACTTGCAATTTCGTCAAACTTTTCAAATTCGTCATTTGAGGTTATTCTTCACTGCTTATTATTTATGTTTTTTATCGAGCTTTTCTAGTCCTCAACAACATCCACATATTGCTAATTCTTAAATTTGATTTCTTCATCTATGTGGATGTGATTGGACCTGCTTCCCTCTATGCTAAGCTCAACCCACTCTGTTCACAAATTCTTCAAATGCGTTCTACATGACACCATTCAAAGTCTTCACTGTGTCCTTGACGGCTGAAGAAATTGCGAACACATTTTAAAACTCTCAAAGTTTTTTTGTCGGTTGGCACAGTAACTTCATCCCACACTTCACACGCATGGATAAGTGCGAAAATGCATGTGTGACATGTGTCACCGAGATGCGAATGGTCAGGAGCTTATCCGTCCAAAAGTTTCGGACCCCTCAATTTTCACTACGGCTATAAATAGCCTTGACCCTGTCAATGTTATTTCACTTTGCCTCCTAGCTCTTGTCGCTCTCAGTCCTCAAACGCTAGCGCCACTGCTAGATCTCATCACCGCTGGAGAAGAAGAGCTTCACTGCCTCGACTTCTTCGTCGACGTACTCACGCCGGACGAATATTTCTTCACCTCCGCCGCCACTGTAGACATCTTTCATCGCCAAGTTAGGGTGCATAAGATCCGAGCTGACGATTTCCATCGCCTTGTCATCCAGTTCATCGAGTTCATCTCTTGGGTAATTAAATGCTTATTTACTGCCCCGCTTCAACCTTCACTCTACTCAAAAATCTTCAAGTGCTATTTTTACCATTCTTTCAATTCTTCAACACTTCCTTTTTTGGCCAGTCTTGTGTATTTCATCATAGTTATACTTAACAACTAGATTCCTCAATTGTGCAATTGCTTCAATTTGTACAACTCTGGAACCTAAGTCAAGAACACTTGATGAAATTCTTCAAGACAATAAGGGTCAATTTCCTCAACTAGTTTATTTTGAAAATCTCTGAGAACGCATGTGACTCTTCCCTATTTCCTCGCAACTATACTCTAATCACAGGTACAATGTCTGCCAACGTATCTCTAGGTTCTCATCAAATAAATTCATTTGCAGCAAAGCTTGAGGAAAACCTTCAAACTTCATCAGAGTCCTCACAAGTTCAAAAACCTCAGTTGAAGAAAATGGTTGAAGGAAAGAGGCCACAGAGGTGTGGCAAAAGGAAAGAAGAACATGCTACTTTTAAAATCCCTGAGGATATTGTACGCCAGATGAAGCAACTCATGGCAAGGAAAACTAAAGAGCAGCGCAAAACGCGTCTGCAAAAGATCAAAAAGTACTGGATGTATGAATGGAGAGACTACAGATACGTCGCCTCCAAATGCATGAAGGACTTTGATGTGATGCCTCCATGCAATAGGCCACCGCTTGCTCCTAGACAAATGGATGATCCCTCAAGTATCAGAAGGGGTGAAGAATTCCCCAAAGAATGGGCTAAGCGTCAAGCAAAATTGGCAAAACAGGCTCAGAAGGCTGTTGAAAAATTCAATAGATTCACAAAGGCTTCAGCTGAAGTAGGTGGCAGTGCTAGCGCTCCCAAGAAGGCTATGCAGAAAAGGCCTGCCAACAAGCCAAAGCCATCTGATCCAATGCACTCAGTGTCCAAGCCCAAAGCTTCAAAGGCCTTGGTAGCAAAGATTTCAAAATCTTCAGTACCTCCTCCTGCTTCAAGTTCATCAATGGCAGCAGCTAGAGCTTCAACACCGGTCGTGCTTGCACCTTACCAGCGTGATAACCCACAAGTATAGGGGATCATTTGCAGCCTTTTTCGGTAAATAAGAGTGTCGAACCCAACGAGGATCTAAAGGTAGAACAAATATTCCCTCAAGTTCTATCGAACACTGATACAACTCTACGCACACTTAACGTTTGCTTTACCTAGAACAAGAATAAAACTAGAAGTACTTTGCGAGAATAAAACTACGAATAAATTGCAAGATAATAAATGTTAGTTGTTTATTAGAAAGCTTTTGTCACACAAGAAAGTTATTTGTCCCTAGGCAATCGATAACTAGACCGGTAATCATTATTGCAATTTTATGTGAGGGAGAGGGATGAGCTAACATACTTTCCGTACTTGGATCATATGCACTTATGATTGAAACTCTAGCAAGCATCCGCAACTACCAAAGATCATTAAGGTAAAACCCAACATAGCATTAAGTATCAAGTCCTCTTTACTCCCATACGCAACAACCCACTTACTCGGGTATGTATTTCAGTCACTCACACCACCCACCATAAGCAAATCATGAACTTATTGCAACACCCTACAGCGGGGATCCCTCATGTTTACGCGACATGAAGGGCGCCATAGGATAGCACCAAAATAAAATATACACCTCAAACCAATCATGATCATCAATTAACCCATAGGACAAAACAGATCTACTCAACATCATAGGATAACCACATATCATTGGATAATAATATATAGTGTTGAGCACCATGTTTAAGTGGAGAATTGCAACAGGAATAGAGAGGTTACACCGCTGCATAGAGGGAAGAAAGTTGGTGTTGACGGTAGCAAGATTGTTGATGTAGATCGCCGTCACGATCCTTGCCCCGGCGGCGCTCCGGCGCCACCGGGAGAGAGGGAGAGAGAGCCCCTTCCTTATTCTTCTTCCTTGGCCTCCCCCCTAGATGGGAGGAGGGTTTCCCCTCTGGTCCATGGTCTCCATGGCGGCGGAGGGGCAAGAGCCCCTCCTAGATTGGATCTATCTCTCTGTTCTCTTCTGTTTCACGTTCCTGTTTTCTGGCCCTTCACCGTTTCTTAAATTCCCGGAGATCCGTAACTCCGATTGCGCTGAAATTTTAACATGATTTTTTTCATAAATTATCTTTGTTGTGGCGAAAGAAGGGCCCTAGCCGACTTACGGGGTCCCACTAGGCACCACCGTGTGCCAGGGGGTGTGGGTCGCGCCCTGGTGGGTAGTGGAGGTTGTGGGCCTCCGTTTGCGTTGATTCGACCTCCCAAAAATCACATATATTCCAAAATAAATCTCCATAAATTTTTATCACATTTGGACTTTGTTTGATTTGGATATTTTGCGAAACAAAAAACATGCAACAAACAGGAACTGGCACTGGGCACTGGATCAATATGTTAGTCCCAAAAAATAATATAAAATGTTGCCAAAAGTATATAAAAGTTGTATAATATTGGCATGGAACAATCAAAAATTATAGATACGATGGAGACATATCATAGCGCACCGAGGGCTTTGCTAAGGCCTTAATTACTGCATCAAGTGCCTCAGCTAGTGGGCAACCATCTTCTTCAACACCGAAGCTAAAACAGAAGGTCACTGCTGGCCGTGGAACAAGGCCAAGCCCCAAGAGCAAGGTCGTTGTGCCTCAGGTTGATGAACACGGGCTGGCTGACGAAGATGAACTTGCTGAGTTCCTCAGAAGAAAGCAAGAGCAAGTTGCTATTGCAAAGAATTCTTCGGTTCCTATGTTGTTGGACCCCAAGAAGCTGCTTGATTTCATTGACATCTGGTGCACCAACCCAGAAACGCCTCTTGATGACCTCAACTTGCCATCTGGTCCAAGCCACATGATTTCTTCATTCATCTTGAATGAGAAATACAAGATTGCTCAGGCAAAGCTGGTGAAGAAACAGCGGATCCAAAAGGAGAAGGAATTGAGGAAGAAGATGATGTCTATATCCCCTCAACAGCTTGTGTAATTGCAATATGAGATTCATCAGCTGTCTGAAGAATATGAGAGACAATCTAGTCATTGTTGTGGTGTCAAAGAGAGATTCATCACTGCCTCAACCAAGGTTGTTGAAGACCACAATAAGCGAGAAGCCGCCAAGTGTGGTATGGCTCCCCCATCAAGTTCCCCAGCTCCACCTCAAACAGCACAGGCCAGTGAGACTGTGCCTCCATCTCCTCAAGAGACTGCCAGGGCAACTAAAGAAGTTGTGCCTGAAGAAAGTGAAAGGGCAATGGATAATGTTGCACCTGAAGAAATTTCTAGGGCGACTGCAACTGTCATGCCTGAAGAACCTGCAAGGGTGATTGCATCAGTCACGCCTGATGAAAATGCTCCAACCAGTGCCTCAGTAGCAGCTCCACTAACCATGACTTCATCTTTGAAGCTTATCACCCTTCCTTATGCATCAGAAGTGAAGAAGATCAAGGCTGCTGAGAGAGAAGCAAGAAGAGAAAGATGTCAGCTCCGCCTGCGCCTGAATCTGTGAAGAAATTGAAGATGGCTAAATTGTCTTCAATTGTCATTCCAATTGATGCTATACCAATCTCATCAGCGCCCCCTTCTCGTAATCTGAAAAACCTTCAAATGGTTCCTTATGGGGTGGATTATCAAATCCCTCAGGCTGATGAAGACGATGAATATATCCATTCTGCTGCTACCACAGAGCAAATGGATGAGGAGATTGAGGTTGATGCTGGTGTACCAATGCCTTAATATACTACTCAAAGCCCTCAGCGAACTCCACTGATTGAAGAACATGAGGAAGAAGTGGATATTGATGGCGAGACAAGTCCTCCAATCCATGACGAATATTGGGAAGCAGCTCACCCAAATTCGCCCCTCACCACTCCACTCACTTGAGAGCCTCGGTCGCCTGCGCGCACTGAAGAAATACATACTGGCTCTGAAGAACAACAACCATTGCTCCAAAGTGTTCCTGAAGAAATTCCAGCTGTAGCAGCTGATGAAATTACTCAAGATGACCCTGATGTTGATTTCATCAATTCATCTCCTCTGTGTGCAGATTCAGTTCCCTCACTGACACAGATACAGTTCCAACAACCACAGCTGAGGAGGTTGCAAAATCACTTGCTATCACTGATCTGAATGATTCAACTGGGTCTCCACGACCAGTGTTTGATGTGCGAACTAAAAGGCAAAATCTTCAACCCGTTCCCGTGATGCCCAAGATTGGCAAAGGCCTCAAGCGGCCAAAGTTTGATGGTGCCAAATTCTTCGAAGAGAAGAATTTCTTCATTGGCTAGTCACCCTATAACTCGTCCAAACTCAGGCGTTTGAGGTTCTGGACAAGAACGCAGATGAATTTCTATGCTTCACTGCTATTTGACAAGAACAAAGTTTGCCCGCATCGCATATTCCTCACATGGATATGGAACCAATTCACTGTTTCCGACCAGTTTTGGATGTTCTTCATGATGCCGGACTACTGAACATCTGCACTGACGTCTGCGACTGGAATGAAGAACTCATTCTTTAATTCTATGCAACTGCACATTTTCCTGGCAATGCTGACGACACTGCAACTTGGGCTCTAGACTGGATGAGTGAAGACACTCACTACAAAGCACCGATTGACGAATTACTTTGTACTCTTCCAGTTGATCCACCCCAAGAAGGAGCAAAGAAAATATATGAAGAACCTGAGCTGCCCAACAATCTGATGCAAGTGCTAATGAAGCCAATGGCTGAAGGAAATGCTCCACAAACAACCTTCTTAGTGAAGGATTTTCTTTATGTGCCGAAGACAATCTATCGCATTTTGGCAAAGACCCTCAATCCGATCAAAGGCCACAATTCCTACACTGAAGAAGTTGTGGGAGTTATGAAGAACTTACTGTTCCACATTATTCATGGAACTCCCATCAACATTCATGATTTCTTCTTAAGGACTTTGGTCACTGTTGCTCAGTCTCCTTTTGAATTGAAGCCATATGCACCATGGATTATGAGATTCATCAGATCCCAGTCTTCAATCCACTACAAGGCTGATTGTCAAAACCACCTGAGCTATTTGCCTGAAATTGAAATTCTTCAAAGCACTCTATCCGCTGTATCTGGCAAAGGCAAGAGCGTCATTGGTGAAGGAATTAGTCCCCTCGATGGACAATTTTGTCAACCCATATCCAGCTCCAATGCTGATGAAACTGCTAGCCAGGATACCGCAGCAAAAGCTTCAAGGCCATCCAGTTCACCTGAAGCACCACATGTCATGACTGGCCATGAGTTGCTTATTAGTCTTCATCAGAAAGTTGACAAGCATCATCGCTGGGTTAAGCATCAGTTTTCTATTGTTCAAGCCAACATGACTGTGATGCATAACGCAGTGTGCAAAAACCGCTACTATCTGCATGAGATCTTTGATAGATCATGGGTCATCCTCTCACACCTCAAATCAGATGAAGAACTTGCTGCCATGGAATTTCAAATGAACTTTGACTGGGCTGAATTGCCAAGGAATAAGTTCAAGAAAACCCAAGTTCATCCTCTGATGCCAAGTTCAGAGTCTTCATCACGCTCAACTGACGAAAATGAAGTTGTTGAAGACACTGCGGCTGGTCCTTCTGCACCGCGCGACCCCAACAATGTTGGCGCTCCCTCGACTTCTCCATGATATTCTTCAGGGGCGTTAGTCCTTAGCTTTGTCTCCTTTTGGTCATGTGATGACAAAGGGGGAGAAGTTTGAGTTAGTCTTCAAGCGGGTCATTATATGCATTGTTTTTGCTTAGGTTGCAACTCTTGAACTTTTCTGGATGTTCTCTTTGATGAGTTGTAACTTAATAATTGTTGGTCGTCGGACTCTTTTGCTGCATTTGATACGCATGCTCTGATCTTAAATATATCTGATCATGCATGCACAATTTTGTCAGACACCAACTTTCATCATTCATTCATATTCCTCAAATATCTTATGATCATGGATGATTGGATTCCAAGATATAGGGGGAGATCTCCACAATTTCAACCTGCCATGTGCATTTGCAATCCAAAGCAAACTCCTCATATGCACATCTTCAGGGGGAGTTCCTCAATATCTTGTAACCAATTTCTTCAAACTCTGTACTTACACTTCAATTATTTTTGCTCCCGTTGAAAGCCTAACCAATTTGTCAACAATCACCAGAAAGGGGTAGATTGTAAGTGCATAAAGTGCCCCCTTAGTGGTTTTGGAGTATTGAAGACAAATAGGTTGAGAAACTAATGTGTTTGTGAGTATACACAGGCAATAGAGTCCCTGAAGATTTGGTTTAACACATGGAAGACGACCCCTAAAAATGGATTTCTTCAAGTGAAGAATTTGATGATGAAATTGGTATGACCTTTGAAGAAATTGATGTGAAGACTTTGAAGCTTGAAAACTTTTGTTTTCGTAATTTTGTTTCTTCTTATTTGAGTCATAGGAAAAATCGTACTGTTAAAAGGGGTCAAGGTGAAACATATTTCATATTTCCAAAGTGATGCTCAAACTTACTCAAACCTATACACAAAAACCGCTTCGAGTGAGGCCTTTGGAAATCTCCAGTACAGCTGACGCATTTGCTAGCGGCAGTGATGAAGTTCATCTGGTCACTGACGAATTTGGTCACGCTGAGGAGTTAGGAATTCGCCAGTACGATCTGCCTAAAAGTGAGGAAATTGAGTGCCCCGACGAACCGACCGTTGCTGCGCCGCATGCCAGCTGTTGAGTGGATCCTTATCTTGACAACGGTCGAATCAGAGAAGGGCATTTATGACAATTCATGCCAGGTTGCCCCTGGCTATAAATAGCCCCCCCCCCACAACCACTTGTTGGTTGGCTGCTCCGAGAGAACTTGACACTTGTCATTTGAGAGCAACCCATCCTCTGACGACTTTGGGAGAATCCTAAGTAAGGAATAACCCAGAGCCAGAGTGATTGAGCATCACTGAAGAGATTGATCTATGTGATCCGACACCTGTTACCTTTGAAGAGTGTCATTCTTTCATACGGTTAGGCATCAAATTCTGAGTACACCAAGAGTCATTGCGGTGTGCCGGAGAACAAGTCTATGAACGTTTCGAAAGTCTACCTTGAAGACTTACCACGAGTGATTGGGCGAGGTCTGCGGGCCTTAGCTCAAGAGGAATACGGTGAGGACTTGTGTCCTCTGAGTTGCAACTCAGCCGCCTCAACCAGACGTACAGTTGATGCAGCAACAGGAACTGGTCTACCAAATTGAATTGTCTTCATCGAGCCAACCCGGTTACAAATTCCTCACCCTCTCTTACATTATTCCGCTGCTGAAGAATTTGTGATCTTTGCTTTGACGAATTTGAACTGAAGTATTTCATCATGCTATCTTTCATTTCCTAAGTTCATATTCTTCATGCGTGTATGATTGTATGATTGCATGTTCTTTACTCTTACGTATCCTGATTGCATGTACTCTGATTCTGTGATGACTTAGTGAAGGAACTATGCCCTAGAGGCAATAATAAAGTTGTTATTTTATATTTCCTTATTCATGATAAAGGAATAATATTCATGCTAAAATTGTATTGATCGGAAACTTAAATACATGTGTGCATACATAAACAAATACCATGTCCCTAGTAAGCCTCTACTAGACTAGCTCGTTGATCAAAGATGGTTAAGGTTTCCTAACCATGGACATGTGTTGTCATTTGATAACGGGATCACATCATTAGGAGAATGATGTGATGGAAAAGACCCACCCGTTAGCTTAGCATAATGATCGTTCAATTTTATTGCTATTGCTTTCTTCATGTCAAATACATATTCCTTCGACTATGAGATTATGCAACTCCCGGATACCGGAGGAATACTTTTGTGCTATCAAACGTCACAACGTAACTGGGTGATCATAAAGATGCTCTACAGGTATCTCCGAAGGTGTTTGTTGAGTTGGCATAGATCCAGATTAGGATTTGTCACTCCGAGTTTCGGAGAGGTATCTCTAGGCCCTCTCGGTAATACACATCATAAGCTTGCAAGCAAATGAATAAGGAGTTAGTCACGAGGTGATGTATTACGGAACGAGTAAAGAGACTTGCCGGTAACGAGGTTGAACTAGGTATGAAGATACCGACGATCGAATCTCGGGCAAGTAACATACCGATTGACAAAGGGAATTACGTATGTTGTCCTAACGGTTCGACCGATAAAGATCTTCGTAGAATATGTAGGAGCCAATATGCGCATCCAGGTTCCGCTATTGGTTATTGACCGGAGAGGTGTCTCGGTCATGTCTACATAGTTCTCGAACCCGTAGGGTCCGCACGCTTAACGTTCGATGACGATATAGTATTATATGAGTTATGTGATTTGGTGATCGAATGTTGTTTGGAGTCCCGGATGAGATCATGGACATGACGACGAGTCTTGAAATGGTCAAGAGGTAAAGATTGATATATAGGACGATGGTATTCGGACACCGAAAGTGTTCCGGAGGGTACCGGGTACTTATCGGGTCACCGGAAAGGAGTTTCGGGCACCCCCGGCAAAGATATGGGCCTTATGGGCCAGGAGAGGGAACACACCAGCCCACAAGGGGCTAGTGCACCCCCTATAGAGGCTGGCCTATGAGGAGGAGAAGGAAAGAGGGGAGGGAAAGGAAAGTGTGGAGTAGGACTCCCCCTTCCTTCCCTCCCCCCCCCCCTCTTTCCTTCCCCTTTCTTCATATAAGGAAAGGGGGGGCGCAGGGCAAGGCAGCAGCCCTAGGGCTGCCGCCAGGTCTCTTGGGGCTGCCTCCTCCCATCCCACCTATATATATATGTGGGGAGGGGGTGCCACACAAAGACATAACATTGTCTTAGCCGTGTGCGGCGCCCCCGTCCACCGTTTACTCCCTCGATCATATTTTCGTGGTGCTTACGCGACGTCCTGCGGAGATCACTTCACCATCACCATCACCACACCGTCGTGCTGACAGAACTCATCTACTAATTCGCCCGTCTTGCTGGATCAAGAAGGCGAGGACGTCACCGAGCTGAACGTGTGCAGAACGCGGAGGTGCCGTGCGTTCGGTACTAGATCGGTTGGAGTGCGAAGAAAGTTCGACTACATCAACCGCGTTGTGAAACGCTTCCCCTTACGGTCTACGAGGGTATGTAGACACACTCTCCCC
Organism: Thinopyrum elongatum; assembly: GCA_011799875.1. Taxonomy (NCBI): domain Eukaryota; kingdom Viridiplantae; phylum Streptophyta; class Magnoliopsida; order Poales; family Poaceae; genus Thinopyrum; species Thinopyrum elongatum. Next base: position 414,752,492 of record CM022301.1, read on the forward strand.
CCTCGTTGCTATGCATCTCCATGGATAGATCATTGCGTGTGCCTAGAAAAAAATTTGTTTTCTATGCAATGATTCCCAACAATGGTATCAGAGCCAGGTTTATGCGTAGATGATATGCACGAGTAGAACACAAAGAGTTGTGGGCGGTGATAGTCATACTTCTTACCACCAACATCTTATTTTGATTCGGCGGTATTGTGGGATGAAGCGGCCCGGACCAACCTTACATGTCCACGTACATGAGACCGGTTCCACCGACAGACATGCAACTAGTTTTGGATAAAGGTGGCTGGCGGGTGTCTGTTTCTCCTACTTTAGTTGAATCGAATTTGACTGCGGCCGGTCCTTGAAGAAGGTTAAAATAGCAAACTTGACGAATCACCGTTGTGGTTTTTGCCGTAGGTAAGAACGGTTCTTGCTAGAACCCCGTAGCAGCCACGTAAAACTTGCAACAACAAAGTAGAGGACGTCTAACTTGTTTTTGCAGGGCATGTTGTGATGTGATATGGTCAAGACATGATGTGATATACGTTGTTGTATGAGATGATCATGTTTTTCAAGTTATCGGCAACTGGCAGGAGCCTTATGGTTGTCACTTTATTGTATGAAATGCAAACACCATGTAATTGCTTTACTTTATCACTATGTGTTAGCGATAGTTATAGAAGCAATAGTTGGCGAGACGACCACGACGCAATGATGGAGATCAAGGTGTCGAGCCAGTGACAATGAAGATCATGACGATGCTTTGGAGATGGAGATCAAAAGCACAAGATGATGGCCATATCATGTCACATATTTTGATTGCATGTGATGTTTATCCTTTATGCATCTTATTTTGCTTAGAACGGAGGTAGCATTATAAGATGATCCCTTCACTTAATTTCAAGATAATAGTGTTCTCCCTGAGTATGCACCGTTGCTACAGTTCGTCGTGTTGAGACACCACGTGATGATCGGGTGTGATAGACTCTACGTTCACATACAATGGATGCAAGACAGTTTTGCACATGCGGAATACTTGGGTTAAACTTGACGAGCCTAGCATGTACAGACATGGCCTCGGAACACTGGAGACCGAAAGGTCGACCGTGAATCATATAGTAAATATGATCAACATAAAGATGTTCACCATTGATGACTACCCCATCTCACGTGATGATCGGACATGGGTTAGTTGATTTGGATCACGTATCACTTAGATAACTTGAGGGATGTTTATTTAAGTGGGAGTTCATTAGTAATTTGATTAATTGAACTTAATTTATCATGAACTTAGTCTTGATAGTTTTTGCATATCTATGTTGTAGATCAATAGCTCGCGTATAGCTCCCCTGTTTTTGATATGTTCCTAGAGAAAACTAAGTTGAAAGATGATAGTAGCAATGATGCGGACTGGGTCCGTGATCTGAGGATTATCCTAATTGCTGCACAGAAGAATTATGTCCTTGATGCACCGCTAGGTGACAAACCTATTGCAGGAGCAGATGTAGATGTTATGAACGCCTGGCAAGCTCGGTATGATGACTACTTAATAGTTTAGTGCAACATGCTTTACGGCTTAGAACCGGGACTTCAAAAACATTTTGAATGCCACAGAGCATATGAGATGTTCCAAGAGCTGAAATTGGTACTTCAGACTCTTGCCTGTGTTAAGAGGTATGAGACCTCTGACAAGTACTTTGCCTACAAGATGGAGGAGAATAGCTCAGCCAGTGAGCATGTGCTCAGAATGTCTGGGTACTACAATCACTTGAATCAAGTGGGAGTTAATCTTCCAGATAAGATAGTAATTGACAGAGTTCTCTAGTCACTATCACCAAGCAACTAGAACTTCGTGATGAACTATAATATGCAATGGATGACGAAAACGATTCCCGAGCTCTTCGCGATGCTGAAATCGGCGAAGGTAGAAATCAAGAAAGAGCATCAAATGTTGATGGTTATCAAGACCACTAATTTCAAGAAAAGGGCAAGGGAAAGAAAGGGAACTTCAAGAAGAATGACAAGCAAGTTGCCACTCCCGTGAAGAAGCCCAAAACTGGACCTAAGCCTGAAACTGAGTGCTTATACTGCAAAGGGAATGGTCACTAGAAGCGGAACTGCCGTAAATGATTGGCGGATAAGAAGGATGGCAAAGTGAACAAAGGTATATTTGATATACATGTTATTGATGTGTACTTTACTAGTGTTCATAGTAGCCCCTAGATATTTGATATTGGTTCAGTTGCTAAGATTAGTAACTCGAAACAAGAGTTGCATAATAAACAGAGACTAGTTAAGGGCAAGGTGACAATGTGTGTTGGAAGTGATTCCAAGGTTGATAAGATCACCATCGCACACTCCTTTTACCTTCGGGATTAGTGTTGAACCTAAATAAATGTTATTTGGTGTTTGCGTTGAGCATGAATATGATTGGATCATGTTTATTGAAATACGGTTATTCATTTAAATCAAAGAATAATTGTTGTTCTGTTTACATGAATAAAACCTTCTATGGTCATACACCCAATATAAATGGTTTATTGAATCTCGATCGTAGTGATACACATATTCATAATATTGATGCCAAAAGATGCAAAGTTGATAATGATAGTGCAACATACTTGTGGCACTGCCGTTTAGGTCACATTGGTGTAAAGCGCATGATCAAACTCCATGCAGATGGACTTTTGAAATCACTTGATTATGAATCATTTGATACTTGCAAACCATGTCTCATGGGCAAGATGACTAAAACTCCGTTCTCCGGAACAATGGAGCGAGCTAATGACTTATTGGAAATAATACATACCGATGTATGCGGTCCGATGAGTGTTGAAGCACACGGCAAGTATCGTTATTTTCTGACCTTCACAGATGATTTGAGCAGATATGGTTATATCTACTTAATGAAACACAAGTCTGAAACATTTGAAAAGTTCAAAGAATTTCAGAGTGAAGTGGAGAATCATCGTAACAAGAAAATAAAGTTTCTACGATCTGATCGCGGAGGCGAATATTTGAGTCACAATTTTGGCCTTCATTTAAAACAATGTGGAATAGTTTCACAACTCACGCCACCTGGAACACCACAGTGTAATGGTGTGTCCGAACGTCGTAACCGTACTTTATTAGATATGGTGCGGTCTATGATGTCTCTTACCGATTTACCACTATCATTTTGGGGTTATGCATTAGAGACAGCCGCATTCATGTTAAATAGGGCACCGTCTAAATCTGTTGAGACGACACCGTATGAACTGTGGTTTGGCAAGAAACCTAAGCTGTCGTTTCTTAAAGTTTGGGGTTACAACACTTATGTCAAAAGGCTTCAGCCTGATAAGCTCGAACCCAAATCGGAGAAGTGCGTCTTCATAGGATACCCTAAGGAAACAATTGTGTACACATTCTCACACAGATCCAAGGGCAAGATCTTTGTTGCCAAGATTGGAACCTTTCTAGAGAAGGAGTTTCTCTCGAAAGAAGTGAGTGGGAGGAAAGTAGAACTTGATGAGGTAATTGTACCTTCTCTCGAATTGGAAAGTAGCTCATCACAGAAAATTGTTCCCGTGATGCCTACACCAACTAGATAAGAAGCTAATGATGATGATCATGAAACTTCGGATCAAGTTACTACAGAACCTCATAGGTCAACCAGAACACGATCCGCACCAGAGTGGTACGGGAATCCTGTACTGGAAGTCATGTTACTAGACCAAGGCGAACCTACGAACTATGAAGAAGCTATGATGAGCCTAGATTCCGACAGATGGCTTGAGGCCATGAAATCTGAGATAGGATCCATGTATGAGAACAAAGTGTGGACTTTGGTGGATTTGCTCGATGATCGGCAAGCCATAGAAAATAAATGGATCTTCAAGAAGAAGACTGACGCTGATGGTAATGTTACTGTCTATAAAGCTCGACTTGTCGCAAAAGGTTTTCGACAAGTTCAAGGGGTTGACTACGATGAGACTTTCTCACCCGTAGCGATGCTTAAGTCCGTCCGAATCATGTTAGCAATTTCCACATTTTATGATTATGAAATCTGGCAAATGGACATCAAAACTGCATTCCTTAATGGATTTCTTAAGGAAGAACTGTATATGATGCAAACAGAAGGTTTTGTCGATCCTAAAGGTGCTAACAAAGTGTGCAAGCTCCAGCGATCCATCTATGGACTGGTGCAAGCATCTCGGAGTTGGAATATACGCTTTGATGAAGTGATCAAAGCATATGGTTTTATGCAGACTTACGGTGAAGCCTGTATTTACAAGAAAGTGAGTGGGAGCTCTGTAGCATTTCTGATATTATATGTGGATGACATATTGCTGATTGGAAATGATATAGAATTTCTGGATAGCATAAAAGGATACTTGAATAAGAATTTTTCAATGAAAGACCTCGGTTAAGCTGCTTATGTATTGAGCATCAAGATCTATAGGGATAGATCGAGGCGCTTAATAGGACTTTCACAAAGCACATACCTTGACAAAGTTTTGAAGGAGTTCAAAATGGAGCAGTCAAAGAAAGGGTTCTTGCCTATATTCAAGGTGTGAAATTGAGTAAGACTCAAAGCACGACCACAGCAGAAGATAGAGAGAGAATGAAAGTCATTCCCTATGCCTCAGCCTTAGGTTCTATAAAGTATGCCAAGCTGTGTACCAAACCTGTTGTGTACCTTGCCATGAGTTTGGCAAGGGGTACAATAGTGATCCAGGAGTAGATCACTAGACAGCGGTCAAAATTATCCTTAGAGGACTAAGGAAATATTTCTCGGTTATGGAGGTGATAAAGAGTTCGTCGTAAAGAGTTACATCGATGCAAGCTCTTACACCGATCCAGATGACTCTGAGTCTCAATCTGGATACGTATTGAAAGTGGGAGCAATTAGCTAGAGTAGCACCATGCAGAGCATTGTAGACATAGAAATTTGCAAATATACATACGGATCTGAATGTGACAGACCCGTTGACTAACCTTCTCTCAAAAGCAAAACATGATCACACCTTAGTACTCTTTGGGTGTTAATCACATGGCGATGTGAACTAGATTATTGACTCTAGTAAACCCTTTGGGTGTTGGTCACATGGCGATGTGAACTATGGGTGTTAATCACATGACAATATGAACTATTGGTGTTAAATCACATGGCGATGTGAAGTAGATTATTGACTCTAGTGCAAGTGGGAGACTGAAGGAAATATGCCCTAGAGGCAATAATAAAGTTGTTATTTTATATTTCCTTATTCATGATAAAGTTTTATTATTCATGCTAGAATTGTATTGATCGGAAACTTAAATACATGTCTGAATACATAAACAAATACCGTGTCCCTAGTAAGCCTCTACTAGACTAGCTCGTTGATCAAAGATTGTTAAGGTTTCCTAACCATGGACATGTGTTGTCATTTGATAACGGGATCACATCATTAGGAGAATGATGTGATGAACAAGACCCACCCGTTAGCTTAGCATAATGATCGTTCAGTTTTATTGCTATTACTTTCTTCATGTCAAATACATATTCCTTCGACTATGAGATTATGCAACTCCCAGATACCGGAGGAATACTTTGTGTGCTATCAAACGTCACAACATAACTGGGTGATCATAAAGATGCTCTACAGGTATCTCCGAAGGTGTTTGCTGAGTTGGCATAGATCGAGATTAGGATTTTCACTCCGAATTTCGGAGAGGTATCTCTGGGCCCTCTCGGTAATACACATCATAAGCTTGCAAGCAAATGACTAAGGAGTTAGTCACGAGGTGATGTATTACGGAACGAGTAAAGAGACTTACCGGTAACGAGATTGAACTAGGTATGAAGATACCGACGATCGAAGCTCGGACAAGTAACATACCGATTGACAAAGGGAATTACGTATGTTGTCATAACGGTTCGACCGATAAAGATCTTCGTAGAATATGTAGGAGCCAATATGAGCATCCAGGTTCCGCTATTGGTTATTGACCGGAGAGGTGTCTCGGTCATGTCTACATAATTCTCGAACCCGTAGGGTCCGCACGCTTAACGTTCGATGACGATATAGTATTATATGAGTTATGTGATTTGGTGACCGAATGTTGTTCGGAGTCCCGGATGAGATCACGGACATGACAAGGAGTCTCAAAATGGTCGAGAGGTAAATATTGATATATATAGGACGATGGTATTCGGACACCGAAAGTGTTTCGGAGGGTACCGGGTACTTATCGGGTCACCGGAAAGGAGTTTCGGGCAGCCCCGGCAAAGATATGGGCCTTATGGGCCAGGAGAGGGAACACACCAGCCCACAAGGGGCTGGTGCGCCCCCTATAGAGGCCGGCCTATGAGGAGGAGAGGGAAAGAGGGGAGGGAAAGGAAAGTGTGGAGTAGGACTCCCCCTTCCTTCCCTCTCCCCCCTCTTTCCTTCCCCTTTCTTCATATAAGAAAAGGGGGGCGCAGGGCAAGGCAGCAGCCCTAGGGCTGCCGCCAGGTCTCTTGGGGCGCCCTAGGGGCTGCCTCCTCCCCCCCCCCCACCTATATATATGTGGGGAGGGGGCGCCACACAAAGACATAACATTGTCTTAGCCGTGTGCGGCGCCCCCGTCCACCGTTTACTCCCTCGGTCATATTTTCGTGGTGCTTAGGCGAAGCCCTGCGGAGATCACTTCACCATCACCGTCACCACGCCATCGTGGTGACGGAACTCATCTACTACTTCGCCCGTCTTGCTGGATCAAGAAGGCAAGGACGTCACCGAGCTGAACGTGTGCAAAACACGGAGGTGCCGTGCGTTCGGTACTAGATCGGTTGGAGCGCGAAGAAAGTTCGACTACATCAACCGCGTTGTGAAACGCTTCCGCTTACGGTCTACGAGGGTACGTTGACACACTCTCCCCCCTCGTTGCTATGCATCTGCATGGATAGATCATTGCGTGTGCGTAGAAATTTTTTTGTTTTCTATGCAATGATTCCCAACACTTAGTTTCCCTTGTGTTTCTATTTCTTCACTCTGATGTTCGTCAAATTTTTCAGAGTTTGACGAATTTCTAAAAATCTCCCATCACCACCCCCCCCCCCCCTCTCAAATGCAAGCTTGTAATTTATCAATATTTAATGACAATAATAATGAAACCTTTGGGCGTGTTGTTGATTATCATGAGCAACTGACTAACTATGGATGCATGTTTGTGTTGTCATTCTCGCGTATCAACGAGTGAATGTTTTCTATATTGCAAAATTAATTTTGTGGTAACATGTTATTGTCACTTAATCTATGGATTGCAATAGGCTTTTGCCATGGAAAAAAGTTTTTGCAATAGGCTATTGTCACAAAGGAATGTTCATTGCAACTTGATATTGCCAAGATGAGTATTGTATTAAGTTATTACCAACATAATTTTCCATGGCAATAAGCGGGTATGACAACGGTTCCGTTTTATCCATGCACATGTGTTGCAAACTTGCAACGTCATGAATTGTTGCCATGACTTAAATATTGTTGCATTGTGCTATTAACATGTCGTTTGTTGTGACTTGGAAGGGATGCCGGTGAACCAATTTGGTTGCAAAGTAAACATATTGTCGCATTTACGTACATAATGCGACAAGTATTTTTGCTACAAACACTATGTATCGATCCTTCACATGCACGTAAAGAAGGATGTTCGCTACATCCTACTCGTGTACGACGTAAAAACCTAGACCCTGTCATGATTGGGCGACAAGAGTGGTCCAGGCATCATCACCCCTTTGGGGTGTCGTATTTGGTGTGTTTGGGGTGATGTGTGCTATCTGGTTGTTTGGAGGTGAATGGAGGTGTGGTCGGAGTCTGCATGTCGGTGTCTCTTTATGTGAGGCCCCTCCTGTTCGCCTTCTTTTGGTGCTACTCGGAGGGAGGCATGGTCAGAGTCCTCATGTCGCTATCTCCTTCCATTTGTGGATGGCGGAGCTTTGTGTTTTCCTTGCGAACTAGGTGTTAACTATGAGCTCTGTCTTGGCGTCCTCTTTTCAATATTGTTGTGCCTTCAGCAGCCTTGTCGTGCTTTTGCTTCTTCTCATGTGCATGTCCCTATTGATGTCAAAGCACCTTTGGTGTGCTTGTCGTGGCACAACATTGGTGGTCTAGTTTGACCTTCTAGATGGCAATGGCGTTGGTTCACTCCTTAGCTCTCTGGTGAGCTTCTCCATCTTTCAACGGATCGATGTCTTTCGTGCCAAGGCGAGGGGGCAGGGATCCCCCTTCGAAGATGGAGGAGGATGGCACTGTGTCGGCTAGAGCCCATGGAGATGATGTGAGCACCTCTCCACGTGTTGCTTCCACATTGTCTTCTTGTGTCCCTATGGGCTCTATGTTCACGTCAGAGTGCTTCATCATCTCCCAGTTGTTGTGTGCATATTTCCCGCACTTTGGGTGGAGCATGTTAGCTGGTTGCTCAGCACCTTGTATCTTTTATATCTTTTCACAGTTTTTCGTTTTCTTAGTCTTTATCAGTTGTTTGTTGTAATCTCATGGTCGGTTGATGTTTTTCTTAATTCAAAGGTGGACACTCCTCTTGCCTTTTTCCCTAAAAAACATCTAAAGAAGAAGATTTAGTTTTAATTTTTTGCAACGAGAAGAACTTTGTTTGAGTTTCTTCCTTGCCAAAATTTGTTGTCCTGTCACAGATATTCATTGCTAAACAACAATGGGAAAATAACAATGGGAAAAGGTGTGAACTAATTACTCCAAGATTTTGAGGACGGTAAAAAATGGAGAGCACTAATTTACAAGAGTCCCTATAGGACGACTGTGTGCGTCAAGAAGCTCTGGCTTCGCACAGGGGCGATCCAACTGGCCCGGCCCATTAGCAGTTCAACTTAAGAAACGTGATGTAGGAACATTATAGCGGCCCGGTAAAGTAGTTGAATGGTACTGCTGCACGTGATTCACTGTAGCACCTCACTTGTTTGCTTAGTTTTATTTTTGAATATTTTGAAAAAAGGATATAATACCCTGAACAAATTTTGAATATGCATTGAAAATTTTGTATTGTATGTTGAACAATTTTCGAATACGCATTGAACATTTGTGTAACGTACGTTAAACAATTTTCGAATACACATTGAACATCCATGTAATATATGCTGAACAAAAATCAAATACACATTGAACATTTGTAGTATTCGTTGAATAAATTCTTAATATACGATGAACATATTTATAACGCACGGTGAACATTTTTGTAATATACTGTGACATTTTCGTAATATACGATAAATTTTTTTGGTAATATATAATGAACTTTTGTTTCATACCCAAAAAAAGAAAAAAAGAAACAGAAACAGAAAAGAATAATAGAAAAAAGAAACAGAAAAGGAGAAGAAACAGTGAAACCCGACTGTGGGCCGGCCCAAACTGGGGCGCCTTCAGTGAAGCTACATCTATTTGCCGGGACCTCCTACATAGCGACCTACGCGCTGGCAAAGAAGGCACCCCAGATTTGAAAAATATGTCCCGGATTTCAGAAAATGCTCGTGAATTTGAAGAAAAAAATGAAAATGAAAAAAAAGGGAAATGAAAAAAGAAAACTAAAATTAAAAGAGCAAGGAAAAAACAAAAAAAAAAGAAGAAGAGAAATGACCAAAAAAAATATTACCCTGTTTGGGAAGGTTCTAGAACCTACCTTCCCAAAACTGGGAACGAGCAAGATGGGCTAGCCCAAATGTTCGCAGTGGGAAGTAGGGGAGCAACTAGTTGGCGAGCACTCCTTTGGAAGCCTCCCAACGATCACTTAGGGGTGGGCTGAGAGCGCGCCACTTGGTGTGTTCTCAGCCGCCGCCACGTGTCGCGCTCTGGACGCTCCCTCCGGATTTATTTTTTCGCACGCGTTTTTCTGCATTTTAAACATTTTTTTCCGTTTTTTTTTTACTTTTTGGTTTTTCACCGGTCTTTCTTAGCTTTTGGACCAAAAAAATTCAAAAAAAAATTTGCGCAAAAAAACACTTTTTTTCTTCCGCGAGAGGCACGGTTTTGCTTTCGCGAGAGGCACGGCCATGCCTATCGAAAACGAAAAAAACAGATTTTCTAGGGTTTTTTTTCTTCGGCGAGAGACACGGTTTTGCTTCCGCGAAAGACACGGTTGTGCTTTCGCGAGAGGCACGGCCGTGCCTCTCGGAAACAAAAAAAAAACATGTTTTCTATTTTTTTTCCTTTCGTAAGAGGCACGGTTTTGCTTTCGCGAGAGGCACGGTTGTGTGCTTTCGCGAGAGGCACGGCCGTGCTTCTTTCGGAAGGAAAAAAAGTGCTCCCTGTTCGGGATTTTTCCTGGTTTTTTATCCGATTTTGTTTTTGAAAAAAAATCGTCAAAACCTATCAATATGGGATTTAATTTTAAAAATCTCGACGCCAGGAATCCAATGATGAAAATGGTTCAACATTTGGACGCACGGTTTAAGAGATAATTTGTTTTGAAAAAACGGATGTACGAAAAAAAGAAAAACTTTCAGGTTGCGACAGGTGACACGCATTGTCACAATCTGAGGAGATGAAAGTGATTTTTAAAAAGAGTACTTCTTAATTAATTAGTGATTTCGGGGAAGCAGGGGTGCGCGTGATTGCTATCCAGCGACCCGCACGCCAAATAGGATCGCCGCTATTTACCGCGCTCGGGCGGCAAATAAGATTTTCCCTAATGTAGGCATCCACGCTCTCGCGGCCCGGTTCCCTGGGCCTGGTCGTTCTGTAGGGTCAGCCTCACACGCTTGCCGTGCCCCGCTCCTCCCGCCCAGCGTCGATCGGAGCACCGCTGCGTGCGTAGCGTAGGTGAGCAACGCAACACTCGCCGGCTCCCACCCTCCCACCTCCGTCGCCGTGCCTATAAAATACGCCCTCCCGCAGCAGCACCACCACCACCACCACACCGCGCCGCAAACCACACACACACACGCACACGAGCGCATCTTCATTTCTCAAGCCAGCAGCGCGCGCACCGAGCCGGCGACGCGACGACGATGGCGGTGACCACGGCCCAGCTACTGCAGCCGCGCGCCCTGGCAGCCCTCCTCGTCCTGGTGCTGATCACGCTCGGCGGCGCGGCGGAGGCGCAGCCGCCGCTCGGCACCTGCGGCGCACAGCTGAGCCAGCTGGCCCCGTGCGCGCGGTACAGCGTGCCGCCACTGCCGGGGCAGGCGCTCCCGGCGCCCGGGCCGGAGTGCTGCTCCGCGCTGGGGTCCGTGTCCCGCGACTGCGCCTGCGGCGCCATCGACATCATCAACAGCCTCCCCGCCAAGTGCGGCCTCCCGCGCGTCTCCTGCCGTAAGACCATTAACGCTCCACGATGATTGATTCATGCGCTGCTTTCGTCTTGCCTGAATATCTAGCTGAACTGACGGATGTTTCACTTTGGCTGCTGCCGCTGCAGAGTGATCGCTGCCTGGCTCCATGCAAGAAGAGGAAGAACTGAAGAAGAAGACGACGAATAAGAGCTCGATGGTCGGAGCAACCATCATGAGTAGTGGTGGTGCCTAGTAGCTGTCCGGTTCGTCTAGCTCGATCTCCTGTGATCATTAGAGGCTCTCATGTTTGTTGGCCTCTGTTGAAGGTCAGATGATAATAATAATAGTAATAATGGAACCAATTTGCACCGACGGTCCTTCCAGACATAAACATACAAGGAACCCACCATAAAACCAAGTCGATGTGGAACCAATTTCTCATCGTCACTCTCTCAAACGAACAACGATTATCACTGCACTGCACTAGCGCACATTCATAACCAAATATCCTGAAACCTTTGCTGATCACTGTTTTATACCCTACATAAGACTGAAGTGATGCGAACCGTTCCACATCACAAAAGAACACAGTTTGAACTCTTCGACACGGACCAATTTTAGATTCCATAGTAAAAGCCATATGCAAGTATAGACATGTAAAACCCCCAACTCAGTCTCAGATGGTATCCCTAGGTGTGGCTGAATCTTTTCCCCTAATCAGTAATCTGCTCTATAAATAAGGCTTCCTGCTTGCTTGTTAACCCAAGATCAGTAAATGATTGGTCACCGTCAGCAGTGGTAAAAGCACGCCTGGGGTATGTCCTTACCTGCAAGACACACAACGGTAAATATGAGACCGGAGCAGTTTAATGCTAAAATACAGAGCAATGGAAAACGACACCCACAAAAACTAAATGAAAACAAATAAAAAGTTGTAATATTTCCACACTTGAAGTTACATTTGAACAGCTATTTTAACTTTGTTTGTGTGTATGAAAAGCTGATGATAACTACTCGTTGCAACTTGCAAGCTACTCCCTCCGTCTCAAAATGTAAGACGTTTCTACCTATTTTCTTTGTGTTATTCCCACTAGATATACTTGAATGTATCGAGAGTAAAAAGACGGACATATATGGTCTATGGAACAGATGAACTGATAAAATGCAAAGGAACAGGGGGGAAATCATAGTACCACCGGATCCAAATGGTTTCCCAAATGCTGCCCAGTGCGGTCAACTACAATATTTCGATGGATGAAATATGCCCTACCGATACTACAATCAACTGGCAGAAAAGGCACAACATAACTTTCAACATTGCTTGGATCAAACATATGCCGTGGACAGCGCATATTTCCTCAAAAAGGAAATTAGAGACACTACATCAACACAAACAGTGCCAGAGAAGCAATGCTCCAGTCTGCACTGCAGAAAGAATGATCTCCCCCTGACAGCACATAGCAGCCAGAGCAGCAAATAGCACTATCCGGTGTTAGCTAATATGACCGGAGCTTGATGTATAATGTACTCAACAGTGAGCATGAAGTTACAGAAGCATAAAACTTGTTGGCACGGCACATATACTTTCTCTTGCTTCTAAAATTTCCCAATCCTTTCTCTTGCTGTGTCAATCCTTTCTCTTGCTTCTAAAATTTCTCAATGAGTGCAAAATTTGCATAGTCCTGCCAGTCTGCCGCACCATGTTACTCGAAATGTTCATTATGAGAACTAAGAATATCCCATCTTGTAGTGATCCATAGAATGTGTTAGTTATACGAACGCAAAGACACAAAAGTCATCCCAAAGCTCAAGAATGAATTTGATAATCTGTAAATGCTTCTCCCTAGAGAGCCACATGATTCATGCATAATTATAGTAATTCAAATGCTACAGAAACTTACATAAAATTACCTTCACGCATAGGTCAAGGAATACTAGCAGGTTACCTCAAGAAAATAGGATGCTAAACTACGCAGACGCTGGATTGAGAAAATTCAACAAAGTACACAGCAAGCAAAACTAATCTGCTCTTGGGATCATATGAACCCATTATTTTATTTTATTTGAAACGAAGCAAAAGCTTTGCCTATTCCATTAATTAGGAAAAAGGTTGTCGCGTTAACTGCGGACAACCAGGCGAAAACCGGAGCATAGGGCCAAGCCCACTCTTGCCGACAACACAACAAGCTCAAGCAAAAAGACAGGGCCGAACCCACTATTGGTTTGGGTAGCTCAGGAAATTATATATTATCACGCACGTGACTGCTAGTGCCTGACATACCAATCAATAAGGAAGAACACTAGGTTGCACTCATTTTTATTAAGACAATTTCCTCTACATGGGAGTATGCATATGAAATATTATAAAATAAGAAAAATATAACACTAGAGAATTACCAGTCTGTAGGTTTCTGGCTTGCAAGTCCTGCCAACGTCTAAGAAATCAAAAAGGGACTGCAAGCAAACCAGCATGTCAGAAGCACGTATTAGTGGCAAGAGGCAAGTATAAATGAACCCCTCTTTTCTGGAATCTGGCAGGTCAAAAGCAGTTTTTATATTGAAGTTCAAAAGCAGCTTACCTTGAATTTATCAGATTTTAAAAAGCGACGCCCCTGTCGACTACCGTCAGGCATGCGAACTACAAGTGTTATAACACCTTCCTTGTCTGAAGGTGGCTCCAATGGCAATGATGCTTCTTTGGCAGCAAGATTGGACTCAAGCTCCTGTTTACATAAAACATCAGAAACAGCACAACTGGCAGATCCCCAACAACACCAGGTAATGAACTTAAGATAAATAATTATAAATATCAAGCAAGTCTCAATGGAACAACAGAAGCAAAGAGCTTAGTTATCCTATTGGATATGTTTAGTTCTAATAGCTACAGTTTGCCAAACTTTGCCAAGGGTGTGTCAGCTGTTTGTGGCTAATGTTTGTTTTGCTGCCACAGCTGTGGCATGCCACACTTTCTTAGCAGCCAGCCCCAGCTATCATAGACTCGTTTTGCCAAATCTTGCCATGGTTATGGCGACCAATTCTCGCCATGCCTTTTGTGGCTTGTCATAGTTCAGCATGAAAAGTCTAGCAAAGTTCAGCTATCGACCAAACATGGCCAAAGTTTTCTTGAAAGATACTATTGCCACATCATATCTACAGGCAACCAAACCTATAATAAGACCACTGTAAATCTGTAACATAACATAAACTTAAACACTAGAGTTTTTTCAAGTAAAATAAGTTTCATCTGATCACAGTAGTGATCTACTAGTTATCTACCACTCACATACTGGAAAGACTGTTAATTATCATCCAATTGTATTTCGAATTAACTGTAACAGAAAGATACCTCTTTCTCAAGTTGCTTTTTACGCTGTTCCTCCTCCTCTTGCCTTTGTTCCTCAAGAGCAGCTTCTCTTGCAGCAGTTTCTTCCAGCAGTCTGAGCTCAGCTTCTTGTAGAGTCTTCATCTCCTTTTCTTGATCAGCTTGGAGTGATGCAAGGTACTCATCATCCTGTAATAAAACATTCTGGAAGTTACCATCCAATATTTTTTGCATTTAGCAACAATGTATAAGGCTTCAACTCCAAACCTGCTGCTCTCGTAATAACCGTTGTTCAGTCAATTCTGGTGGTGGAGAGTGCACTACTTGGGGGTAATGACTTGAGCTGGGATGAGATGGAACGGATAATGGATATGTTGGTGCTTCAGGAATTCCACCAAACATTGCAGCCTCAAGCATAACAGCTTCATCATGTTCCTCAGAAGAAATGCCACCCCACTTTTGCAGAAGAAGAATTGTGAGCAATGACAATGAATAATACTGTTAAGTGCTTAATATTAAGGTACAGATCGAGGCTACAATACCTCTGATGGGAAATCAGTTCTGTTATACTGGCGATCATGGTTTTGAGGCTGCGAACTTGAGGGAGGACTATCACCTGGGAGAACAGGTTCCGTTGACTCTGTGTCTCCAGCAGGGATGCGCCTAGAACGACGTCTAACTAATGGCTCTTCTTCAACATCATCGGTCTCCTCATCTGAGCTCTCTTCATCTGCTGGTTGCATAGTTGTTCCACCCCTCCCTGTACCTAATTCTTGCCTCCAAATAGGAAGAAAACGTAAAATAGATAAATTGCTATTAGCCTACCGCAGTAAGGTAACCTAAGGATGAAGAGCAAGAGGGTACAAGTTAATATTCACCTTCTCACTGTTCCAGCTGCAGTTTCCATGTCTTCATCAGATAAATGATCTTCCAAGTTTATTCCACCAATATGTCGAGTCCGTTCTTGCTCTGCTGCCTGATATTTATTTAAAATTTATGTAAAGCAAGACTCATCAAGCTCATCCTAACCTATCCCTGTGGGTAGAGACAGAGAAAGAGAACAGCTTACGTTTGCCAGTTCTTCAGCCTCTCTTTTTGAAGCTTCAATTGCAGCCCGAATCATTTCCTCTTCTATGTCATTGTCTGTGACATGAACTAGTGGAGGAGCAGTTGGCAGAGGATTTGGCTGCGGTGCATTGCTACGGATACTAGCATGCTGAGAAGACAGCCCAGATGACAACTCATCGTCGTCATCGATTATGATAGTATCACGAACTTCTGGTCCATATGAAGACCCATGTCCAGTGACATTCTGAACAACAGAAGCCTGACCAGAAGGACCTATTTGAATGTTGTTGTCATTAACTTCATTAGATGCCTCTCTAGGGTGTGGACCTTGTGCATCATGATTGGGAGTACCAGCAGAGCCAACATTATCAAAAAACATTTGCTGGAAATTGGGATCCATTAGTGCAAAAGGGTTGTGCAGAGCTTCGGGGAACAACGGTCTTTGAAACGTGTTATCAAGTGGTCCGTCCAGCTCCATATCATCATGAACAGGTGGAATGCTTTGATTGATTGCGTTCCTGCAAAACAGAAACACATCAATTATCTGCTCTACTGCAACATGGCATCTGGAGGGTAACTGTTCTGCCTCTGATCCAGTTTACTTGTCACTTTAGCTAATTGCACATAGAACAAGTAATTGGTGGTTTAAAACTTTGATACAGGCTACCCACATTAATTGTGTGTGGCTCTTTACAACCAATAAGCAATTTATAGGGATATTGGAGGGAAAGTTCAGAAAACCAAAATAACAAGCAAGATTTGCAAACCAAAAGTACTTTGGAATTATCTGAAGAAAATGTGCTGGAAAAATTGAAATACGTACACTGTGGTATCCCCTTCAGTGAAGTGTGCATTGACTGCCTGATTGAGGTCACCAGCATGTTCCTGTGTGCCATTTATCAAAAAAGCACTGTGGTTAAATATATAGATGACATCGATGGTAGAATGATGCACATTCTTTTCGCGGCAACAGAATGTTGCACTTGAACAATCAATTTGGAGGCGATGCCCTAGAAGATTTGCGAACCACATGCATTTACAGGGTGGTTTCAGAAATAAGATGACCATTTGAAGATAACATGGTACCCCAACTGGTATGTGTGCTCTGAGTTAAACTTTGGAAATATCAAGTCTAGCACAACTGGATGAGACCAAACATAGTCAACAGGGTCATTAGGAAATTACAATGTAGTACCTGCTTGTGAAATTCCTATTTTAGTTATGAACCTAGACGAACAAGTACAGGGGGGAATCCACCAAATCTACAAGCCTAGCATCGAGATGAGCCAAGCAATTCTTTTTTTTTATGATTATTAGTGAACCCCACGCCACATTTCCATCTAAGAGGCCCCCGAACAATTCGTCTGGAGCAGTTACTGCAATTTCGGAGGGGGTTATGTGACGCTCTTACCAAAACCACACCACTTTGAGTAAAGGAAGGCAGCAAGGGGACAAAGGCAAGCCACAAGACTGCTGATGTAATTCTATTCCATAACTGCACTAGCAACACAGCAAGGCAGGGATTCACCAACAAATCGGGCCACCTCAACCCACCACGCGCAGACCCCTCCCCCGGCCCAAACAAGTGAACTAAAACCTAGCACCGAGCGATCCATACCCGGCGCAACCAAATCCGCAGCGCGAGCCCAGCCGATTGCGCTAGATTGGGCGGGCACCTGAACCAAAAAATGGGCAGGAAGAGGAGGGGAGGGGGCTTGGGCGATACCTCGAGCTTGCGGATGGCGACGGCCTCGTCGGCCCCGGTGATGCTGATGAAGGTGTCGATCGCCTCCTGCTGCGGCCTCGCCATGGCGGGCGCCGGGGGAGGGTTTGGAGGCGACGCTCTCACGCAGGGGAAGGGGGAGGAGAGAAGATGAGCGTGTGGGAGAAGCCAAACTCGGAGGCTCAAGAGGGGAGGGGAGGGGAGGGGAGGGGACGAGCGTTCTGTCTGTCACGTGGTGGCCGGTGAGCCAGGGCCAGGGGTGACTGCTTTCCTAGGGTCACCTTTTGGAAGAAACTCTTTTTCCTAATTTTTTTGTTTATGAAATGGTAAACGATTCTAATCGGGCAACCGACCAGGTCTTGCGCCGGTCGCAGTTCCTCCCTACACAGCCACGTGTTCGTTGGGGTCCACCCACATCGCCCACGTCGCTTCCTTCCTTATCCTTTCATGCGTTTTCAACCTTCATGTGGTGATGTTGGAACCGGCACCGGCGAAGCTGCGACCGGGAGATGGTTTTGCTAGGACCAACAAGACTACAAGCTGCGATCGGTGCGACAATTTGCTGGAACTGGCAACGCCGGGAGCTGCAACCTTCGAGTCGAGGAGCTGCAAGACACTCGACGCCATGCTCTCTCGTCGACGGGATGCTGCAACCGACGCGGCCGGATGCTGGGGTTGATCGGCGTGGATGTTACGTGTAGAGCTTGCGTGGGCGCGATGTGCTCGAACCTTTCCGGCATGGATGCTATGTGCGGGAGCTCTCGATGCTGGAACGGGCCGACTACGAGCCTACGGCGCTGCGGAGTCACGACGAGGCGTGTAGCGAGCGCGACGCTGACGAGCTCGGAGGCGGAGCATGTTGAGGGGCCGGGGCACTCTCTGCTAGCAATCGGTGGCGACCAGTGAAGATGAACGATATGAGAGGGTACACAACTGACTGTTTTGCCCGGCAGCCAGATGCGCTAGCCCATGGGGTCTTGTCGGCGGGCTGTGTTGCGGGGCCGACGGCTGTGTTGTGATGCGGGGTGTGCGCGTTGACTCGAGATGTGGAGAAGCGAGCAAGAAGGATGGTACGATGGGGAATGAAGATCATCAAAGGGCTACACATGGGGGCATCTGGTTGCTCGCGTGCGACTAGCCTTGGCTTTCAACCGGTTGACCGGCGCAGAGTGTCGCCCTTATGAAATTTGGGCTTATTTCCTTTCTCGACTTGTGCAAAGTCTACAATATCTTGTTCCTAAAAAAAGTCTGTAATATCCTGAACTTCACTTGAGGTAAATATCACAATTTTTTATCCAGGCATGCAGCCGGAAAGGCATCGAACTCTGTTATGATACATCGGTGATGTCGATCCAGAGGGACCGACGACCCGAAGAAGAAGAAGGTGTTGTACCAGGTTATGGAGGGCACCGCAAAGCATCGCATATCCTAACCATACAGATTCAGGAGACGCAGGCTCACAAGACCCTCATGGAGTCGCCAAAAACATTGGCGACTTGCTGGGTAGGGTAGGAGGTCACCAAAGTGCCAAAAGGCTAGCATGACTCCGTCACCTCCCCAAAGAGACAACATGCACAACCAAACTCTAATCTCATCAGCTTGTCAACGTTATCCAGTGGAGCACCAACCCTTCTCAAGGGTCTCGCTGCCGGCACCATAGCGTCGTCAAATGAGACCCTAAAACCTACTAATTACGTGTTGTTGGAATCACATATCCGGGGAGACAGATTTGTTACAGGAGGATTGAATGGTGAGTTGGTGACCACATGTCTTATTAGTGTAAACTGAAATTTTCCTTAGGGTGGGGGTACAAGTCCCATTGAATTCACTCGGAGCTTTATATAATTTTTAGACGCACTTTTGAAATAGTTAACTGTATCTTTGCATTACGATATATATTGTTCGTTGTGTCTTTGTGCACAAAGTTGTTACTGTTGTGGTGGTTAGCAAGCCCCATCCAGGGGAGAGAGGGAGAGAGATTTTGTTTGGAAAGTTAGTGTTGATTCGAGAAAGAGGTACCTCCAGACTGGATCGAGTTGTTGTCTGGTGGCTCGTGCGAGTAGTTTCCTTTGTGTGGCGGCTTGCACGGGATAGGGACAAGGGGGGCTCCTCTTCTAGGTCACCACCTCTCATGGGCTTGGGCCCAAGAGACAGATCTAGATGGGCTAGGGCCCATACCGGTTCAACACCCCCCCTCAAGATGGGTGGTAGATATCTATCATGCCCATCTTGTCACACACCAAGTTATAGTCCTTTGTTCCCAGTCCCTTTGTCAAGCAATCTGAAACTGCTGCCCAGAGCTGACATGAGTAAGGATGATGATCCCAGCATCAAGTTTCTCTTTAATGAAAAAGCGATCAATTTCCACATGCTTCGTCCTATCATGTTGAACTGGGTTATTAGCAATGGCTATAGCTGACTGATTGTCACACCACACCCTCAAGGGTCCCTTCCTCAAAAGCTTCAACTCGCAGTAGATGCTTCACCCATAGCATATCACACAACCCTTGAGATAATGCTCTATACTCAGCTTCTGTTATTGATCTAGACACAACAGTTTGTTTCTTGCTTCTCCATGACACCAAATTTCCTCCCACAAACACATAGTAGCCTGAAGTTGATCTTCTATCATCTTGACAGCTAGCCCAATTAGAGTCACTATAGCCATCCACCTCAAGATGTCCACTCTTCGCAAACCACAACCCTTTACCTGAAGTCCCCTTCAAATGTCTCAGGATTCTGTGAACAATATCAAGATGCCCACTCCTTGGTTCATGCATGTATCTGCTCACCACCCCCAAGGCATACGTAATGCCAGGCCTGGTATGACACAAGTACAATAACCTCCCAACCAGCTTCTGATAATCTTCCTTATTCACTAGCGCACCTGATTGTGTTGTTACTTGATGATTTTGTTCAATCGGAGTAGGGGCTGCACGACATCCCATCATGCCCATGTCACTCAAGAGATCCAAGGTGTACTTTCGTTGGCACAAAGATATTCCCTTCTCTGTCCGAGCCACCTCTATGCCAAGGAAGTACTTTAGATTGCCCAAGCCTTTTACCTCAAACTCCTTGCTCAGACACCCCTTCACTCTATTTCCTCCTCATCATCTCCAGTGATGATGATATCATCAACATACACTACAAGAATGGCGATCTTCTTATCAGTGTGCCTATAGAACACCGTGTGATCACCATTACATTGGCCATACCCCATATTCCAAACATCTCGTCTGAACCTATATATCAAACCATGCCCTCAGCGATTGCTTCAGACCATACAAGGATTTCTTCAGCTTGCATACCTTCCCCGTAGTCTGTTCTGTGCCAAAACCTGGTGGTATCTCCATGTATACCTATTCTTTCAAGTCACCATGTAAGAAGGCATTCTTGACATCTAAGTGGTGCAATTTCCACCCAAAGTTTACAGCACACGAGACCAATACCCTTACTGTGTTCATCTTTGCAACTACAGCAAATGTCTCATCATAGTCAATTCCATAAGTTTGACTATATCCTCTGGCGACCAATCTAGCCTTATACCATTCCACTTTGCCCCCAGGATTCTGCTTCACGGTAAAAATCCACTTACAACTCACTACTTTCTTTTTTGCCGGCAATGTGGTTAGCACCCATGTCTTTTTTTTAGTGCTTCTAACTCTTCTATCATCGATTCACGCCACTTCGGCTCTTGCTTTGCAGCCTTCCGATCCTTAGGGATAGACACAATTTGTAGAGAGGCAGCAAACGCATTATATGAAGGTGACAAAGCCTTGTAAGACACAAAATTGCCAATATCAAGGTCATCACAAGCATCATCTTTTGGCAGAGCCTCCTTGATGCGGAGCATCCTATGGACATCACCATGTCAAGAGTCCATTTGGCAAGTGACACATGCCACATCTACTTCACATACATAAAGGTGAATCATCTCCTTTACACGTGTCCACTTGTACCCTTTGAGGATGGTATAGTACTTGACCCCTCTCTCGTGTGCATACATAGGTGTGAGTGAAGCTACACATTCATCGAGGAGGAGTCCAAGCTCAGGAGAACAACTACACCATCCAAGAGGGAAGCCTGGAAGCGGAGAAGGAACCGACCGAGAAGAAGGCAGAAGCTCCCACACGACCCCGTGCGCACGGGCCTTCCCAACCCCGTGCCCACAGGCCTCCCATGCTACACCGTCCTGAAGACCCCGTGTGCACGGGCGTGTACCGTGCCCACAGGACCCCCGTGTCCACGGGCCTCACAGACCCCGTTGCGCACAGGCTACTGCGTCAGGTCGCTGGAGACCCCGTGCGCACGGGCTCCACTTACCCTGTGCACACGGGGGCCCCTGTGTGTTGTTGTTGGGCTTTGCCCATGTATTCCCATTTCGTCCCTCCTTACCCTTTCATCCCTTGGACCTATATATACTACACCTCCTCCTCCATTTAGACTTAGCTAAGAATAGATCTAGACATTAGAGCTTAGCTCATGTATCTCCCCTTGTGGGATTCCTCTTGAGAGAGAGAATACTCCATTGGAGTTCAAGGCCTCCATTGGAGAAGATCCTTAGGGATTCATCAAGACCTCATCTCCTTCATAGGATTTGGGATGAAATTTACCATGTATCTTTGTTTCCCTTTGATTATTCTTGTACCTTGTGAATCTCATGTGTTCGTTGGTCTAGTGGATGTGTGATTGGACTTGTTCTTGAGTGTTCCTCTTGTGATTTCCCCTCTTGTTCTTCGTGTTCTTTGTGGATCCCCCCTCCAATTCGTGAAAGATCTCCACTTAGGGTCTCCACCCTACAACACTTCCTTGCTACCTCACCCTTCCTTGCCGCTTCACGTGTAGGTTTTCGCAACGCAAATAGGCAGCTCCACTGTGTCAGATGAGCTTGCCTCACTGCCTTGCTACTCCCCCTGCACTTGTGGTTGCCGTCGAGGGTACACCAGGGTATTCGCCTGCCATCAATTCCGAACAGGAACCTGGAGAGCACCAATCTTAAGTGTATCAACATTTGGCTCGACATGAGCCTGCACATCATCATCATTGAGGATACTAACCGGAATTGTACACACTATTGGTTGAACCTGAGCCTGCACATCATTATCAGTGTTAATGTCCACAGAATCACCATGAGTATGAGACACATCCTTCTCCCCCTCTTGACCATCATGCACAGGGTGTAGGTGGTCAAGCTCTGCAAATAGCAGACTGAGATCAGTCGGCTCACCATAGAATGGCTCATGATGAAAATATGCCCTAGAGGCAATAATAAAATGGTTATTATTATATTTCCTTAATCATGATAAAGGTTTATTATTCATGCTAGAATTGTATTGACCAGAAACTTAAATACGTGTGTGAATACATAAACAAATACCGTGTCCCTAGTAAGCCTCTACTAGACTAGCTCATTGATCAAAGATGGTTAAGGTTTCCTAACCATAGACATGTGTTGTCATTTGATAACGGGATCACATCATTAGGAGAATGATGTGATGGACAAGACCCATCCGTTAGCTTAGCATATGATCGTTCAGTTTGTTGCTATTGCTTTCTTCATGTCAAATACATATTCCTTCGACTATGAGATTATGCAACTCCCGGATACCGGAGGAATACCTTGTGTGCTATCAAACATCACAACGTAACTGGGTGATCATAAATATGATCTACAGGCATCTCCGAAGGTGTTTGCTGAGTTGGCATAGATCGAGATTAGGATTTATCACTCCGAGTATCGGAGAGGTATCTCTGGGCCCTCTCGGTAATACACATCATAAGAAGCCTTGCAAGCAAAGTGACTAATGAGTTAGTTACAGGATGATGTATTACGGAACAAGTAAAGAGACTTGCCGGTAACGAGATTGAACTAGGTATGAAGATATCGATGATCGAATCTCGGGCAAGTAACATACTGATGGACAAAGGGAATTACGTATGTTATCATAACAGTTCGACCGATAAAGATCTTCATAGAATATGTAGGAGTCAATATGGGCATCCAGGTTCCGCTATTGGTTATTGACCGGAGAGGTGTCTCGGTCATGTCTACATAGTTCTCGAACCCGTAGGGTCTGCACGCTTAACGTTCATTGACGATATAGTGTTATATGAGTTATATGATTTGGTGACCGAATGTTGTTCGGAGTCCCGGATGAGATCACTGACATGACGAGGAGTCTCAAAATGGTCGAGAGGTAAAGATTGATATATAGGACGATGGTATTCGGACACCGGAAGAGTTTCATGATGCACCGGGTAGTCATCGGGTCACCAGAAGGGGTTCCGGACAACCCCGGTAGGTGTTATAGGCCTAATGGGCCAAGGGAGGGACATACCAGCCCACAGGGGGCTGGTGCACCCCTCTCCCAGGCAGACCGACCCTAGGGAAGGAAAGGGGGGAGGGCTAGCCCCTCCTGCCTCCCCCTTCCCATGGGAGAAAGGAAAGGGGGGGCGCCTCCCTCCCCTACCTTTCCCTCGCACCTAAACATGGCAGGGGGGCACCACTTGGGAGGAGACCCCAAGTAGGATTCGGCCTACTTGGGGCACCCTCCTGGCTGCTCCCTCCTCGCCCCACCCATATATATGTGGGAGGGGGGTGCCTAGCACACCAGAACATTATCTTAGCCGTGTGCGGCGCCCCCCCTCCACCGTTTACACCCCCGGTCATATTTTCGTAGTGCTTAGGGAAGCCCTGCGGAGATAGCTTCACCATCACCGTCACCACGCCGTCGTGCTGCCGGAACTCATCCACTACCTTGCCGTCTTACTAGATCAAGAAGGCGGAGGACGTCACCGAGCTGAACATGTGCAGAACGCGGAGGTGCCGTACGTTCGGTACTTGATCGGTTGGAGCGCGAAGAAGTTCGACTGCATCAACCGCATTATCAAACGCTTCCGCTTACGGTCTACGAGGGTACGTAGACACACTCTCCCCTCTCGTTGCTATGCATCTCCATGGATAGATCTTGCATGTGCGTAGAATTTTTTTTGTTTTCCATGCAACGTTTCCCAACAGTGGCATCCGAGCCAGGTCTATGCGTAGATGATATGAACGAGTAGAACACAAAGAGTTGTGGGCGGTGATAGTCATACTGCTTACCACCAACGTCTTATTTTTATTCGGCGGTATTGTGGGATGAAGCGGCCCGGACCAACCTTACATGTCCACGCACATGAGACCGGTTCCACCGACAGACATGCAACTAGTTTTGCATAAAGGTGGCTGGCGGGTGTCTGTTTCTCCTACTTTAGTTGAATCGAATTTGACTACGGTCGATCCTTGAAGAAGGTTAAAACAGCAAACTTGATAAATCACCGTTGTGGTTTTTTCCGTAGGTAAGATCGGTTCTTGCTAGAAGCCCGTAGCAGCCACGTAAAACTTGCAACAACAAAGTAGAGGATGTCTAACTTGTTTTTGCAGGGCATGTTGTGATGTGATATGGTCAAGATGTGATGTGATATATGTTGATGTATGAGATGATCATGTTTTGTAATATCGACAACCGGCAGGAGCCTTAGGGTTGTCTCTTTATTGTATGAAATGCAAGCGCCATGTAATTGCTTTACTTTATCGCTATGCGTTGGCAATAGTTGTAGAAGCAATAGTTGGCGAGACGACCCCGACGCAACGATGGAGATCAAGGTGTCGAGCCGGTGATGATGGAAATCATGACGATGCTTTGGTGATGGAGATCAAAAGCACAAGATGATGATGGCCATATCATGTCACATATTTTGATTGCATGTGATGTTTATCTTTTATGCATCTTATTTTGCTTAGAACGGTGGTAGCATTATAAGATGATCCCTTCACTAAATTTCAAGATAAAAGTGTTCTCCCCGAGTATGCACCGTTGCCAAAGTTCGTCGTTTCGAAGCACCACGTGATGATTGGGTGTGATAGACTCTACGTTCACATACAATGGGTGTAAGACAGTTTTGCACATGCAGAATACTTGGGTTAAACTTGACGAGCCTAGCATGTACAGACATGGCCTCGGAACACTGGAGACCGAAAGGTCGAACATGAGTCATATAGTAGATATGATCAACATAGAGATGTTCACCATTGATGACTACCCCATCTCACGTGATGCTCGGACATGGGTTAGTTGATTTGGATCATGTATCACTTAGATAACTTGAGGGATGTTAATTTAAGTGGGAGTTCATTTGTAATTTGATAAATTGAACTTAAATTTATCATGAATTTAGTCTTAATAGTTTTGCATATCTATGTTGTAGATCAATAGCTCGCGATATAGCTCCTCTATATTTTTGATATGTTCCTAAAGAAAACTAAGTTGAAAGTTGATAGTAGAAATTATGCGGACTGGGTCCGTGATCTAAGGATTATCCTCATTGATGCACAGAATTATGTCCTTGATGCACCGCTAGGTGACAGACCTGTTGCAGGAGCAGATGCAGACGTTATGAATGTTTGGCAAGCTCAATATGATGACTACTTGATAGTTTAGTGCGCCATGCTTTACGGCTTAGAACCGGGACTTCAAAAATGTTTTGAACGCCACGGAGCATATGAAATGTTCCAAGAGCTGAAATTGGTATTTCAGACTCATGCCCATGTCGAGAGGTATGAGACCTCAGACAAGTACTTTGCCTACAAGATGGAGGAGAATAGCTCAGCCAGTGAGCATGTGCTCAGAATGTCTGGGTACTACAATCGCTTGAATCAAGTGGGAGTTAATCTTCAGATAAGATAGTGATTGACAGAGTTCTCTAGTCACTATCACCAAGCTACTAGAACTTCGTGATGAATTATAATATGCAAGGGATGACGAAAACAATTCCCGGGCTCTTCGTGATGCTTAAATCGGCGAAGGTAGAAATCAAGAAAGAGCATCAAGTGTTGATGGTTAACAAGACCACTAGTTTCAAGAAAAAGGGCAAGGGAAAGAAAGGGAACTTCAAGAAAAATGGCAAGCAAGTTGCCACTCCCGGGAAGAAGCCCAAAGCTAGACCCAAGCCTGAAACTGAGTGCTTCTACTGCAAAGGGAATGGTCACTGGAAGCAGAACTGCCCAAATACTTGGCGGATAAGAAGGATGGCAAAGTGAACAAAAGTATATTTGATATACATGTTATTGATGTGTACCTTACTAGTGTTCGTAGTAGCCCCTGGGTATTTGATACCGGTTCAGTTGCTAAGATTAGTAACTCGAAACAGGAGTTGCAGAATAAATAGAGACTAGTTAAGGGCGAGGTGACGATGTGTGTTGGAAATGATTCCAAGGTTGATACGATCACCATCGCACACTCCCTCTACCTTCGGGATTAGTGTTGAACCTAAATAAATGAATTTGATGTTTGCGTTGAGCATGAATATGATTTGATCATGTTTATTGCAATACGATTATTCATTTAAGTCAGAGAATAACTGTTATTCTGTTTACATGAATAAAACCTTCTATGGTCATACACCCAATATAAATGGTTTATTGAATCTCGATCGTAGTGATACACATATTCATAATATTGATGCCAAAAGATACAAAGTTGATAATGATAGTGCAACATACTTGTGGCACTGCCGTTTAGGTCATATTGGTGTAAAGCGCATAAAGAAACTCCATGCAGATGGACTTTTGGAGTCACTTGATTATGAATCATTTGATACTTGCGAACCATGCCTCATGGGCAAGATGACTAAAACTCCGTTCTCCGGAACAATGGAGCGAGCTAATGACTTATTGGAAATAATACATACCGATGTATGCGGTCCGATAAGTGTTGAAGCACGCGGTGGGTATCATTATTTTCTCACCTTCACAGATGATTTGAGTAGGTATGGGTATATCTACTTGATGAAACACAAGTCTGAAACGTTTGAAAAGATCAAAGAATTTTAGAGTGAAGTGGAGAATCATCGTAACAAGAAATTAAAGTTTCTACGATCTGATCGCGGAGGCGAATATTTGAGTTACGAGTTTGGCCTTCATTTAGAACAATGTGGAATTGTTTCACAACTCACGCCACCTGGAACACCACAGCGTAATGGTGTGTCCGAACGTCTTAACCGTACTTTATTAAGATATGGTGCGTTTTATGATGTCTCTTACCGATTTACCACTATCATTTTGGGGTTATGCATTAGAGACAGCTGCATTCACATTAAATAGGGCACCGTCTAAATCCGTTGAGACGATACCGTATGAACTGTGGTTTGGCAAGAAACCTAAGCTGTCATTTCTTAAAAAAATTGGGGATGCGACGCTTATGTCAAAAGGCTTCAGCCTGATAAGCTCGAATCCAAAGCAGGGAAGTGCATCTTCATAGGATACCCGAAAGAGACTATTAGGTATATCTTCTACCACAGATCCGAAGGCAAAATCTTTGTTGCTAAGAATGGGTCCTTTCTAGAGAAGGAGTTTCTCTCGAAAGAAATGAGTGGGAGGAAAGTAGAACTTGATGAGGTAGTTGTACCTTCTCTCGAATTGGAAAGTAGCACACCAAGGAAAAACGTTTCTGTGATGCCTACACCAACTAGAGAGGAAGCTAATGATGATGATCATGAAACTTCAGATCAAGTTACTACTAAATTTCGTAGGTCGACCAGAACACGTTCCGCACTAGAGTGGACCACAACAACGAACCTACGAACTATGAAGAAGCTATGATGAGCCCAAATTCCGACAGATGGCTTGAGGCCATGAAATCTGAGATAGGATCCATGTATGAGAACAAAGTTTGGGCTTTGGTGGACTTACCCGATGATCGGCAAGCCATAGAGAATAAATGGATCTTCAAGAAGAAGACCGACGCTGATGGTAATGTTACTATCTACAAAGCTCGACTTGTCACAAAAGGTTTTCGACAAGTTCAAGGGGTTGACTACGATGAGACTTTCTCACTCGTAGCGATGCTTAAGTCCGTCCGAATCATGTTAGCAATTGCCGCATTTTATAATTATGAAATCTGGTAAATGGATGTCAAAACTGCATTCCTTAATGGATATCTGAAAGAAGAGTTGTATATGATGCAACCAGAAGGTTTTTTTTATCCTAAAGGCGCTAACAAAGTGTGCAAGCTCCAGTGATCCATCTATGGACTGGTGCAAGCATTTAGGAGTTGGAATATACGCTTTGATGAGGTGATTAAAGCATATGGTTTTATACAGACTTACGGTGAAGCCTGTATTTACAAGAAAGTGAGTGGGAGCTCTGTAGCATTTCTGATATTATATGTGGATGACATATTGTTGATTGGAAATGATATAGAATTTCTGGATATCATAAAAGGATATTTGAATAAGAATTTTTCAATGTAAGACCTTGGTGAAGCTGCTTACATATTGGGTATCAAGATCTATAGAGATAGATCGAGACGCTTGATAAGACTTTCAATGAGTACATACCTTGACAAGATTTTGAAGAAGTTCAAAATGGATCAGTCGAAGAAGGAGTTCTTGGCTGTATTGTAAGGTGTGAAGTTGAGTAAGACTCAAATCCCGACCACGGCAGAAGATAGAGAGAGAATGAAAGTCATTCCCTATGCCTCAGCCATAGGTTCTATAAAGTACGCCATGCTGTGTACTGATAACCCACAAGTATAGGGGATCGCAACAGTTTTCGAGGGTAGAGTATTCAACCCAAATTTATAGATTCGACACAAGGGGAGCCAAATAATATTTGCAAGTATTAGCAGCTAAGTTGTCAATTCAACCACACCTGGAGATTAATTATCTGCAACAAAGTGATCAGTAGCAAAGTAGTATGATAGTTTTGATAGTAGTAGCAACAGCAATAGTAACAGTAACAGTGATAGCAATGATTTTGTAGCAAGTGCAATAGTAACAATAGCAGTAGTAACTTAGGAAGATCAATATGTAGGAAAATCATAGGCATTGGATCGGCAATTTGTTAGATGATATTCATCATGTGACAGTCATAACCTAGGGCGATGCGGCACTAGCTTCAGTTCATAAATATAATGTAGGCATGTATTCCGTAAATAGTCATACGTGCTTATGGAAAGAACTTGCATGACATCTTTTATCCTACCCTCCCGTGGCAGCGGGGTCCATATTGGAAACTAAGGGATATTAAGGCCTCCTTTTAATAGAGAACCGGAACAAAGCATTAACACACGGTGAATACATGAACTCCTCAAACTACGGTCATCACCGGGAAGTGTCCCGACTATTGTCACTCCGGGGTTGCCGGATCATAACACGTAGTAGGTGACTATAACTTGCAAGATCGGATCTAGAACATGGATATAACAGTGATAACATAAACGGTTCAGATCTGAATTCATGGCA
Organism: Thinopyrum elongatum; assembly: GCA_011799875.1. Taxonomy (NCBI): domain Eukaryota; kingdom Viridiplantae; phylum Streptophyta; class Magnoliopsida; order Poales; family Poaceae; genus Thinopyrum; species Thinopyrum elongatum. Next base: position 414,782,111 of record CM022301.1, read on the forward strand.
CCCGGGCCCAAAGTGTCAAGCATTAAGCGTAGCAAAGTCATAGCAACATCAATCTCAGAACATAATGGATACTAGGGATCAAGCCCTAACAAAACTAACTCGATTACATGATGAATCTCATCCAACTCCTCACCGACCAGTGAGCCTATGAAGGAATTACTCACTCCCGGTGGGGAGCATCATGGAATTGGCGATGGCGAAGGGTTGGTGATAACAAATACCGAAGATCCCCCTCTCCGGAGCCCCCAAATGGACTCCAGATCTGGCCTCCCGATGAAGAACAGGAGGTGGCGGCGGCTCCATCTTGCGGAACGTGATAATTCTTTCTCCTTTATTTTTTCTGGAAAAATAGGATTTTATAGCGTCGGTTTCAGGGTCTGCGGGGCCACCAGGTGGGGACAACCCACCTGGGCGCGCCTGGAGGGGGGTGCGCTCTGGTGGGTTGTGCCCACCCAGGTGCCCCCCTCCGGTGGTTCTTGGCTCCAGTATTTTTCTTTTATTGTATAAAAATTCATTGCAAAGTTTTGTTCCATTCCGAGAACTTTTATTTCTGCACAAAAACAACACCATGGTAGTTCTGCTGAAAACAGCGTCAATCCGGGTTAGTTTCATTCAAATCATGCAAATAGAGTCCAAAACAAGAGGAAAAGCGTTAGGAAAAGTAGATACAACGGAGACGTATCAACTCCCCCAAGCTTAAACCTTTGCTTGTCCTCAAGCAATTCAGTTGATAAACTGAAAGTGAAAAAGAAAATCTTTTACGAACTCTTTTGCTCTTGTTTGCATAAATAAGCTTAAGTAGCACCCAGGTTTTCAGCAAAGATTATAACTAACCATGTCGACAATAACTATTAAAGATTATATTAACTCATATCAATGACATAATCAGCTAGTGAGCAATAATAAGATATCTCAAACAACAACACATTATCAAAACAACCATGATATAATATGACAATAGTGGTATCTCGCTAGCCCTTTCTGAGACCGCAAAACATAAATGCAGAGCACCTCCAAAGTCTGAACATCGACTAAACATTGTAATTCATGGTAGAAAAGATCCAGTCATGATGCACCCAACATTAGCTATACACAATGCATGAGCATGACAACAGTGCTCTCAGGTTCTGGCGCTTATTTGAGGAGGTGATGACACAACATAAAAGTAAATAGATAGTCCCTTCGCAGAGGGAAGCAGTGATTTGCAGAGGTGCCAGAGCTCAAATTTTAAAACAGAGGTAAATGAAATTTTGAGAGATGCACCCTTCTTGTTTACTTCGCGACCATCAGTTATCGGTATCTTCCATGCTAAACACATTAGTGGCGGTTCCCAAGCGATAAAAGTAAAGGTTTACTCCCCCTCCACCAACAGTCACACTCCACGGCTTGTCCGAAACAATGGGTGTCGTCCATACCAACAACAGTCCCGGGGGAGTTTTGTTTAATTATTTGCATTTGCATTTTGAGTTTGGGACTAGGATTCCCTATTAACGCCCCTCTCGTGCAAGGACGAGTGAATAAACCCTCATCATGAGAATAACCCGCTTAGCATGGAAGATACTGACTACCTCCTGTCGCTCTATGAACAATCCAAGCACATAAAAAGGATAATTATTTGGAGTTTTTAGAGGTGGCACATGCAAATTTACTTAGGACGGTAGGGTAATACTGTATATAGGTAGGTATGGTGGACTCATCTGGAATAACTTAGGTTTCAGGTTTATGATGCACAAGCAGAATTCCCACTTAGTACAGGCGAAGGCTAGCAAATAGGTTGGGAAGCGGCCAGCTAGAGAGCAACAATGGTCATGAACATGCGTTATGCATAAGTAACATTGGATACTAGCATGAGTAGGATATGAACACCATGAACATAAATATCATAGAGGCTATGTTGGTTTTGATTCAACTACATGCATGAACATGTGCCAAGTCAAGCCACTCGAACATTCAGAGGAGGATACCATATCATCATACTACATCACAATCATTTTAACTCAATGTTGACATCCAAGATAAATCATTATCCACTCCTAGCTACTTACGCATGGCATGAGAAACTATAATATCTAATTGTCATTGCAAACATGTTTGATCATAATGAGCTGAATCATGGATACTAGGTTAAGCATATTTACAAAAACAGAACAAGTCGAGTTCATACCCGTTTCTCTCTGCCACGGCCAGTTCATCGAATATCGTCATTATTGCCTTTCACTTGCACGACCGAACGATATGAAAATAATAATAGTGCAAGAGAGCCGTGGACTAAGCTGGTATGACTCAATAAAAAGAGAAGAAATTCAGAGAAATACACTGAAATATTTTTGGAGTTTTTGGTTTTTTCTTGAACAAGCAAAATAAAAGAAAAGGGAAAAGCAAAAACGAGAAAAACTATTTACACGGGAAAGCTCCCAACAAGCAAAAGAAGAAAAAAAGGAAATCTTTTTGGGTTTTCTTTTTAAATACTACAACAAATTACACTAGAAAGAAAAATCAAAAATAAGCAGGAAATATGTTTTTGGATTTCCTCAAAGTTTTTCAAACACACAAAAAGAATGCGAGAAATAAATCTAACATGGATAATACAATGAAAAAGTGTGACACCGATAACTGGAATGAAATGTGTGAACATGAATGTAATGTCGGTGGAAATACGTACTCGCCCAAGCTTAGGTTTTTGGCCTAACTTGGTAATCACCATCAGTAGCCTGCATAATGGTCGGACTGATAGCTCACGGAGGCTCTCGGTGCAGATGCCTCAGCTCGCCGTGCAGCCACAACCGCGGCGTTATGTGCTCGGGCCTCGCTCTCAAGAACATAATATCTCCCCTTACTGTGAACATCAAAGAGAGCAGGTGCAGGCAAATATGTGTCCACAACGGAACTTTTATTAAACAAAAGGTTATAAGTGAAATTATGGGGTTCACCACTAAGGATCTTATGACGTTTCATAGCATCAAAGTCTAAGTACTGCATGGGTAAAATAGGGTCATAAGGCCAAGGTGAAACACCCAGCTCTCGTGCTAAGCGTGTGGCATAGATTCCACCATAAAAATATCCACTACCAGCATTGTGTTGCAACCTGCGTGCAACAATCGCTCCAAGGTTAAAACTTTTATCACTAGTGAGAGCGGTGCGTATGAGGCTCAAGTCTGGAGCACAAAGTGTGCTACAATCTTGCTTACCTACAATACATTTTCCATTAGATAATGCAAAGTACTGGATTGCGGGAAAATGAATGCTCTTTATTCTACCCTGAGTCACTCTTCTAGTTTCACCATAGCAAAGACTAGTCAAGAATATCTCAAACTCAGATCTTGGTGGTTCGTCAAGCGAACCCCAGAATGGGATTTTGCAATAGTGGGCAAATCTCTCTAGAGATATAGTAAATGGATTTTCATACAGTTTAAATGACACCCTAGACTCACGGGGATGGAATTTAAATCCTTTGGTAAATGATTCAGTGAGAGTGAGGTGTTGGTTGCACTTATCTGAAATGTAGGGACCGAGCTCGGTATTGTGAACATATTGCTCAAATTCTTCCTTGATGCCCACGCGCACCATATAATCATCACATGGCCATAAGCATGTTTTGGTGGCGGCATCTCGTATGGAACTTTCACTTGGTTCAACATAAGACCGACGAGCGGAGTTGCTACTAGAAGATGCCTCCGAGGATCTCCTCCTCGAAGAACTCCTTCCAAAGAGGTTCATCATATTCACATACAATTTTCTGAAAATTTTTGGGTCACAAAAATTTGTTAACAAAACTTCACAAGATTGAAAGCAACTACTCATAGGGATGCATAGAGGCCATATCAAGCATTCAAACTACTTAGAACTCTAATAACTCAACATGCAAGCTCATCTACAGCAGCACCAAGAGTAACTAATTATTCAAAATATAAACCACTAAAGCAAAAACTAATTGGACCAACGAAGGAGTAACATACCAAGCAACAATCCCCCGAAACAGTTTCGGAAACGGAGCTTCGAGCAAAGAGATCGAAATCCGCGGGTTCGGGAGCAAGAACACGAGAAAGAGAGCAATGGTGATTTGTTTCTGGAGGTAGGTGATGATGTGGGATGAAGAGATACGTGAGGGCGCCCACGTGGGGACCATAACCCACCAGGGCGCGCCTGGGGGTCCTGGCGCGCCCAGGTGGGTTGTGCCCACCTGGAGCACCTCCCTCTGATGTTATTTGCACCAAAAATTCTTAAATATTCGGAAAAAAATCGTATTAAATTTTCATGGCATTCTGAGAACGTTTATTTTTGGGTCATTTTTTATTGCATGGAAAATTCAGAAAACAGACAAAACATGGCATTTTATTTTATTTAACTAATAAAAACAGAAAACAAAAGGTAGGGACAGAAGGTAGTGCTTACTAAATTCATCAACTTCATACCTCTCAAAAATGATCAATTAATAAGGTTGATCAAGTCTTATTAACAACCACTTTCGATTAGCATGAAATCAAAGAACTTTCGTAAATCACTAAGTTACCTCAACGGGGATATGAATGTCCCCAACAATAAGCATTTCATATTTCTTTTTAACAGTAGGTAGAGGTAGTCGGAAACTTCCAATAGTGATTGTCGGAGATTTTTCAATAACATTAATACCATTCACTTGGAATTGTTTCTTCGGAAAGTGCACCGTATGCTCATTACCATTGATATGAAAAGTGACCTTGCTTTTATTGCAATCAATAACAGTCACTGCGGTATTCAAGAATGGTCTACCAAGGATAATCGACATGTTGTCATCCTCGGGCATCTCAAGTATAACAAAGTTAGTCAAAATAGTAACATTAGCAACAACAACGGGCACATCCTCACAAATACCGATAGGTATGGCAGTTGATTTGTCAGCCATTTGCAAAGATATTTCAATAGGTGTGAGTTTATTCAAATCAAGTCTTTTATATAAAGAGAAAGGCATAACACTAACACCAGCTCCCAAATCACACAAAGCAATTTTCACATAATTTCTTTTGATAGAGCAAGGTATAGTTGGTATTCCCGGATCTCCAAGTTTTTCAGGTACTCCACCTTTAAAAGTATAATTAGCAAGCATGGTGGAGATTTCAGCTTCTGGTATTTTTCTCTTATTGGTGATGATGTCTTTCATGTACTTTGCATAGGGAGGCATTTTTAAGATATCAGTCAAGCGAGTACGCAAAAAGACTGGCCTCAACATTTCAGCAAAGCGTTCAAATTCTTCATCATCTTTCTTCTTAGTTAACTTAGGTGGAAAGGGCATAGGTTTTTGAACCCATGGTTCTCTTTCCTTGCCATGTTTTCTAGCAACAACGTCTCTTTTATCATATCTTTTATTCTTGGGTTGTGGGTTATCAAGATCAACTACTGGTTCTATCTCAACATCATTGTCTGGTTCTTTACTATTTGTTTGACTATCCTTATGAACCTCATCATTATCTTTTTCATTATCAGAAGGTGAGTGCTCACTACCAGATTGAGTTTCAGCATCAGAGATAGAAACTTCATTATCATTATCAGGAGGTTTTTCTAATTCAGGTTCACTAGAGGCATGCAAAATCCTATCATTTTTCTTCTTCTTTTTCTTTTTAGAAGGACTAGGTACATCAGTGTCAACTCTTTGAGAGTCTTGTTCAATTCTTTTTGGGTGTCCCTCGGGATAAAGTGGTTCCTGAGTCATTCTACCTCCTCTAGTCATTACTCTAACAGCATGATCATTGATATTATTATTCATTTCATCAAGCAACTCTTTTTGAGATTTAGCAACTTGTTCTAATTGAGTTTGAACCATAGAAGCATGCTTTCCCACACATCTAACATCATTTGAGATTCTAAATAACAAGTCACTCAAACGAGCAATCATATCAGAATTGTATTTCAATTGTTTCATAACATTTGCATTGAAGTGATCTTGCTTTCTAATGTAATTATCAAACTCATAAAGGCATTGACTAGGATGTTTATTATAAGGAATATCACCTTCATCGAACTTTAGTAAAGAATTTACCTCTACCACCTTAGGTGGTGGTGGTGTTTCAAGCCCATGTATTTCTTCGATAGGTGGTAAATTTTTAACATCCTCTGCTTTAGTACCTTTTTCCTTCATGGATTTCTTTGCCTCTTGCATATCTTCTGGACTGAGATATAAGATACCCCCCTTCTTTGGAGTAGGTTTAAGTGGTGGTTCGGGAAGAGTCCAATCATCATAATTTTTCAATATGTTATTCAATAATTCTTCAGCTTGCCCAATAGTTCGTTCCCTGAAAACACAACTAGCACAACTATCTAGGAAATCCCTAGAAGCATCGGTTAGTCCATTATAGAAGATATCAAGTATTTCATTTTTCTTAAGAGGATGATCAGGCAAAGCATTAAGCAATTGGAGAAGCCTCCCCCAAGCTTGTGGGAGACTCTCTTCTTCAATTTGCACAAAGTTAAATATTTCCTGTAAGGCAGCTTGTTTCTTATGAGCAGGAACATATTTTTCAGAGAAGTAATAAATCATATCCTGGGGACTAGGCACACAACCAGGAGCAAGAGTACTGTACCAAGCTTTAGCATCACCCTTTAATGAGAACGGAAATAATTTGAGGATATAATAGTAACGAATCTTCTCATCATGAGCAAATAGGGTGGCTATATCATTCAACTTAGTAAGGTGTGCCACAACAGTTTCAGTTTCATAACCATGGAAAGGATCAGATTCAACCAGATTAATTAACTCTGGGTCGACAGAGAATTCATAATCCTTATCATCAACACAGATAGGTGAAGTAGCAAACTGAGGATCACATTTCATTCTAGCATTCAAAGTCTTTTCTTTATATTTGCATAATAATTTTTTCAGACCATCTCTATCCTTACAAGCAAGAATGTCTCTAGTTGTCTCCTCATCCATAACATAACCTTCAGGTACTTTAGGCAATTCATATCTAGGAGAACTAGGACTAATAGGTGATTCAAGATTTTCAGTTTCAAGATCTTCATCAGTTTCAACAATCTCATGCTGTCTTACTCTAGCAATTTGTTCATCAAGAAATTCACCTAGTGGCACATTATCATCAAGCAAGGTACTAGCATCATCATGAGTAGCATCATCAATAACTTGCGACATATCAGAATTGATAGCATGTGGTGGTGTTGCAAGTCTACTTATAACAGAAGATGAATCTAAAGCGGGGCTGGATGGCAGTTCTGTAACACCCCATGTAATTAGCCATAGTGATCACCCTTAGTTAATGCCATGTTAACAAGATTAACAGTGTCTAATCATCATTTGCATCATATTGCATTTCAAACTCCTAGTTCAAACTTCAATTAAATTCAAAGTGGAAAATAAAAGTTGTTCAAAACAGAAACTAAAATGTTCATTAAATAACAAATAATTCAGAGACAATTCTAAAATTGTATCCAACATTTAATAAACTAATTAAGTGACTCTAACAGCAACAAAACAGAAGTGTTTAATCCAATTATAATTTAATAAAATCCAAATGAAATCATATGGATTCAAAACCTTTTTATAACAGTGCTAGATATTTCACTGTAATTAATGGGCTAACTCTTGTATTTTACAAAACTATGTATGGGCCCACACATTTTGCAAAACAGAAAAGAAAACTGAAAACAAAAGAAAAACAGAGAAGAGAAAAGAAAGAAGAGGAAAAAGGCCCGCAGCGGCTGGGCCTTAGTCAACCAGCCGGCCCAGCCCATCCCGCAGCGTCTCCCACCTCGCACTGCTCACCCGCGGCCACTGTCAAGCGCTCAGCACGCGCACGCTCGCACGCACCCGGCCCCCCTGCTCGCCTGCTCGACACCGCGCGCCACGCTCACCGTGGATAAGGGCGAGCCCAGCGACCCTCTGGCGCCCCCCTCGCTCATTCGCCCCGCGCACCTCTCCCTCTTTGTCCCCCCAGATCCCGAACGCCACCGCCGACATGGCTCCGACATAGCCGCGGCCACCATCTCCCGTTCGCCCCGCCGATGCGTCCTACAGCTCCGCCTCGTTCGTCTGCTTCGACTGCGCCTCGTCATCGAGCTCGGGAACGACCGCACGCTCGGGATCGACCTCGCCTCTCCTTCTTGGTCGCCGGTGCCTGCCGTCGTCTCCGTCGACCTCTGCTGCTCCTAAGCTCACACGGGCCTTTCTTGGCCGCTCGGTGAGCTCCTCTCTCCATCCATTACTTCTTTCCGCGACCGCATTTGTCCCTAGCCCGCTCGCCGCCATTGCCGTGCCTCTGCCTCCGCCGACGTGCTCGTGGCCATGCCATCGCTGCCCGTCGAGCTCAAGCGAGCTCGGGATCGTGCTCAGCACGTCCGTGTGGACCCGTGACACTCCTCCCCATGCTCTGTCAAGCCCCGTAGCGCCATTGCCTCGCTCGTGCCCGATACGCGCCGCCGCGTAGCTCATCGCTGGCGCTGTTCCGGCGACCATTGGGCCCCGTGCCGCTGCCCATTTTGCTCGCCGCAGCCCGTAGAGCCTCCCTAGCGCTTTGCCTCGCCCGTTTGCTCGCCGTAGCAACTGACCTGAGCACCACCCGAAGCACCTCGCCGCCGGCGAGCTCGTAGCGCTCAGCCCCGGCAACCGTAGCCCCTCGCACCATCGCCATTCGATGCGGCGTCGTCCCGCCGTTCGAACGCATCCAGGCACGCTCCTCCCAGTGCCTTGTGGACGGATCCCGACCGTCTCCCGTGCCGCTCCGCCGCTGGAGAGGTCGCCGGCGTCGCTCCGGCCGCCGTGCTGACCTGGCACTGGTGGGCCCCGCCCCTGAGTCACTGACTGCGGGCCCCGCGGGCCCCCTTTGACCTGTTGACTTGGGTCAACTGCTGACTGGGCTGGCCCTGTGTCACTGACATGTGGGTCCTGCCCATTTAAACGAATTTAAGTAAATAAATAATTAGTTAATTAGTTAATTAGCTAATTAAGTCACTAAACACCCACTGACTGCTGGGCCCCACTCGCTAATTAGGTTAGTTAGGTTAAATTAACTCTGTTTAGTTAGCTCAGTCAATGACATGTGGGTCCCACTGGACCCACCTGTCAGGTTTGACTGGTCAACCGACCAGTTGACCTGCTGATGTCACACCTACGTCATGCTGACGTCATCATCACTATTCTGGATAATTCGAATTTAAATAAATAATTAAATAATTTAGAAAATGTTTAAATCTTTAGAAAATCATACTCCCCCCGTTCCTTAATATAGGGTGTATAGTTTTTGGCACGAAAATTAAAGAACGCATGTGGAGGGAAAATTTCACAAGTTTTGGGCGAGATTACACCTAACTAATTGACATGAGAAAATAGAGGAGCTTGCCTAATATAAGGAAATGTAATCAAATCCCTAAAAACATTATCCATACGAGTGGAGCAACGCAATACACCTTATATTTCGGATTTTTTCTCAAAAATCTATACACCTTATATCAAGGAACGGAGGGAGTATAAAATAAACCATAGCTCGGATGAAAAAACTTTATACATGAAAATCGCTCAGAACGACGAGACGAATCCGAATGTGTGGTCCGTTCATCTGTCAGATGCCCCTAACTACCTGAACATAGAACTTTTAGACTGATTTCGATAAATGAATAGTGCTCAACTTTAATTAAATAAATCCAAATAAATTCCTAAATTAACTAAATCATCTAGTTAGGCAGTAGAACACATCTGTATATCATTTAGGCATGTCATGCATATTGTTTGCATTTTTGCCGTGAAGTTATTGTTTCTTTCCCCCTCCTTCTCTCTCGATAGACGCCGAGACCGACGCCGACACAGCAGAGTACGACTACGCTCCGGACGAGCAGCCTTCCGATGACCAGCCCCTCTCAGCAGAGCTTCCAGGCAAGCCCCCCCCCTTGATCACTCCGATATCGCCCATTCCATTCTCTCATGCTTGCATTAGATTTTGCTACTGTAATTGATTGCTCCTATTCTGATGCATAGCCTGCTTTGTAACCTGCTTATTGCTACCTTACCTACCTATTTCAAACTGCTTAGTATAGGTTGGTTAGTGATCCATCAGTGACCCCCTTTGTCCTTGTTGCCTCTGCTTCATCATCGACGACTTGATCAACGTGATCAACGACCAGAGACCGACACCTCACTTCACCCCCTTTGTTGTACGACTCTGCATAGCTACTATCGAGTGCCGAGGGTGATACCTCGTAACGCACTCCTGATGATAACTCTGCAGTGTAGCTATTTTGTCGTGGTCATCGAGGGTGATTCCTCCTTAACCACTCCCGATACGACTCTGTCGTGCAACCCCTCAAGTGTGAACCTCGAGTGTGATTCCTCCTACGTTCACCTTGCTGATTTCATCGAGTGGAATCCGCCGAGGGTGATTCCTCGGGGTTTCCCCCTTGATGTTATGACCACACTGTTACTTTGACCTTTGTCACAGGCGGGTCGACCCTGATGGGTACCCGCGGGGAACTTATGCAGTCGGGTTTGCTAGGAGGGCACCCGAGAGAGATATTGTGGCGGAGCATCAGAAACTCTGATCATCTCCGCGAGTTATTAAATACACCTAACGGATTTGGGTAATTGATCTGAGTTGGCCAATGGCCTATACGCACTACCACCACGCGGGATTATGGTTTATGGGGCCCTCTACATCGTACGTTTCTCCCGAAAGCTCATTAGACATCACAGTTCACTGTGCGGGCTGATTGTTGGGGTTGGGCTGGATACTTCACTGACGAGTTCAGTGTCGCGCCAGCTCCCCGGCCAGTCTCGCAACGCGCAGGAGTGCCCGGGGTGATGGCCCAAGACCCCTGGGTGCATAGGTTAGTCCGGCGTGTTGACCTCTCTGCTGAGCCTAGGTAGGGCGCTGCTTCGTGTCGATCTCCCGAGGTCAGGCATTACCTAGCAAGTGTGTCCGGCCAGAGGTGATCGAGCGTGTTGGGTAACAGTAGTGCACCCCTGCAGGGAAGTGATCTATTCGAATAGCCGTGTCCACGGTAACAGGACGCTCAATTTGGTATCCCGATCTATTACTTGAACAGGATACTTTTTTAATTAATTGAAGCTCCGGGATCGCTTCCTCGCAGGGAGTCGAGGAAGGATCTCTAGGCTTTGCCTCAACATGCTTGCTTAATAAAATGCTTATCTGTACTCTTCTAATTGCTGCAAGATGGTGGCTTCGTGAAGATGCTAGTCTTCGATAGGACTAGGTCTTCTCTCTATTCTGGCATTTCGGCAGCCCAATCCACATATACAGCCTTTCTTTGATAATGTTGCATATGTAGTGTAGATCCTTGCTTGCTGAGAACTTCGGATGAGTACTCATGGTTGCTTTGCTACTTCTTTTTCCCCCATACCCCTTTTGATGTTACCTCAGACGATGGAGCCCAGGAGCCAGATGTCCCCGGAGGAGCTTACTACCAGGAGGGTCCAGACGGCACATACTACTGGATTGAGCCAGCTGACCAGGAGTAGGATCAGAGGGTCCCACGCAGGAGGCCTTCGCCTTTCGATCTAGAGTCATTGTTTGTGCTAGCCTTCTTAAGGCAACCTTGACTAACTAAGTCTGTACCCAGATATTAATTGTATGACTGACTTATGTTTTCGGATCCTCGTGATCTCTGGTCTGTAATATTCATGGATCTCCGTTTATTTGTGTTAGAGTTGTGTTGTGATATCTTCCCGTGAGTCCCTATGCTTGATCGTGCATGTTTGCGTGTATGATTAGTGCACGATTGAGTCGGGGGCGTCACAAGTTCCTTACCTCCCGTTGTTTTAGAGGGGGAAAATCTTTGTCTTAGCATCCTTCAGATTCTTCATAGTGATAATTTGATAATAATCCCAAGTGACTCAACAAATATAGCTACGCTCCCCGGCAATAGCGCCGGAAAAAGGTCTTGATAACCCACAAGTATAGGGGATCGCAACAGTTTTCGAGGGTAGAGTATTCAACCCAAATTTATAGATTCGACACAAGGGAGCCAAAGAATATTTGCAAGTATTAGCAGCTGAGTTGTTAATTCAACAACACCTGGAGATTAATTATCTACAACAAAGTGATCAGTAGCAAAGTAGTATGATAGTTTTGATAGTAGTAGCAACAGCAATAGTAACAGTAACAGTGATAGCAATGATTTTGTAGCAAGTGCAATAGTAACAATAGCAGTAGTAACTTAGCAAGATCAATATGTAGGAAAATCGTAGGCATTGGATCGGCAATTTGTTGGATGATATTCATCATGTGACAGTCATAACCTAGGGCGATGCGACACTAGCTTCAGTTCATAAATATAATGTAGGCATGTATTCCGTAAATAGTCATACGTGCTTATGGAAAGAACTTGCATGACATCTTTTATCCTACCCTCCCGTGGCAGCGGGGTCCATATTGGAAACTAAGGGATATTAAGGCCTCCTTTTAATAGAGAACCGGAACAAAGCATTAACACATGGTGAATACATGAACTCCTCAAACTACGGTCATCACCGGGAAGTGTCCCGACTATTGTCACTCCGGGGTTGCCGGATCATAACACGTAGTAGGTGACTATAACTTGCAAGATCGGATCTAGAACATGGATATAACGGTGAGAACATAAACGGTTCAGATCTGAATTCATGGCACCCGGGCCCAAAATGTCAAGCATTAAGCGTAGCAAAGTCATAGCAACATCAATCTCAAAACATAATGGATACTAGGGATAAAGCCCTAACAAAACTAACTCAATTACATAATGAATCTCATCCAACTCCTCACCCACCAGCGAGCCTACGAAGGAATTACTCACTCCCGGTGGGGAGCATCATGGAATTGGCGATGGAGAAGGGTTGGTGATGACGAATACCGAAGATCCCCCTCTCCGGAGCCCCCAAACCGACTCCAGATCTGGCCTCCCGATGAAGAACAGGAGGTGGCGGCGGCTCCATCTTGCGGAACGTGATAATTCTTTCTCCTTTATTTTTTCTGGAAAAATAGGATTTTATAGCATCGGTTTCAGGGTCTGCGGGGCCACCAGGTGGGGACAACCCACCTGGGCGCGCCTAGAGGGGGGGCGCCCTGGTGGGTTGTGGCCACCCAGGTGCCCCCCTCCGGTGGTTCTTGGCTCCAGTATTTTTCGTTTATTGTATAAAAATTCCTCGCAAAGTTTCGTTCCATTCCGAGAACTTTTATTTCTGCACAAAAACAACACCATGGTAGTTCAGCTGAAAATAGCATCAGTCCGGATTAGTTTCATTCAAATCATGCAAATTATAGTCTAAAACAAGAGGAAAAGCGTTAGGAAAAGTAGATACGACAAAGACGTATCATGTACCAGACCTGTTGTGTGCCTTGCCATGAGTATGGCAAGGGGGTACAATAGTAATCCAGGAGTGGATCACTGGACAGCGGTCAAAATTATCCTTAGGTACTTAAAAAGGACCAAGGAAATGTTTCTCAGTTTTGGAGATGATAAAGAGTTCGTCATAAAGGGTTACGTCGATGCAAGCTTTGACACTGATCCAGATGACTCTGAGTATCAATCTGGATACGTATTGAACGTGGGAGCAATTAGCTAGAGTAGCTCCATGCAGAGCATTGTAGACATAGAAATTCGCAATAGACATACGAATCTGAATGTTGCAGACCCGTTGACTAAAAACCTCTCTCACAAGCAAAACATGATCACACCTTAGTACTCTTTGGGTATTAATCACATGGCGATGTGAACTAGATTATTGACTCTAGTAAACTCTTTGGGTGTTGGTCACATGGTGATGTGAACTATCGGTGTTAATCACATGGCGATGTGAACTAGATTATTGACTCTAGTAAACTCTTTGGGTGTTGGTCACATGGCGATGTGAACTATTGGTGTTAATCGCATGGCAATGTGAACTAGATTATTGACTCTAGTGCAAGTGGGAGACTGATGGAAATATGCCCTAGAGGCAATAATAAAATGGTTATTATTATATTTCCTTAATCATGATAAAGGTTTATTATTCATGCTAGAATTGTATTAACCGGAAACTTAAATACATGTGTGAATACATAAACAAATACCGTGTCCCTAGTAAGCCTCTACTAGACTAGCTCGTTGATCAAAGATGGTTAAGGTTTCCTAACCATAGACATGTGTTGTCATTTGATAACGGGATCACATCATTAGGAGAATGATGTGATGGACAAGACCCATCCGTTAGCTTAGCATATGATCATTCAGTTTATTGCTATAGCTTTCTTCATGTCAAATACATATTCCTTCGACTATGAGATTATGCAACTCCCGGATACCAGAGGAATACCTTGTGTGCTATCAAACATCACAACCTAACTGGGTGATCATAAATATGCTCTACAGGTATCTCCGAAGGTGTTTGTTGAGTTGGCATAGATCGAGATTAGGATTTATCACTCCGAGTATCGGAGAGGTATCTCTGGGCCCTCTCGGTAATACACATCATAAGAAGCCTTGCAAGCAAAGTGACTAATGAGTTAGTTACAGGATGATGTATTACAGAACGAGTAAAGAGACTTGCCGGTAACGAGATTGAACTAGGTATGAAGATACCGATGATCGAATCTCGGGCAAGTAACATACCGATGGACAAAGGGAATTACGTATGTTGTCATAACGGTTCGACCGATAAAGATCTTCATAGAATATGTAGGAGCCAATATGGGCATCCAGGTTCTGCTATTGGTTATTGACCGGAGAGGTGTCTCGGTCATGTCTATATAGTTCTCGAACCCGTAGGGTTCGCACGCTTAACGTTCGTTGACGATATAGTGTTATATGAGTTATATGATTTGGTGACTGAATGTTGTTCAGAGTTTCGGATGAGATCACGGACATGACGAGGAGTCTCGAAATGGTTGAGAGGTAAAGATTGATATATAGGATGATAGTATTCGGACACCGGAAGAGTTTCGGGATGCACCGGGTAGTCATCGGGTCACCGGAAGGGGTTCTGGACATCCCCGATAGGTGTTATGGGCCTAATGGGCCAAGGGAGGGATAGACCAGCCCACAGGGGGCTGGTGCGCCCCTCTCCCTGGCAAGCCGAACCTAGGGAAGGAAAGGGGGGAGGGCTAGCCCCTCCTGCCTTCCCCTTCTCATGGGATAAAGGAGGGGGGGGGGGGGGGGCGCCTCCCTCCCCTGCCTTTCCCTCGCAGCTAAACATGGCAGGGGGGCGCCACTTGGGAGGAGACCCCAAGTAGGATTCGGCCTACTTGGGGCGCCCTCTTGGCTGCTCCCTCCTACCCCCACCTATATATATGTGGGAGGGGGTGCCTAGCACACAAGAACATTGTCTTAGCCGTGTGCGGCGCCCCCTCCACCGTTTACACCCCCGGTCATATTTTCATAGTGCTTAGGCGAAGCCCTGCGGAGATAGCTTCACCATCACCGTCACCATGCCGTCGTGCTGCCGAAACTCATCCACTACCTCGCCGTCTTGCTGGATCAAGAAGGCGGAGGACGTCACTGAGCTGAACGTGTGCTGAACGAGGAGGTGTCGTACGTTCGATACTTGATCGGTTGGAGCGCAAAGAAGTTCGACTACATCAACCGCATTATCAAATGCTTCTGCTTACGATCTACGAGGGTACTTAGACACACTCTCCCCTCTCATTGCTATGCATCTCCATGGATAGATCTTGCGTGTGCGTAGAAATTTTTTTGTTTTCCATGCAATGTTTCCCAACAGCTCAGACTCCCTGAAGGTAACATCCATACCTACGAACCTGCGTTTTTCAGAGGGACACCAACATTTATACCATTGCTGACTAAACGAGTATCCCAGAAAGACACACTTCACTGCCCAAGGATCAAGCTTTCCAACAGACGGTTGGTGATCGCGAACAAAGCAGGTACTGCCAAACAACTTTGGGGGAACAATAAACTTATTATCTCCAACGAGCAACTCAGAGGGAGATTTCATGCCTAGTATCCTGGAAGGTGTCGGGTTGATCAAGTATGTGGCTGTCATAACTGCATCATCCCACAAGAACTTAGGCACATTCATGGTAAACATCAACGACCGAGCAACCTCAAGAATACGACGATTCTTCCTTTCGGCCATTCCATTCTGAGGGGGGTGTCCGGACATGAAGTTTGATGTAGAATCCCTTGGTCAGCCATGAAAGCCCCAAGACTGTTGTTCACATACTCTGTGCCATTGTCAGTCCTGAGCACCTTAACCTGCAGCTGAAACTGGTTCTTTACAAGAGAATGGAAGTTCTGAAAATAGCTAAACACCTCATCCTTGTGACGCATCAAGTAAATCCAAGTCATACGAGAATAGCAGTCAATAAAGGTAGCAAAATACTTCTTCCCATTCATTGACACCACGAGGCTAGTCCATACATCCGAATGAATAAGCATAGAAGGAGATATGCTCCTGAGCCCCTTACTCACATATGAGGCTCGTGTGTGTTTTGCATATTCGCAAGCATCACATGTCAACTTTCCCTTGCCTATTCCACACATAACATATATAATATTCTACTCATCTTATCAAAAGATACATGCCCCATCCTACATTGATGGATCATCGCCCGCTTCTCCTTGTCCTCCATGGTCGCAACACACACCAAGTTTGGCTACACCTCCTGGTCCATGTACCAGAGCCCCCTATGCCTGGTGCCAGTCCCAATCGTCTGGCTCGTCAGTCGCTCCTGAATCAAGCAACCGAACTTATCAAGGATCACACAATAGTCTATTTGATGAACGAGAGCACTGAAAGAGACCAAATTGACAGGAAAGGCTGGCACATGTAAAACTGGCGATAAGGAAATGGTCGGAGTGCACTTTACTGTACCAACCGCTATGACAGGCTATTTTGTGCCATCAACCATTTGTATAGTGCATGTGTGAGAGGGAGGATGCTTATTGTAAGACTCGAACACGCAGGATTTACTAGCAACATGCTTAGATTCTCCAGAGTTAAGAACCCACTCTAGAGCACTCTCCTTAGTAGCAAGAGATGCTCGTTTCGGATTACCTTCATCAGTGGAGGCCCAGTGAGCAAAGTCTCCATAGACAGCATCATCTACATCTTTGCCTTTGGACGTCCCAGTGTCTCCTGCAACGGCCATGTGAGCCCTCTGACCCCCTGAGTGTCCTGAGTAGCCACCTCTGCCTCTAGCAGCCTGGCCCCATGAGGTCTCTGAGTATCCACCTATGCCTCTAGCAGCCTGGCCCCATGAGGTCTCTGAGTATCCACCTCTGCCTCTAGTACTTCTGCCTCTGCTTGTTCCCCCTCTGTTATATCCCTTGCCTCTACCACGAGTTGGACATTCTCTCTTCCAATGACCTACCTCCTCACAGATATGACATTTGGTGGGATCTCCCCACTCCATGTGCTCGGTGACTGCAAAGGTCGAAGCTGACACAACCTTCACGTCTGCATGCTCAAGAGATAGGTGCACCTCCTCTTGAGTCATCGCTGCAATAGCCTCGGGAATGGTAGGCAGACTAGGTTGGTGCAACAGAGAAGCCTTCCTTCCATCAAAGAAACCTTTGAGGCCAGCCAAAAAATTCAGCACACACCTACGTGTCATCCACTTGTGCCCTGACTCGATTGAAGCCACATCATAGATTTACAGGGGATCACAGTTATCCTGGTTAGCCCACAGAGCCTGCAGTTCTGCCACGTATGTCTTCACTAACATGCCATCGTCTTGGCACAGCAACCTAATCTTATCCTCAATCTGAGCAATGAGCATGACATTGCACTTGTCAGAGTATTGGGTGGACATAATCTTCCATATCTCAGCAGGTGTGGATATCCCCTTGATATGTCTCCAACATATCTATAATTTATGAAGTATTCATGCCATGTTTACAACAATTTTACATGGTTTTGGTGCACTTTTATATGCCTTTTATATGATTTTCATGGACTAACATATTGACCTAGTGCCCAGTTCCAGCTATTGTTTTCTGCTTGTTTTTGGTTTTCCAGAAAATCCCTATCAAATGAAGTCCAAATGCAACAAAACTTTTTGACGAATTTTTCTGGAAGGAAAGGGACCCAGGAAGCTTCAGGAGAGTACCAAAAGGACCCCATGAGGCACTTGGGCGCGCCCAGGGGGTGGCCGTGCACAAGTACCTTGTGGGCCCTATGTGGCCCCTCTTCGCGTGATTCCAACTCTAAAAATTCCTATAAATACCAAACCCCCCGAAATTTAACCTAGAACTTCGACTTCGCCGCCGCAAGCCTCTGTACCTCCGCGATCTCATCTAGAGCCCTTTTTTGGCACCCTACCGGAGGAATAAATCATCACCGGAGGCCATCTTCATCATCCTGGCGGTCTCCATGATGAGGAGGGAGTAGTTCACCCTAGGGGCTGAGGGTATGTACCAGTAGCTATGTGTTTGATCTCTCTCTCTCTCTCTCGTGTTCTTGATTTGGCATGATCTTGATGTACCACGAGCTTTGTTAATATAGTTGGATCATATGGTGTTTCTCCCTCTTTATCTTGTTGTGATGAATTGAGTTTTTACCTTTGAGGTTTCACTATTATCGAATTGAATACTTTGGATTTGAGAACACTTGATGTAAGTCTTGCATGTGGATACCCGTGGTGACAATGGGGTGTTCTATTGATTCACTTGATATGTGTTTTGGCAATCAACTTGCGGATTCCCACTGTGACATTGGGGTAACCTATGCATAGGGATTGATGCATGTTTTCTTCCTACTTTCTCCGGTAGAAACTTTGGGGCACTCTTTGAAGTTCTTTGTGTTGGATTGAATATTATGAATCTGAAGTTGTTTGATGCGCATCGAATAATCATATCACAGATACTTGTGGTGACATTTGTGTATCTAGGTGACATTAGAGTTGGTTGATGCGTATCATATGGTGTTATTTTAGTATGAACTCTAGGGTTTTTTGTGACACTTATAGGGATGGCTCAATAGATTGATCGGAAAAGATAAATTTGAGGTGGTTTCGTACCCTACAACAATTTCATCTTATGTTCTCCACTAGATAAGAACTTTGGAGTGATTCTTTGTCGCAAGTTGAGGAATTGTTATATGATTCAATTATATTAGCACTGTTGAGAGATTGCACTAGTGAAAGTATGAACCCTAGGCCTTGTTTTCAAGCATTGCAATACCGTTTGTGCTCCATTTTATCACTTGCTACCTTGCTCTTTCTATATTTTCAGATTACAAAAACCTATATCTACTATCCATACTACACTTGTATCACCATCTCTTCGCGGAACTAGTGCACCTATACAATTTGCCATTGTATTGGGTGTGTTGGGGACACAAGAGATTTCTTGTATTTGGTTGCAGGGTTGTATGAGAGAGACCATCTTCATCCTACGCCTCCCATGGATTGATAAACCTTAGGTCATCCACTTGAGGGAAAATTGCTATTGTCCTACAAAACTCTACGCTTGGAGGCCCAACATGAGTCTACAAGAATAAGTTGTGTAGTAGACATCAAGCTCTTTTCTGGCGTCGTTGCCGAGGAGGTGAGTGTTTGAAGGTATATCTTTAGATCTTGCAATTGAATCTTGTAGTTTTTTGTTTATCACTAGTTTGGTTTATAAAATAAAACTAAAAAAATGGAATTGAGGTTGACTCATATTATTCATCTTTATAATGTCTTTCTTGAAAATGATGGATCAGAAATATGTGCTCAATTGATAGAAGAAGAATTCAATAAAATGTTTGGCATAAAATCCATGAATGATAAGCTTGATTGCAATGTTGCTAGTATGAATTCTTTGAATATCCATGATGCTAGTGAGATGCAAAGCCATAAGCTTGGGGATGCTATGTTTGATGAAGATGATCTTTTTAGTCCCCCTACTTTGAATGATCAAATTTGTTATGATGATCGCATGCCTCCTATTTATGATGATTGCAGTACTTACGAAAGTGGGTTTGAAAGAGTGTCAACTTTATATAATATTTATCCCACTATCTGAAGGGTGCTGAATCTTATTATAATGATAAAAGTGGGTTTGGAGAGGTCATGACTTTATTTAGTAATGATTCCACTATCTTGGAAGAGGCTTCAGTTGACTATGATGAGAACAAAGTTGCTACTTATGATGATTTGTGATGGTACT
Source organism: Thinopyrum elongatum (assembly GCA_011799875.1). Classification (NCBI taxonomy): domain Eukaryota; kingdom Viridiplantae; phylum Streptophyta; class Magnoliopsida; order Poales; family Poaceae; genus Thinopyrum; species Thinopyrum elongatum. Next base: position 414,802,169 of record CM022301.1, read on the forward strand.
TATGTCATAAAAAGTAGTGATTATATCTATAAAACATGTCATAATTATGAGTACCCTTTTACTGAACATTACTCTTTTAATGTGGAAACAATTTATAGTATTCGAGTTTCATATGATACTCCCACTCTTATTCATGAGAATAAATTTGCTTATGAGGAGAGTAATAAATTTTCTATGCTTGTGGATCATGAAAAGAATGCTCTATGTGATAGTTATATTGTTGAATTCATTCATGATGCTACTAAAAATTATTTTGAGAGAGGAACATATGCTTTTACATATCTCAATAATATCAAGTTTCCTATCTATGTGTTGAAAGTTTTGAAGTTATGCTTGTTTTGCCTTCCTATGCTAGTTGATTCTTCCTCCCATAAGTTGTTTGCTCATAGAATCCCTATGCATAGGAAGCGGGTTAGGCTTAAATGTGCTAGTCATGTGCTTCATGATGCTCCCGTTATGCTTCAATTCTTTACTTTTATGCGAGCATCATTGAAATCATCATGCCTAGCTAAAAAGGCATTAAAGAAAAGTGCTTGTTGGGAGACAACCTAATATTTACTCCTACGGTTTTTGTGTGTTCACATGATTAAGATACTGTAATCATGTTTGATAGCTTTTGTTTCAATAAAGTGCCAAGTGAAGCCTTTGGGATAGTGTGGATGATAGTCGATTTGATTCTGTGCAAAAACAGAAAGTTTTGCGTCCAGTGCAGAAAATCCTATAAATTACTGGAACGTGATCTTGGTCTGAAATTTTTGCACATGATTGATATACAAATTTCCTATGTTATCCTAATTGTTCAGAATTTTTAGAGTTGTAGAAGTATGGTCATTGTTCAGATCATTACAGATTGTTCTGTTTTTGACAGATTCTATTTTGACGAAAAAGGGTTTCCCCCGCTTTATAAATAAAGCAACCATCACCAAACAAGCCGATACAAACACACACCCCACACTAACACAACACACACACCCAAGGCTAGATACAAGGACGATGAAAACAGCAACACCACCCCAAACTACTCCAAGCAAACATCAGATGAAACCATTAGCACTACTATGAAATCGTCGGGGCCCTCAACCATGGAAGAGCCACCGCGACGAGGAGAAGCCATGCATGACGAACAATGGGCTCCAAGGCGGTGCCTTCAGGAAGGGAACGACATGAGTTCGCCACCACCGCCCAATCCAAGGATTAGGGTTTCCCCCGGAGCACCACGGTGACAAGTGAGATACCGCGACGATGCCTTCAAGAAGGGGACGACGCTGGAACGCCGGCGCCGCCGACCTGACAAGACAGAGCGGATTTTCACCCCGACCAACACTCACCATCCCAAATTGGGGTACGGACAACCCCACCACCACCATTGAATGACACACCCCGACCACCATGCCGCCCACACGACCATGGTGACCGGACAGCGCCCGAGCCGCGTGCTCCGCCCACGAGCACCTCGGCTACCACCAGCAGGGCCGCCGCCCAAGCATCCGAGCTGAACCATCGTCCATGGACACACCGTACTGACGCGACCAACCGGAAAGGGGCAGAAGACCCTTCCACCCCAAAGCGGACACCTTGGCAGGGTTGGTGGCCACGGTGGCTAGATCTGGGACAGGGAACTCCGGCAGCCACACGATGCAGCCGCCAGATGCAATGGGGGGGGGGAACCCTGCCCCCTACCCAAAGTCCAGTGCCACCTTAGGCAAGCCCACCCGTGCACCAACACCGCACCATGGAACCACCCCTACCTGTCGAGCCCGTATATGAATCCGTAGAGGAGGAGGAAGCTCACTCGAGTAAGCCGCAGACGACCACGCGCTGGAGCAAGTCCTGTCGTTGCCGCGAGCAGACCGGCCGACCACGGGCTGCAGCCACGCCACTGCAAGCCACCACCATGCAGAGCCTAGGAGGATATCCACTGCCTCCCTGCAAAGCCCAACACCGCAGGGGACCAAATCCGCGAAGATCTGGCCGGGGGCGCGCCGGCCCGCCACCGCCCGATCTGGCCCTACTGCAGCCACCGCGCCGCAAACGCCCACCGCGTCACCGCCGTGCCACCACCAGGGGCCTCCAACGCCATCTTGATCGAGCGCCGCCGTGCCGCTAACCCTTGCCATAGGCCAGCACCCCCGCACGCGAAGTCGTCCTGCACCGGCCATGTACCACAGGCGGAGGGGAGAAGAAGGCCCCGCCGCCGCCCCAGCTGGCCGGGCTTCGCCCGGTGGCCCTGTCGGCCGACGGCGAGGGAGGTGGGCAGAGGAGGGGGAGGAGGCAGCGATTTAGGGTTCCCCTCGGGGCGCTCAAGGGAGCGCCACGAGAGGGAAGGGGGGAATTGGCTCTTAAATTTAACACCCCACCATCAATTTTGTTTTTAATGCATAGTTTGCTTGTTTTATAGTTTCTATGGCTTATATTGGTCAATATAAATTGTTGAAATGTTATAGTATAGTAGGCATTATGTGAAACAATTATGAATCTTGTCTTGATAGTACCAAAGTGAATGATTTATCCATTATCATACTAACCAATCTCACGAAGTTCCGTTAAGTTTTGTGTGATTGAAGTTTTCAAGTTTTGGGTGAGATATCGATATGAGGAGAATAAGGAGTGGCAATACCCTAAGCTTGGGGATTCCCATGGCACCCCAAGGTAATATTCAAGTAATACCCAAGCAACTAAGCTTGGGTATGCCCCGGAAGGCATCCCCTCTTTCGTCTTCAACATTATCCGTAACCTTACTTGGAGCTATATTTTTATTCGTCACATGATATGTTTCTTGCCTGGAGCATCATTTTATTTTCGTTGGATTTGCTTGATATTATTTATAATAATGTTTTGTATCTTTATTTCAATAGAAGTGTCAAGTATAGCCTTTACCATGCTCAATTTGCAAGTATATGAGTTGTTGTTTCAAAACAATAAGTTTTTCGTTCTTGTTTAAATTCTCTAGAAAAGTCAGAATGTGATAAAATCTTGAAAATTTGACACAATAAGCTATGATAAATTTTCTATAGTTTGGTAAATTTTCATATTTTTTAGTTAAATAAGTATGGATCTTGCTTCATCCTTTACAAACAGTCATGTTTAGACAGATTGCTATTATGATTGCATTGTTTGCATATGTTTGCTTGTTTCTATTTGAGGATAGGAGTATTAAATATTCAGAGGCATTTAGTATGCAATGTTTAATTATAATTTTAGTAATTTGTTACAGTAGAGAATGATAAGGTTTTGCATTGATTTGTACTAACTTACACTACTGCAGGATGCTGCTAACGCGACACTACAATCAGAGACCCTTCGACGAAACTATGTGCGATGCATTAATCATAAACGGTAATGTAAAAAAACCGTCAAAAAAGATGCAAAACATTTACGATGGCGGATACATCAAACACGGTTTAGATTTTAGTTGTGTGTGTGATGCGGGGCATACGGTTCAGTTCAATGAACTATTTGCGATGCGGAAGAAGAACAGAAATGGGCAGCCAAATGAAGGCGTGTGCGATATACGGCATACAGTTCAGTCGGATTAACTGTTTGTGATGAGGCGGAACAACAAAAACGGGCAGCCAGATGAAGGTGTGTGCGATTGAAGGCATACACTTCAGACGGATGAACTGTTTGCGATTAGGCAACACAACAGAAACGGTCAGCCAGATCAACGTGTCTGCGATTGACGGCATACACTTCACACGGATGAACTGTTTGCGATTAGCCACAACAAACAGAAATAGTTAGACAAATCAACATGTGTGCACTAGACGGGCACACATTCTAATTAAAAGAAGCATGCGCGATGGTAATAACGAGCGCGCACGGTTGTTGGAACAAGACGTGTGCTGACATCGCCTATTGCGGTGCACCCTATGGTGCAAACGCCACGTACGCAGCCGAGAAACCGTGCCCACGTTACGCCTTCCGGGAATAGTGCCGCACTTAGAAATTATAGAACTGTCAATAAATTTTGAGCCTGCATCCTGTCACATTCCAAATTACTACCACACTATATTTAATTGCAAACATGTTCGCACCGATCAAAACCTAAATGGTTTCCCACTTAGGAGCGTATTAGTACTCGGTTATAAATACTACTACCCCAAGATGAGTGCACATTCCTCCTCAACTCCTCATCCACAAAAACAAACAAGTCATTCATCGTCGTTCCCTTGCATCTGCCATGGCCAGCGTGAGTTCTGGGTCAAGAGATTACCACCAGGGGGAGGCGAGCATGGAAGCGAAAGCACAAGAGATGTCCCGCCTCGCCGCAAAAGCAGCCGACATGTCCTGCCATGCGGCCGTAGCAGCACAGAGGTCCCGCCGCGCCGCCGAAGCAGCAGAGAGGTCCCGCCGTGCCGTCGATGCAGCAGACTGGTCCGGCCGCGTCGCAGAAGCAGCAGAGATGTCCCGCCGCACCGCGAATGCAGCAGAGATGTCCTCCCGCGCCGCGGCGGCCTGGGAAAATGTCTCGCGGGCAGGTGAGGACTCTCACAGGCGCATGCGTGCTATGCTCGATGACCTGATGGGTCGGATCTCGGACTGGATGAAGCAGCAGGACGAGATGAATGCCTCCTTTGAAAATGCTACCAGCATCATCCGGGGACTAGGGGAGGACAAGGCGAAGCTCCGCACCGAGCACGACCTGCTGAGGGCGAAGATCGCCGGAACGACGAAGCAGCATGAGGAGACCACTGCCTTGTTGCATAGGACCGGCATCATCATCAAGAAACTTATGGACGAGAATGCCATGCTCCGCATCGAGCGCCAAAGGCTGGTGGAGGAATCCGTGGATGCTCTCAAGCAGCGTCTTGAGGACACGAAAGAGATCATCGCCGCTCGCCACGGGAACTAGTCTCCACGGCCTGTAGCAATGCATCAAGAAAGTAGAGATCAGCGAGCCAGATCATTGTCTTCCTTCTTCTTTTGCCCTTGTGTATTTCGGGCGTTGCCGCATGTGTCTTTTTTAATTATCTTCCTAGATATGTAAGACAATTATTATCCACTGTCATCGTACTTATATTCATCATTCTTGCTATAAGTCGCAGTCGATGCTATATAGGTCTGTCGGATCTTACATCAAGATCCGTGCAAAACTTTCTTTTCAGATTTTCTTTTTTCTCTCTTAAATCTCAGTCGAGTGAGACATAGCCATGCCATGAAACAGGGGCTCGGGCGCCATTAATGGAGACGTTGGAAGAGAGGTGGGCGACAGATAGAGGTCAAAGGGTTCTCCTCCCGATGAGCACACGCAGGGGTCTGATCGCACGCCTCCCGTACTCAAATAGCTACCCTGCACGGCACCTCCTAGCCAATAAAAAAAGGGGACGCGTGGCGACATGTAAATGGTAAGTAGAATGCCCATGGTTTCAATAATACTTGTGTTTCTGATTTGTAACATGACAACACTTGTTCCAAAATGACTTTGTTGATTGTTAATGTGTGCGCCTTCGCAAATCGGACAAAAAATTTACCATAGCATGTTGGTGCCATGTCATGACACCATGCCAAGTTTCAAGATTTTCAGGCGAGTTTTGGATTTACGAGAATTTTAGAACCAAGTTTCTTGATGTTTTCGGTCGAGCCAAGATGCCCAGATCTTTGAATTCCATTTCCACTTCTTGCATGGGACCTAGAAATTCGCCCAAGTACACATAAATAATTTTTCAACTAACTTTGGTGCACTGGAGCATGCGCTTGTACTTCAAATTTGAATTATGTGCATTAAATGCCTGGAAATTCAATTAATGTATAAAAAAGGCCAAACAAACCCGGAATAATTCTAAAATTTAGCACGGAACTCCTATTTGGTCTAAGCTGCCTGTGTAAAAAAAAATCAAGGCAGGAGAAGGCAGTGTATGTCGTTTCGCACACGGAGGTGACACGTTCCCTCTCGGAACCACAAGCCTTCTTGAGAGAAGCTCCGGTTTGCAAGAAGCTTATACCAAAGCTTGTCCCAATTCAGCCAAAAAATTTACCATAGCATGTTGGTGCCATGTCATGACACCATGCCAAGTTTTATGATTTTCAGGTGTGTTTTGGATTTACAGGAATTAAAAAACCAAGTTTCTCAATATTTCCGGCCGAGCCACGATGCCCAGATGTTTGAATTTCATTCCCATTTCTTGCATGGGACCTAGAAATTCACCCAAGGACACACATGTGATTTTTCAACCAACTTTGGTGCACTGGAGCATGTGCTTGTAGTTCAAATTTGAATTATGCACATTAAATGCCCAGAAACTCAATTAATGTATAAAAAAGGCCAAATGAACCCGGAATAATTCCAAATTTTAACACGGCACTCATATAGTTCTATGTTGCCTCTGTAAAAAAATCAAGGGGGGGAGGCAGCGTATATCGTTTCGCACATAAAGGTGACACGTCCCCCCTCGGGAACCACGAGTCTTCTTGAGAGAAGCTCCGGTTTACAAGAAGCTTATACCAAAACTTATCCCAATGCGGCCAATTTTTTTACCACATCATGTTGGTGCCATGAAATGACACCATGCCAAGTTTCATGATTTTCAGGCGAGTTTTGAATTTACAGGAATTTAAAAAACCAAGTTTCTCAATGTTACCGGCTGAGCCATGGCGCCTAGATATTTGAATTTCATTCCCATTTATTGCATGGGACCTAGAAATTCACCGAAGGACACACATGTGATTTTTCAACCAACCTTGGTGCACTGGAGTAAGTGCTTGTAGTTCAAATTTGAATTATTCACATTAAATGCCCAGAAACTCAATTAATGCATAAAAGGGCCAAACGAACCTGGAATAATTTCAAATTTAAACATGACACTCATATAGTTCTATGTTTGCTTTATAAAAAAATCAAGAGGGGGGGGGGGTAGCGTATGTCGTTTCGCACACAAAGGTGACACGTTCCCTCTCAAAACCACACACCTTCTTTAGAGAAGCTACAATTTGCAAGAAGCTTATGCCAAAACTTGTCCCAATTCGGCCAATTTTTTTACCACAGCATGCTGGTGCCATGAATTGTCTCCATGCCAAGTTTGATGATTTTCAGGCGAGTTTGGGATTTACAGGAATTTAAAAACCAAGTTTCTCAATGTTTCCGGCCGAGCCACGACGCCCAGATGTTTGAATTTCATTCCCATTCTTGCATGGGACCTATAAATTCACCCAAAGTCACACATGTGATTTTTCAACAAACTTTGGTGCACTAGAGCATGTGCTTATAGTTCAAATTTGAATTATGCACATTAAATGCCTAGAAACTCAATTAATGCATAAAAATGCCAAACGAGCCCGGAATAATTCCAAATTTTAACACGACACTCATGTAGTTGCATGTTCACTGTAGATAAATGTTCTAGCAATTCAAACACCATCCTTTCCCTCTGTAACACCATTTTGTCTTTCAAAACATAATGAAAAAATTAGGTATACCACAAACAGTTTACTAGCAAGAATCGTGTGGGATGCGATATAAAATATCTTGGCGCACCGTCTTGTCTAGCCTACGCAGGAAGCTTCGTCGTCTACAGTCCACTGCCCGCGCTTGAACCACACTTGCGCGCCAGTTTCTCACGGCACCGAGCGAAATTTTTCTGCCACCGCGGAAATATCTATCTCCCCGCCCCTTCCCTCCCACCAAAAGCCACATTTCCACTGTTCCTCCTTGCTTTCCAAGTTCAAACCTTCACTGCTGCTTACTGGCAGCTCAGCCTCCTCACCGACGACCCTTCTTCTTGGAGCGCCGCCTCCTCGCCGGCAACCCTTCTTCTTGCAGCACCGCCTCCTCGCCGCTGAACCTTCTTCTTGCTGCGCGGCCTCCTCGCCGGCGACCCTTCTTCTTGCTGCGTGGCCTCATCGATATGGTCAGGTAATCCACACCCCACCCACACCATCCTCCTCCTTCCCCGTCCCACATGCCCCGACCGACGACGCGACACCTTTCGCCGAAATCACTGGCCCCGTCCTCCAATTAAGCGCCGTCCACAACCATTTTGCACGCAGTATAACATGGAGCTCAGTAGCATCTGGCAGCGGAGAAGCAAATCACGGCCGCACGCGCGGACGAGGTCGCTATGACTGCCATGTGTGCCAACCGCCAGATCTTGGAGGAGCACCTCGTCTTCGAGGCCACCGTCGACACCGCCATGCGGTTGTCTACTTTAAAATACAGTTCATGCTGTTTTCTCGAGGCCACCACCAGTACCTTCTAGTGATTTATCCTCTGTAATGTTAATATGCAATCTGATATTCTGAAATGTAATGTTTAGTTAACAGTTTGGTCCAACAATTGCTACATTTCGTAGTACTGTTCTCAAGCATTCTTTGTTTAGTTAACTGTCTTATCTTCTAGTACATGTTTCTATTCTGCAATGTCGTGCTCAGTTAATTGTTTTGGTTCATTTGGTCTGCTGTCCATTTAACTGTTTGGTTCAATTCTGTAATTTGATTTTCATTTGTTGTGGGTACAATTTTGTATTGTTATGCATGTGAGAAATAAATCGAATTTGGCTGTACTCAATACATATTCTACTGATAGTATGGCAACTCTCAGTTAACCTGATCAAGATCTTCCTTATATGTGTTGCAGGGAAACAATGGGAGACACTGCGGTTTACCATCTAGGTTTGCTCATGCATGGTCCTTTCGCTAATAGCACATTATTGTGCAGTTGCAGGAATCATTCTAATATTTAGGTTTCTTACAATTTGGTCTTGCACATGTAGGTCCTGCTGTCATAGGCTTAGACCCACTGTTCGACCCATTTTACATATGGGGAAATGAGATGTCCATGAATATCAGTCAAGTCAAGAAACTCAAAAAGATTGTTAGGATGAAGAAACTTGCGACGAATAACATCAAGATCTTTGTTTGCACAATGAAGAAGACATCAGTCAACTATAGGATGGTACTAACTCTTTTACCTTGTTTTTATCCCTTGCGCCATTTCAAAATTTATAACAGCGATTTATGCATATCTTTGTTTTCAGTACTTTTCAAAGTAGTTCACCGATGATTACCTCTCAAACCACCTGCATGGTCAAGAGGTGAGGAAGGTATTCATTCAACACCCACGGTACAATATTGAAGTCGTCCTGAAGAGGACGAAGGTTGGGCGGGCAATTATCCATAGCCACTGGCCTAAAGTTGTAAGGACATTCAGCATCATTGAAGGCTCAATATTTGCCTTCCGCTTCTGCAGTTTCCCAGATGAGTTTCATCTGTCTATTTACCGTGTATGATGCTACTTTTCCAAAGGTTTTCGATGTTGCATGTGAAACTTGGTGGTGTTGTGTAATGGCGTAGCTAGCTATATCCCTCTTTGATGTAACTGAGTGCTGAAGCTATCTGATGTAATTCGATTATGAAATCCTGGTTGCCGTTATATGGATATGAAATATCTAGTGTGTTTTATAAGAAATGTCAATTTGATTACTACATGGATTATCAATAATAGGCTAATTACCCTTCTTATTGGGGTTTTCTATTGCAGACGGTTACTCAGACAACACCGTGGGCGATGAACTCAAACAACCCACACGGTTTCTAGAAAGTAGGCGTGTTGGATCAACTAACAATCACACACGGCTTCCGGCAGAGAACTATTTGTGTTAGGCCACCTTGCACAAACGTTTCCACACACAAAACTGTGTGTGATATACATATGAACGGAAACATTTTTCTGGGATTCACCATGTGGGATGTACATACGAACGGAAATGATTGGGGTTCGATGCCTCGCCCGATCACACACGAGATCATTTTGCCCCCGCCTGTGTGGCCGGAGGGCCTATCCCCGACGGTTTCTGGGTTGTGTGGGAAGGACCCCCCTATCGCACACACTCACTAGGTGACGGTTTAAAACTCCATCGCGGAAAGGGGGTAAAAACCATTTGTATAGCACGTCTCTGCACTAGTGTTATCTCATGAGCCCTTGTTGAGTTTTGTGTGGATGAAGTTTTTAAGATTTAGGGAAACCGTTATATGAGAGGAATTAAGGCGACATAAGAGATCAAGCTTAGGGATGCCCAAGGCTCCCCAATTTAATATTCCAAGAAGTCTCAAGTATCTAAGCTTGGGGATGCCCCGGTAGGCATCCCACCTTTCTTCATCAATAATTATCGGTTAGCCTCGGTTGAGCCTAAGTTTTTGCTTCTTCGCATGAGATGTGCTATTCTTGGTGTGTCCTTTTATTTTCACTTTGATTGCTGTTTGAATAAAATCCTTGGATCTGAAACCTTGAATGAGAGAGAGTCCTCACATAGCTACTTAATTGTTTAACTACTCATTTGATCTTCACTTATATCTTTTTGGAGTAGTTTGTCATTTACTCTTGTGCTTCACTTATATCCTATGAGTAAATTGTTGAATGAATTGAATATCATAAATATGAAATTATATGTGCTTCATGATACGTCTCCGTTGTATCTATAATTTTTTTATTATTCCATGCCAATACTATACAACTTTCACATACTTTTGGCAACAATTTATATGATTTTTTGGGACTAACATATTGATCCAGTGCCCAGTGCCAGTTCCTATTTATTGCATGTTTTTGTTTTGCAGAATATCCATATTGAACAAAGTCCAAACACAATAAAAATTTATGGAGAATTATTTTGGAATATATGTGATTTTTGGGAGGTGGAATCAATGCAAACGGAGGCCCACGGCCTCCACTACCCACCAGGGCGTGCCTGGCCCCCCTAGCGCACGGTGGTGCCTTGTGGGCACCCTGAAAGTCAGTTGGGGCTCTTCTTCGGGCGCAAGAAAGATAATTTATGGAAAAATCATGTAAAAATTTCAGCGCAAACGGAGTTATGGATCTCCGGGAATTTAAGAAACGATGAAGGGCCAAAAAACAGGAACGCGAAATAGAAGAGAACAGAGAGACATATCCAATCTCGGAGGGGCTCTCGCCCCTCCGCCACCATGGAAACCATGGACCAGAGGGGGAACTCTCCTCCCATTTAGGGGGGAGGCCAAGGAAGAATAAGAAGGAGGGGGGCTCTCTCCCCCTCTCTCCCGGTGGCGCCGGAACACCGCCAAGGCAATCATCGTGTGACAGCGATCTACTCCAACAACTCCGTCATCTTCACCAAAAACTTCATCACCTTCCCCCATCTATATTCAGTGGTCCACTCTCCCGCAACCCGTTGTACCCTCTACTTGAATATGGTGCTTTATGCTTCATATTATTATCCAATGATATGTTGTCATCCTATGATGCTTGAGTAGATTTTTGTTGTCCTATCAGTAATTGGTGAATTGCTATGATTGGTTTAATTTTCTTGTGGTTATGTTGATGTCCTTTGGTGCCCATCATATGAGAGCGTGTGTGGATCACACCATAGGGTTAGTTGTATGTTGATAGGACTATGCATTGGAGGGTAAGAGTGACGGAAGCTTCTTCCTAACATAGAAATTGATGCATACGGGATTGAAGGGGGACCAATATATATCTTAATGCTATGGTTGGGTTTTACCTTAATGAACGTTAGTAGTTGCGGATGCTTGCTAATAGTTCCAATCATAAGTGCATAGAATTCCAAGTAAGGGACGACATGCTAGCAGTGGCCTCTCCCACATAAAAACTTGCTATCGGTCTAGTAACGTAGTCAATTGCTTAGGGACAATTCCGCAAATCTTACCACTACTAATCCACACTCGCTATACTAATTTAATTGTACTTTAATTAGAACAACACCTACTTTTTATTTTTATGTTCTTTATTATCTTGCGAACTTATCCCTTCATACCTACAAAGTACTTCTAGTTTTATTCTTGCTCTAGGTAAAGCAAACGTTAAGTGTGCATAGATTTGTATCGGTGGTCAATAAAACTTGAGGGAATATTTGTTCTACCTTAGCTCCTCGTTGGGTTCGACACTCTTATTTATCAAAAAAGGCTACAAACAATCCCCTATACTTATGGCTTATCAAGACCTTTTTCTGGCGCCATTGCCAGGGAGCAATAGCGTGGGGTGAATATTCTCATGTGTGCTTGTTTGCTTTATCACTGAGTAGTTTTTATTTTCTGTTCTAAGTTGTTCTCTATCTTTAGTTATGGATATGGAACACGAAATACCAAAAAAAATAGTTGTACTTGCTACTCATGGAGATGGGGAACCTCCTAAAACCCTCGATGCTCGTTATGTTGAAAATATTAAACACTACTTTGGTAATCCTGAGAAAACCCCATTCAACTTGATAATGGGAGACACGTTGGATCAACGTGAATACTTTAGGGATTATCGTTTGACTCAAAAAGGGAAACTATTATGGGATCAAATTGAAATGTTGCAATGGTATGCTTGGAATTTATGCTCGAGATATGATTATACTTGTTGCTCTAGGATGAAGGTTCGACACCTTCCATTTTCATCTGAATTTAATGATAATGAAACCTTGGCTTCTTATGCTAATGGTAGATATGATTACTATGATGTGGAACGAATAGAAGAATTTGTTGCTTTTAAGGGTGCTTATGAAATTGAATCTTTGTTTGAAAAGTATGAATATTTTGATGATGTTGTTTATAGACCTGAAAATTTTGCTATTCTTAAATATTGCTATGAGAATTATGAATACAATGCCGATATTAATGTATTTCTTGAGAAAGTCTCCGCTGTCCAAGAAGAGACTAATATTTTGCAGGAAACTATGGAAGAAGAAATTGATGAAATTATGAGCTCATTAGATGAAAAAGATGAGGAGGAGAGCGAAGAACAAAAGGAGGAAGAGAGGATTAGCTACCCGTGCACGCCTTCTAATGAGAGTAACTCTTTATCCCATACATTGTTTAATGTCCCTTCGTTCTTATCGAAGGATGAATGCTATGATAATTGCTATGATCCCGTTGATTCGTTTGAAATATCCCTTTTTGATGAACTTGATGATTGCTATGCTTGTGGCCATGATGCCAATATCAATTATGCTTATGGAGATGAACTTGCTATAGTTCCTTATGTTAAGAATTAAATTGTTGCTATTGCACCCAAACATGATAGTCCTATTATCTTTTTGAATTCTCCCAACTACACTATATCGGAGAAGTTTGCTTTTATTAAGGATTATATTGATGGGTTGTCTTTTACCGTTGCACATGATGATTTTGATGAATATAATATGCATGTGCTTGCTGCTCCTACCTGCAATTATTATGAGATAGGAACCACATCTCAACCTCTCTATGTTTCCAACACGATAAAATTGCAAGAAACTGCTTATGCTATGTATTGGCCTTTACTTGATGTGCATGAATTGTTTTTTTATGACATGCCGATGCATAGGAAGAGAGTTAGACTTCATCATTGCATGATATATGTTACTTTGTGCTCACTACTAAATTACAAATCATTGCTAATTAAAATTGGCTTTGATATACCTTGAGATCCGGGTGGATCAATTACTTGAGCACTTTATGCCTAGCTTAATGGCTTTAAAGAAAGCGCTACCAGGGAGACAACCCGGAAGTTTTAGAGAGTCATTTTATTCTCTTGTGTGATTTTATAAAGTTTAAAAACAAAAAAATACAGAGGGGAACTTAAAACTTTACAAAAGGAAAAGTGAAAGTGAGAAGGACGAACACCGTTGGAGTGGGGGGTATCCTTGAACTTGTTCATGCCCATGGAAACTTTGTGAATCTCGATTACAGAAACTTTTCAACAAAAATAATTTCCCCTTGTACAAATCCATTGTATTATAAAAATAATGTGCCAAGATTTTCCTTTAGGATGATTAGATTGCTCGTTGGTATGTGCGGTGCAAAAACAGAAACTTTGGCTGTAGTACGTGAATTTACATTTTTAACTAGAACGTCAAAAGTTTCTGAAATTTTTACACAGTACTACTATGCAATTTTTTTAATTTTTCCTAATTTTTTAGAATTTTTGGAGTTACAGAAGTATGGTCAAAGTTCAGATTGCTACAGACTATTCTATTTTTGATGCATTGTTTTGCTTGTTTTGATGGAACTATGGACTTTATCGGTGGTATAAGCCATGGAGAAGTTAGGATACAGTAGGGATAATGCAAAAATAAAATATGAATGGGTTTGCAACAACACTTAAAGTAGTAATTTGCTTTATTATACTAACGGATCTCACGAAGGATTTTGTTAAGTTTTGTGTGGGTGAAATGTTAAAAGATCGAGGAGGTCTCGATATGAGGAGAAGGAGGAGAGGCAAGAGTTCAAGCTTGGGGATGCCCAAGGCACCCCAAGTAAATATCCAAGGAGACTCAAGCATCTAAGCTTGGTGTCGGTGTCAAAACCGGCAGACCTCGGGGTAGGGGGTCCCGAGCTGTGGATCTAGGGTCGATGGGGAACAAGGGACGATGAACACGATGTTTACCCGGGTTCGGGCCCTCTCGAAGAGGTAATACCCTACGTCCTGCTTGATTGTATTGGATGTATAGTATGTTTACAGAGTAGATCTACCTCGAGATTAGCATGAGCTAAACCCTAATGTGATGAGGTGATGAATATAGCTCTAGCCCTAAAGACTACAACCCTTGGTTTATATAGACACCGGTAGGGTTAGGGTTACCGGAGATAGATTACAATAAGGGATAAAGAGATCCTGCGCATTCTTGACTTGGAGGGCACACCACGGCTTCATAGATCTCCCATCACTATACGACTTCTCCAGTCCGGCCCATGTTCAGTGGGCCGGCGCCCCGAGGACCCCTTAGTCCATGACTCCCTCAGTAGCCCCCGAACTTGCCTCCAACGCCAAGGCTTGTATCCGGCATCCGCTAACTCAACAGTATTTGGCTTGCGAGGCAATTTCTTTAGTATGCCTCATTTATGTTCGGAGCCAAGTGATGTCTGGAATCTGAAACGGCAGTTTTACTTAACAACGAAGGCAATAACAAAAAACCATTCAAGTGTAAATGGTGCCTTCATCTGACAACTTTTTCTCTTTCAACAAAGAGTCGCCTCTGGCCATAACGCCAAGCAGTTGGTATTACTCGGGGCGTGGTTCGAGGCCCACCCACGCTTGACACATCTCATCGAGGTGGGGATCGTGCCCCGCCTTTCAAGGGATATGATCAATGATTTCAATTATCCACCCCGCACATAATGTTGCGAGCGTATCGAGAAGTGGAGAAGCCAACGGCGCGAAAAAAGGGACTCGTGGTTTGTTAACAGCCTATAAAGGGGGAGCTATAACAGTCAGCATCCCACACCTTCCTCCACCTTCCACTCACGCAGATCCTCAGAGCTCCAGCGACCCTTTCCTCTGCCTCCACAGCAAATCCCACTCCGTCTCCAACCATGGCCGGATCCGGCGCCAACGGGAAGTGGGAGGCTTCCACCGTCACCGACGGTGATATCATGAAGCTGAATCAGGCCGGCTATTTGTTGGCCGACATTGCCCATCGGGCCCTCGAAGAGGGCCAGATCATCCCTACACCCAAGCCAGGCGAAAGGGTCGTATTCCTCCCTCACTTCCTTAGGGGGCTAGGATTTCCCCTGCACCCCTTTATGCGGGGGCTGATGTTCTTCTACGGGCTAGATTTTCACGATCTAGCCCCCAACTCCCTTCTCCACATCTTGTCCTTTATCATCTTCTGTGAAGCCTTCCTCCGAGTCCAGCCACACTTCGGCCTGTGGCTAAAGGTGTTCAACGTCAAGCCCAAGGTAGTTGGCGGCGAGCAGGCGGACTGTGGCGGGGCCATGATCAGCAAACTGACGCGGGTCGAGTGGTCTAAGGGCCACTTCGTCGATACCGTCAGAATGTGGCAAAAGGAATGGTTCTATATCACCGAGCCATGGGGAGCCAGCTGGGCGGCAGCTCCCGCATTCAGATCTGGACCCCCTACCAGGCTGGCCTCATGGATCAACAAGAGCCCGGACTGGGGATCCACTGATGATTTGAAGGCGCTGTAGAAGCACATCATCAGCGTCATGGAGACCGGCGCGAAGTTGGTCGACGTGATTCAGGTCATGCTCCATCGCCGATTCCTCCCCTGCCAGGAGAGGGCCAATCCAATGTGGGAGTATGACCTCGAAGATCCGGCCACCGTGCCGCACCTCTTCGGCATGACCCACAAGAAAGTGTGGAGTCTACTATTCAAACCACAGAAGGAGTGGCCGGTCGAGGGGGAGGACATTAGCATCGACGCTGCGAACCCTCCGAGGAAGGTGAGCGACACTTGTCTTATCATAAATTCGAATATTAACACCACTCGATTTGATCTGAACCTCTTTATGTGGAATTTGCAGGGCTGGCTTGCCAAGGCCGAGAAGATCAGCGGCCCAGCGCCGCTGCCAGAAGGGCCCCGATTCGAGCAGCTAGAGAAGCTGTTGGTCGTGGTGCCCTACAAGGCGCCCGACAAGAAGGGCAAGAAGATGGAGGTGCTGGAGGCCCGAGAGGGTCTCCGTCGGAAAGCCCGTCCGGATAGCAGGTCCGGAGACACCACGGCCCAGTCCGCACATGAGGGGGACGAGGACGAGGAGGAAAGCGCCTCCTCGCACTAAGAAGAGGGCGGCGTCCAGCGATGTCGAGGAGGTTCAACCTCCTCAGGCCCGGAAGAGACAGTGCTGGCCCAAGCTGGTCCTGTCCGATAGCTCGGACTCCGATAAGGAGTCCGAAGCGTCCGAAAAGGTTCCGGAGAAGGAACCCAGGGTCAAGCCCCAAGCGGCCAGGTACATATTGCGACATTTTTGATTGCTTTATCCTTTTAGTAGTCCCTAGTAGAACATAGATTGATTGTTTTTCTGGTGGTGCACCCCTCCGCGTGGCCACCCCGCCGAGGAGACCTCTTCGGGGACGTCCCTGCCCGTCAAACTGGCGGACAGTGGCTCACGTTCGGCACCTCCTCCAATCCCCGAAGAAGTTGGGGAGGTGGTGTCATGAAAGACCCTCCACCCCGGAACACAGGGGAGGAGGTCGATGTCACCATGGCCGAGGCCGATGCCTCGATCGTTGAAGACCAGGGGGATGCATCCCTCCTGGCTACCGCAGGGAGGGGATCCAGATCATCTGAACCCCTGCCAAATTTGGCTCCCGAGCCCCCAAGGGAGCTAGTACCTTCTTTCGATGGGGAAGGTGCTGGGGGCCCGATGCCCACGCCGAACACCTCCACTCGGGCGGCGGTGGGCTGGCTGGACGCGCTGGCAGAGTTGGTGAACAACTCTGCCATCGTCAATGAGCACCGCACTCTTATGGGTGCGGTTATACAGGGTGTTCGGTCCCTTCATTCCAGACTGAACGACGTTGTTCAAGGCCTGCTAACAGGCTTTGAGGTAAGTCAAGTAATGTTCTTTCCTCATAAATTGGATTTAGTCCTTAGTTTAAGTATGCCATATCTGTAGTAGCCCCCGAGACTCTGCAAGGTTTGCGAAGAAAACCTGCGGAGGATCTCGTTCTACAAGCCATTATCTGAAATTGTGTGAATTTTTAAATGTCACAGGCGTCTTCTCTGGCCGCAACTGCTAATGCTGCGGCACTAGAGGAGATGGATCGAAAGCTCAAGCATTCTGATGAAGAGCTTGACCTTGTCAACAAACGGCTTGACGAGGCACAAGGTAAGCCCTTTGATAAGGTGTACAACTGCTTGATGTCGGATATTGACGATCCGGACTGTATGATGATCCTTTATTGTTATTATCTTGCAGTTGCCGCCGCCAAAGTCGAGGGATTCAGAGAGGCTTTGAAGAAAGCCAAGGCAGAGGTGGCTGCCAAGAAGACGGCCGCTGACAAGGCGGTGGCCGAGCTCGAGCAGGCCAAGCTTGCTGGTGAGCAGCACGAGGCTCGGGTAACCGAGGTGCAAATGGAGCTCTAGGATGCCGTCAAGAAGCTTGAAGCCATTGAGAAGCAATAGGGGGAGCGATCCTCCTAGCTTTCCAAGGCGGAGAAGGAGCTCCAGGAGGCAAGGACTGAAGCGCGAGGTGTCCGGGAAGAGCTCCGCCAAGTCGGGCAAATTGCAAATGGTAAGAAATACTTATTGTAGAGTGTGTTCGGAGGCAACAGGTTCGCCCTGCTGACGCGGGTCTGGCGCTCCACAAGCGTCTTCGCCGAGCTTCCGAAGAATGTGGCAGCCGCCAAGGAGCATTATGCTGCTTATGAGGAGGACTCCACGCAGCGGCTCTTCTGGTCGCAGTTTCTGGACGTCGAGCATCCTCTCCTCCTCAGCGATCAAATGAAACAGCTGATGGAGATGCATCGGATGTCCGAGCTGGCCGTGAAGGACCTCTGTGTCAGTCTATGGCCCACCGAGCCCATTTTGGACACCTACTTTGGCCTTGTGCAGAAGCTGCGGGAGGCGCCGCTCCGGATTGACACCATGAAGGGCTCAGCATGCCTTGAGGGGGCGAGGCTTGCGTTTGCGAAGACCATGGTGCATTGGCCAAAAATTAATCCAATGGACATGGCCACTGGTCCTCCGCCCAAGGGAAAAGAGCATCGCCGCCTCGAGCAATACTTTGCATAGGTGATGAATGGCGCATGGGCGATAGAGGGCCAGTGTTTGAAATATGTAATGGTTGAATGACTGTATTGAGTGTTTACCGATTGGGCCTTATGCTTTATGATGTGTCTGCCTGACTTATTTTATATTGTCATGATTTTAATTTTGACTCCTATTCGGCCGTATGTTTATTCTGAAAGCTACCAGTCGTCGGCTTCAGCCCCCAGGTGAATGTCACGAGGGGTGTTTTGTCTCCGCGCTGTTACCCTTAGCCAACGTCTTGGTACCCGAAGGCGGTAGCGCGTGAGCAAAACTAGGCAATCAGACTATTCGGTTTTATTGCTTTCACTTAGCCTTAGGAGCTTGACTGTGGGGGCTAAGGACTAGCCCCCTGTGTTTTGTGATGTACTTAGGGGCAAATGCCTACCCTTTCCGATCACGTGGTTTGTGTTAAGACGAACCCTTCGTGTGACACGGAAAAATCGCCAACGATTTTTAGAGTCAAACCTCATCATCGGATCGCTGATCAGTTCGCGCTTACTATGACGGTCAGTTTTCGGCTTTCTCCTCCTGAGGTACTTGACCGGGCAAGCCAGAAGTACAATCGCAGGGGTTCTCCCTTTGCCCTCTTAGCCGGACGTGCGGAACATAAGGGGCAAGCACAGGAGCCGGGCAACCCAACTATTGACCTAAGACATAGTTCGGAACTTGATGCATATAGTGCAATATCCGAGATGCCGAACACTCTGTGGGAAGCAGTGTCGGACTTGGGGTGCCGAGCTGATATGAAAATCGAGCTCTGGGTTAGTTAACCGATCATATTTTCATGCCGGGCTATTCGAAGAGCGAGGGGAGAATCAGAAAGCAAATAGACAATCACAATATGTGGATAACTGAACACCATAAAGGGCGTTTTTATTATTTCTCGTAGGCTCAAGACGTCTAACCATACAATTTGAACTGCGAAAGCATTATTTGTAAAAAAGGAAAAAAATACAGAGTAAAGGTTTATGCAGGGCCTTGACGTGTGAGTCGAAGCCTGCACTTTGCCTTGCTGCATGTCTGCGCCTTTGCTTCTGAGAGGTGGGTGTTGGGACCTTCGATGAGACCTTGAGGGGCGAGGATCCTGCCGATGAAGCTTTGTGCTGGGGAAGGGGTCCGGAATGGGTCCCTGGTTTGTCCGAAGACAAGGTAATTCCGAAGTTCGGGTTAGCCGAACATATGCTTCGGGTTTATTTATATATATATATACCTCACGGCCGTCCATGGTATTTTGAGCACGAAATTGTGCTGGCGAGGCATGTGGAGCGCGAACAATGTGGGCGTGCCGTGGGGCGCGCCTCCCTATTTGTGGCAAACGCATGCGGGTTCCCATGATGGGGAACAGGTTCGAACCCGTTTACTGTTGTCGCCGGCCTTTACGGCGGGTCGGCATCGGGACATGTATAGGCAGGTTTGGTCTTTGGCCGTGAGGGCCGTAGTGTGCTCTTCAATCCGGAGTGAGCGTTCTGTATTGCTGTTGATAGTTATGACGCCCGAAGGACCAGGCATCTTTAACTTAAGGTACGCGTAATGCGGGACGGCATTGAATTTGGCGAATGCCATTCGGCCGAGGAGGGTGTGATAGCCGCTGCGAAAAGGTGCAATGTTGAAGATCAAGTCCTGGCTTCGGAAGTTGTCTGGAGAGCCGAACACTACTTCAAGCATCACAGCGCCTGTGCAGCGGGCCTCTACTCCCGGAATGACCCCCTTAAAGGTGGTGTTACTGGGTTTGATCCTTGACGGGTCGATCCCCATCTTCCTTACTGTGTCTTCGTATATCAGATTGAGGCTGCTACCTCTGTCCATTAGGACTCTGGTGAGGTGGAATCCATCGATTATGGGGTCGAGCACTAAGGCTGCGGACCCTCCGTGACGTATACTGGTCGGGTGATCCCTGTGATCGAAAGTGATCGGGCAGGCTGACCATGGATTGAACTTTGGCGCTACGGGCTCGATGGCATATACATCTCGTAGCGCTCGCTTCCTCTCCTTCTTTGGTATATGGGTTGCGTAGATCATGTTCACCATCTTGACCTCGGAGGGGAAGGGTTTCTGGCCTCCACTATTCGGCCTGCGGGGGTCGTCATCGTCCTCGCTTCATGGGCTTTTGCCCGGGTCTTCGGCTGTGAGTTTGCCGGCCTGTTTGATCACCCAACAGTTATGGTTGGAGTGGTTGGCGAGCTTCTCTGATGTGCCGTGGATCTGGCAAGGCATGTCTAGAATTGTTTCTAGTCTGGACGGGCCGTCACTGTTACCCCTAGGGGCCTTCTTTCGTGGTCCGGACTTCTGGTTTTGGAACCCGGCATTTACTGCCATATCCTCGCCCTCGCCATCATTGTGGTGTCGTTTACTCTTGCTACGTCGGGGCTTTCCATTTCCGTCCTGAACCTCGGAGGTACCGGGCGTGTCGGGGTTGGCGTTTTTACGAGTGAGCCAACTGTCTTCGCCCGCGCAAAAGCGGGTCATGAGAGAAGTAAGGGCTGCCATAGTCCTTGGCTTGTCCTGGCCGAGCTGTCTCACGAGCCATTCATCCTTGACACTATGCTTGAACGTGGCCAAGGCTTCGGCATCCGGACAATCGATAATCTGGTTTTTCTTGGTCAGGAATCGGTTCCAAAATTGCCGGGCAGATTCTTCGGGCTACTATGTGATGCAATTTAGGTCGTCAGCGTCCGGAGGTTGAACATAGGTGCCCTGAAAGTTCGCTCGAAAAGCATCCTCAAGCTCTTCCCAACAGCCTATAGAGTCTTCGAGAAGGCTATTCAACCAGTGTCGAGCCGGACCTTTAAGTTTTAGTGGCAGATATTTAATGGCGTGCAGGTTGTCTCCTCGCGCCATGTGAATGTGGAGGAGGAAATCTCCTATCCATACGGTCGGGTCCGTGGTCCTGTCGTATGATTCGATGTTCACAGGCTTGAAGCCTTCCGGGAATTGGTGTTGCATTACCCTCTCAGTGAAGCACAGGGGGTGTGCGGTGCCCCGAACTCGGGCTACATCGCGTCGGAGGTCTTCGGCCCTCCGAGTCCGTTGCTGCTCCCGGATTCTATCATCCTGTTTTAGCCGATCGTAGTATCCCTCCCGGTAAGCGGGCGGGTCTTCTCTGGGTCCATAGATGGACCTGGTACGGCCTCCTCGAGCGTATAGGTCATGGCGGAGGTCGTACTCATAGGTGGGCCGCACTTGATCCTTGCCGTAACGGCAAGGTGGGGCGGCTGGATGCTCGGCCTCATCAGCTTCTCTATCCCGCCCTCTAGGGGGGCGGTCCGGCTGTTCGGTATATGTCGGACGTGTTGGCTCTACGGCCTAGTCATCGAACTGTGGTAGTAGTTTTCGCTTGGGATAACTTTTGATTGGCTGTTCGCGGCCATACCCTTCTTTGGCGGCTAGGACTTTGGTCCATCGGTCGTTGAGGGTGTCCTGTTCAGCCTTGATTCTGCGTTTTTGTTTCTTCAGGCTGCGGGCGGTGGCTAAAAGCCTCTGTTTGAACCATTCCTGCTCCAGTGGGTCTTCGGGGACGATGAAATCATCGTCCCCGAGACTGGCCTCCTCTTTGGGGAGTGGGAGGTAGTTGCTATCTTCGGAGTCATCGGGGTTTTCTTGTTCAAGCGGGTCCTCCTGCCCCGCGGGGTCATCCTGATGATGTTCGTTGGCTGCGGCTCCGGTGAGGTCATCTGTATTATTTACGGTGCCGTTTTCCGCAGAGTCCACATTGCTTGCATCGCTTCTACATGGCTTCGATCGATGACGCTGCCTTCGGCGTTTAGGCGGCTCATCTCCGGGTTTATCTCGGTCCTATTTAGGAGTGCCATCGCCGCCCTTGGGGGTGTCCACCATGTAAATATCTTAGGTGGACATGGCCGACCAGCGGCCGGTGATGGGGGGAGCGACATCGGTGTTAGCCGTGGCTCTGCCATCCTCATCCATGTATTCGGTGTTTTTCGACTTATAATCTAGCATATCGGTTAAGTCGTCGACAGTGGCTACCAAGTGGGTGGTGGGTGGGTCGTAAAATTCCCTGTGGTATGCCTCGAAGGGTTGATGATTATGGGCGGAGGGCAGGTCCTCCTGGATTCGGTCTAGCGCCTCGTTTAACATAGAGAGGGTTGCTGATCCTTGGTTTCCACAGGACAAGCTGAACTCGGGGTGCGGTGCCGAATCCTTGAGGAATCCGGATCGTCACTGGTGATCAAGGGCGGGCCTTGTTTTCTGTGTGTGGTTTCCGCACCGGGGTTCAAGATCGAGCTGCTTTGGGCCGGGGGTGACCCCTGGCCATCGGTTGCCGCTCTGTCGTAAGGGCTCAAGGCCAGAGGAGCGTTGTGAGGGAGCGGTCCGGCCGAGATTGACTCTTGGCTTCCGCCTCCTGATTCTGCCTCGAAGGCCGAGGATATGCTCTCTGCAGACATGATGGATTCAGCCGAAGGTGGAGCCTAGCCCCCGCTTGAGGCGAAGCCCTCCTGGCCCGGAACTGTTCAGAGGGTGAGGGCTGATCCGTAGATCGGATCGGAGGGGGACTCCAGAGCGGGCATGGCGAGGCCTGCGAGGGTGCGGAAGCGGGTAGTGAATCCGACGAAGACCAGATTGCCCCGCGTGTCCGCAACATATTCCAGATTACCGAATTGAATTCGGTGTTCAGGAGCGAAGTTGTCAATCTGATCCAAACAACCAGTCAGGTCGGCGTGCAGTACGATGCTGCCGAACGCGAAGAGTTGTCTTGGGATGAAGAAGTCCCCGGATCTGATGCCTTCTCCTATGATCAGGCGAGCCATCGATCCTTCGGGTGACCCCACAGCGGAACTCTCAATGAAAGCACCAATGTCGGTGTCAAAACCGGCAGACCTCGGGGTAGGGGGTCCCGAGCTGTGGATCTAGGGTCGATGGGGAACAAGGGACGATGAACACGATGTTTACCCAGGTTCGGGCCCTCTCGAAGAGGTAATACCCTACGTCCTGCTTGATTGTATTGGATGTATAGTATGTTTACAGAGTAGATCTACCTCGAGATTAGCATGAGCTAAACCCTAAGGTGATGAGGTGATGAATATAGCTCTAGCCCTAAAGACTACAACCCTCCGTTTATATAGACACCGGTAGGGTTAGGGTTACCGAAGATAGATTACAATAAGGGATAAAGAGATCCTGCGCATTCTTGACTTGGAGGGCACACCACGGCTTCATAGATCTCTCATCACTATATGGCTTCTCCAGTCCGACCCATGTTCAATGGGCCAGCGCCCCGAGGACCCCTTAGTCCATGACTCCCTCACTTGGGGATGCCCCGGAAGGCATCCCATCTTTCTTCAACAACTATCGGTATATTTCGGTTTTCGTTTCATTCAAGGGATATGCGTAAATCTTGGAGCGTATTTTGTGTTTATTTTTTCCCTTTTTATTTTATGCACCATGCTGGTATGAGATATTCCTTGGTTGATTTATAGAATGCTCATTGCACTTCACTTATATCTTCTGAGTATGGCTTTATAGAATGCTTCATGTACTTCACTTATATCATTTGAAGTTTGGATTGCCTGTTTCTCTACACATGAATTGAGTATGACTAACCATGCTTCATAACCGTTGTTTGTAGAATGCTCTTTTGCTTCACTTATATTCATTAGAGCATGGTCTTTTGTAGAAAGAATTAAACTCTCTTGCTTCACTTATATCTATTTAGAGAGTCAACAGGAATTGGTCATTTGCATGGTTAGTCATAAAACCCTACAAAAACTTGTGGATCACTAAATATGATGTGTTTGATTCCTTGCAATAGTTTTGCGATATAGAGATGATAATATGTGGGAGGTACTAGTAAAAGGTTGTGGTTAGTGTTAGGACCAAGAGTATATCGACCAGAGGGGGGGTGAATGGGAGATTCAAAATTTCTTTCGAAAGTATTGAAGTTGACCCAATCACAGCAGCAGAATTAAAGATAGGTAGATATGAGTGCAATCAAGCTTGCTACTAAGGAACGAAACCTTCAAGGTAAGAAGCAATAATGATTCGAGCATAGGATACAACGGGCTTAATGATGATGATAGTAATACAACATGCCAACAGAACTAAAATCATGAATAAGAACTGAAAGAGAATTGTGCTGGATAAGTATGAAGAACAACAACACAGGCTACGAATGACAAAGAACTCTACTAGAGATAAAATGAAAGATAAGAAACAGGGGGAACATATCAGATATCCATCATCACAGAGCACACATGATGATTGCCGAAAGTAATGCAGTGAAGAAAATAGAACCAGTGGTGCTCGATGGCGACAAAATGATTTGATAGACTAGTTCACCCTTCTGCCAAAGGGCTATGTCTGGTTGGAGGGGCTATGACTTAACACGGAAGATAAACTCTCTTCACCCTATTCTCCTTTAACGCAGAGCTGATCAGACTCAGGTTGATTTCACTCGTGGTAGATCCTTGTCGGCGATCTCCAAACCTTCGGTCGACCTTCGCGAACCACAATCACTCTTGGTTGCTGAAATTCTAGCTCGGTGAAGACAACAACTCTTCAACACTCGAGCCGAAACATATCTATCTAGAGAGTGCGCAACTCTCAAGAGTAATAGGTACAAGAACTCTCACTCAGAACTACTGTGATGCTAAACCACTGTCTAAGTTTGGGCTCTTGATTTTCTCTCGGTGGATCTTAAACTCAAATCACTCGGAGAGGGGATGCTCAAATCAATCTTCTCGGAAATCTTAAGTGGAGCAGCCAACGGACAATGTTGGAGCGGGGTGGCTATTTATAGCTGCAGCCTTCCCAGATGGGAAATGACCAAATTAGACCTCTGGATCAGCCAATGGCCGAACGACACGAGTCCAACGGTCGGATTTGAGCACAACGGTAACATTGCTTGCGGAGCAAGTAATGCTAACTCCTCGGTCTAAGACAAATCTCTCGCAGCGAAGAAGATCACAGTCTCATGCTGAAAAGTATTTGCTCGGAACACAAAGAGATTTCTCTCGCAACTTTAATAGGTTTTGGCTAAGCATCACAGCGGATCTAAGCATCGAGAACCTATACCCCTCTTAATAGTATGGAGGTCCTATGACTCAATTGAATGAAAGAAGAACAACGAAATGAATACTACGTCTTCACTTTGTCTTTGACTTCCATCGCTGTAGTCAATTTCTTCGAACAACTATACCGAGTCAAAAGCTTTGCTTCAGCAGTAAACCTTCGAGGGGTCATTTTCTTGACATCAACCTTCTCGACTATATGACTTCAACAAATATAGCTCGTTCTTCTCTGCAACGCAGATATACTTCGGTGAAGTTCCTCGAACTTAGCACCGGAGACAGCATTCTCTTCGGTTGTGTATGGATTATTTCTCTCTCTCTCTCTCTATATATATGCACTAGCAAACAAATCAGTCCATAACTATTTCTATCAACAATCTACAAAACACAAGGTAGGCAGATATTGCACCAACAATCTCCTCCTTTTTGGATGATTGTTGACAAAACAGATCACATCGAAGGATAGATAAAGAATGGAATGTAATGCGAAGAATAATAAAAGACGAGAGATAATTACGAAGATAAATTACTCTCCCCCTGAAGATATGCTTCAGAGCATGAAGAACTGGAGGGAGATGAGATTATTCTTCGTATAGGTGGCATTGAATTATGAATTCATGCTTGACTTATTTCAATGCACTCGACGGTGTCTGAGGTGATTCCTGCCACAAAATCTTCGACGAGAATTTAGACTTAAGATATGCTCAGAAAGATTTGTGACGAAGGATGTAACATGAAGGTTTTCTCAGAACACAATTTGAATCCACACGAGATGTAGTTTTCCTGCATGTTAGATATTCGATACAATCAGAGCAAGAAAAAGTAAGAAAATGTTGCTCGGAGTGAATATGCTTCAGATGTGGTTTCCCTACAGAAGATAATAAGAGAAATAATTGCGAGGGAAAAACATTTTGTCAGTGAATCATATGGCCTTCACAATGTAAGGCATAAAAGCTTAGACTGACATTCTCTTCCTGCAAGGTTAGATAATGAAGGATAACAATCAGCGCATATCCAACCACAACAGTTATAATTCATTTAGTACTCAAAGTACTTCTTCCCCTTGTTATCATCACTTGATGATTTCCTGTCCTTCTTCGAGGAGCAAATATTTTTCCTGGTGAGATAGATAATTATTGAGGGTAATCATTCAAGGGAAAAACACATTCGATGGTACCTGCAAACAGATAGTACGAAGCAAATAGCATTGCAGGAGGGGGTTATTAACGTTACATGGCGACCGAGTATTTCAACACCACAAGTGGTGCGATAAGTTCATGAAGCAAATTGTTCGAGGGAAAACCAAAAGCGAATGAAAACACCCTGCAAGAACCCCGATAAACTATCACTCGATGTAATTCTCCCCCTTTTTATCAACAAGTGTCAAAAAGGAATGAGAAAACATATGAGGAACTACTCCGTGGGAGAATCCTTAGAATCAGAATTAAAACCACTCGACGAATCAGTATCTGAAGAGTGAGGAATGGTCGAGGCAGAAGCAGGAGTGGCAGCCTAGGCTCTGGATGACTTGGAGTGATGAACATCTGGCTTGGAGATAAGAGTACGGCTGTATCTGCAATTTCATCATCATGGCCGACAAACAACAGGTCCGTTGAAGCAGAACGTTGTGGGAGCAGTGGAGTTTGTCTTCGGATGCGAGGAACAACGAGTAAGTCCAGATAGTTATAATCCTTCATGATGCCCTTTTTGGTTAAATCCTTTCGAGAGTAATGCTTCCTTAACAGAGTTCATGAGCGCTTCTTTGCCTCCTTCTCATGCAGAAGAATTTGGCGAGTGTGATTATGAAGCAAATTCAGCTTAGCCATTAACTCCAGCTTTTCCTTTCTATCCAGCTTGATGTGGCTTTCCAGTGTTTGCTGAGTGTGAATGCAGATCTCATAAAGAGATGGATTTTCCTCATGAGGGATTACAACCCTGGCCTTCTTGACCTTCGGTGCATTTTCAGACGCAGACGCAGTGGGAACAGTATCAACAGGTTCCTTTCCCTTTCCAATATCCTTCACTATGCGCAGAGTATCACGAACTGGTGGCATGAATACCTTCAGAATGTAAGCCCAGAAGAATTTCTCATTGGTGAGCTGCTCGATCACGAACATGATCCATGGAGCATAAGGCTTCAGTGACTGAGGGTTGTCAGTTGCACAAGCGAGGTTTCAAATGAAAAGGTCAGGAATATCAAACTTATTTCCTTTAGACATGGCCAGAAGTGTATTTCCCATAATGCCATTAATGGAATTCGGTCTATTCGTTGGCGTGAGAGTATTGCACAGAATGTGAAATAGCACTTTGTTGTCATAAGCCAACTTTTTGGGATCAACCTCAATGCATTCGTCACCAACCATGGTGGGATCCATCAAAATGTGGAGTTGTGCTTCAGACACATCCCAGTAATGCAGCCTGTGCTCTCTATCCTTCTCAAACTCACATTGAGGAAGATTTATCATTGCCAAAAACTGATCTGCCAAACATTTTATCCTTTCTCTGCCTGTCATCCATTCAAGAGTCAAGGAAGAGGTGTTGCCAAATTCTCCTGTGATATAAAGCGTGGCATAGAATTGAAGGATAATCACTCGGTTCCAGCCATGATTGAAGTGCATGTTCAATATGCTCGATTGCATGGAGGAAACAAGGCATTTCTTCGAGCTCAGCGAAGTTTAATATCTTGTGATTGAAAATCCTGTTCTTGCCAAACAAGATCCGAGCATAATAGACAGCTTGTTCCTCAGTCCAGAACCTCGGTGACAGTGAAGTTCTTTCTCCTTCGTAAGGGCTGACCCCAAAGAATGCTAGCTTCGAGAAATGAAGTTGTTCATTAAATGCAGGGCCATTGTGGTTGTACTCAGCTGGAAACAGCGAAAATGATTCCTGGGGATTTTTCTGATTTTCTTCATCACTAATTTCCATCGGCTGAACATCATCAGAAGCTGGCACATTTTCATCGATTGACTTTAATGGAGCAAGAAGCCTTTTTTCTTTCTCTAGAGCTGATGGCATAGGGGCACTGGTCTGTCCTTCAATTTCCTTTGCTGGAACTCCTTCAGCGGCTTTCTTATTCTCAGGCACTAGGGCCTTTTCTTTTGGTGAACTCTCAACAGTAGGGGGCATGACCACTTCTTCGGTCACTTGGGTCACTACAGCTTCTCCTTCGGTCTGCTGAGACAAAACTGGTGGTACAACTGCTTGTACTTCTTCTTCGTGAGCCATGGGCTCTTCATCTTTCTTTTCTTCCTGTTCTGGCTGTGAAGCCAAAGAACCAGGAGCGAGATCAACCTCCATCTGGGTAGGGGCACCAGATGAGGAGACCGGGTGGTATTTCCTCGGGAAGCAACTTGCTCCCTCTCAACCTTATCATCCTCCTTGATGGATCTGAAGGGCTCAACTTGCATATCCTTCAGAGGCGAAGAAACAACCTTTTCTACTTCAATCTCTTCGTCAACCACTTCTTCAGGGGCTTGCTGCTCGGGCACGACATTCTCTTCGTCATTTTGGTTCAGAAAGATATCCATCACATCTGTTTCTTGGGCTACAACTGGAGGCATAACTACTGGCTCAGCTTGCTGCCTGGTTTCTTCCTCGGGAAGAGGGGATGGTGGTATCTGTTGTAGTGGGACACTTGAGTTAACAGGAGCATCAGTTGTTACATATTGGACACGACGATCCTTGACAGTCTTCGACTTGCTGGCTCTTGCCTGTGCTTTCTCACGCTTCTCTTCTCTTTCTCTTCATTGAGTAAGATCTACTTGATGTTTAATCTCATCATTTCTTCGATCACAAAGCTGAGAAATATCCATCTTCAGCTTGGAGTGCCACTCAATCTTGTTGTTCCTCATAACAGTGAGGGCTTTGGTAATCTCAAGAATCCCCTTGTTCATGTATTTTCTTTCAGACTCAGTTTTGGCATCCTTCCTCATTTGCTCAAGGAGTTTCTTATGCTCGATAGCTTGGTTTAGTTCCTTGGTAATCTCTCTGAGCTCAGCGAAGTGCTTTGCTACCATCTTGCTAACATCATTAGGTAGACCCAAGCTACTTAGATTTGTTGGTTTTGCATCATAGGAGGCTCCTTCAATGATATCAAAAATAAGATCAAAGTCATATTTCAGTTCCTCTGTGGAAGTAGGAACACTTGACTTGGCCTTCTTGGCAGCAACAACAAATTTTTCATCAGGCAACAACTTTCTCTTCATCGCAGGGGCAGCAGAACCCGAAGATTTATCTGATGCCACAGTAGCAAGCCTTGGTGACGATCTCAACGGAGGTGAAACTTTTGCTGGAGAGGGTGTTTGATACGGCTTGCCAAGCAAAGCTTGTTGATCATAATGGGAATTTCATCAGCAACATCTTCATCGGAGGAATCAGATGAGGCAGATGCTAACTTCCTTGACTTTCTGGCAACAGATTTCTTCTTTGAAGCTCGAGGGGAAACAGACTTCCTCTTCTTCTTTTCTTTTCGGGAAGATGCCTGTTCCTTCTTCTCTTGCACATCTTGTTGAGTTAACTCAACATTTCTTTGTTCCACCTGATTTTTCTTCGAGGCTTTGGCTTTACGCTTGACCATGGCCTTTGCTCTCTTTTCCACCTCCTCGGGAAAATCAGCAGTTGTCTTTAATGAATCAGCATGAGCATTGGCGGGAGGAGCTGGCCTAACTTTTTCATCATCTTGACCTAGACAGCCCTCTGCGATGCAGTCATTCTAGGGTGGAGTGAATGCGAACAAGATCTGATATTTCCTTAGGACATTTTCATAGTTGAACCACTTCTTCACCCAATGACAGTGAATTTTCTGCAGCCTGTAATTTCTTTCGGTGGCAGTTTCAACTCCAGGTGGGGTTTTGTAAGTTTTGGGATCAGACATCTCAGCCACGGTGTTCCTCTCTCTACCGCGACCACCCTTCTTGGGATTTCCATCAGAGAATAGGGTCTTGGAATCAGTGACTTGCTCATCCTCTGGCTGACTATGAGCTGAGGGAATATCATCTTCTTCTTCATCAGATTCTGACTTGGATTTCTTCTTCGGCACTTTAGGTGGCTTAGCTGATTTTCTTTCAGCCACACACGCTAGTCGTGGAATTTCTTCCTTTGACCCAGACTGCTCTTCCAAACTTTGAGCCATGACCACTCCTGAGAGAAAATCAACAATGCGAGGGAAAACAGGAAGGGGTCACAACATGCACAGAAGCATTTTTGACAGAAAACAGATAAATTTTCGGAAGCAACAAAGAAATTCATGGCATATATTTTGGAAGATATCGTCGAGAGAATTGCAATATGCCATAAGACAGAATAACAACTCCTCTAATCTTTCGACGTATAACACATGAACCCTAGATCCAATCTGACTGGTACGAGGAACAACTACAAACTGTACAAGTCACAACTTAGTGAAACCTAAAGATCTACCACAAGAAAATAAAACAAAAGAAAT
Organism: Thinopyrum elongatum; assembly: GCA_011799875.1. Classification (NCBI taxonomy): domain Eukaryota; kingdom Viridiplantae; phylum Streptophyta; class Magnoliopsida; order Poales; family Poaceae; genus Thinopyrum; species Thinopyrum elongatum. The sequence continues at coordinate 414,833,077 of CM022301.1, forward strand.
GGCGTTGGTAAGAATAGCCCTAGAACAGAGGACCAATAGGGCTAGCTCCAGATCTGAAAGCCCTAACTTGGCAGCAAAGATCATCTACGGCAGTGTGGGAGAGAAGATGTACCGCACTAGCGCGACCAATGGCGACGGGGCTTCAACGGAGTTGCACGGCGAGGCACGACGTCGACGCTGCTTCGAGCTCGGGCTCGGGCAGAGAGCGAGAGGAGGGGTTTGAGGCCGAACAGAGAAAGAACAAAGGAGGAAGACTGATGAGCACATGGGTACATCATACATGACATTTCCGAAATGTGCAAAATTTAGTTGGAAAGAATTACTAAGTCGAATCAAGCAAACATATGCCCAGGTGAATGCTAACTTAAGTTCATACTATAATCTTGAATACATGGCTGCACTTTCATCCCCATTGTTGTTGGTTGAATTTAGGTATCACATGGAAGAAATCCAACAACCTATGAGCTCTTGAAGCAACCGGTTTGGAGGAACAAGTTTGGAGAAAACAAGTTTCAAGTGAAGCTGATGCTGTCAGTTTTTACCTCTGATGTTTCGTTGTGCCACACCCATATGGTGGAGAGACGGGGCCATAGGGGTACATCAACAGAAGCTACATCAAATTATCTTTCCAATGCAAAAAACCTCACATCATTTGGAGTTGTGAGTCAAAAGCTATAGTCATTCTCGTGGAAGGTGTCCAGGCTGTCAAGGTTTCGCGAATTTCCGAGGAGCTCTCCAACAACTCCCAAAGTTGACTGCTTATTCCCCCAAGGAAGCCATGCAAACCTTCTTACTTTTGAAACCATTTTCACACCTAGCTAAGGGGGGTTGTCCCTGCTATAAAACCCCATCTCCCCCATCCTCTTGAGAAACCTTTTGTCAAACCATTCAGCTACAAGCTTATGCAGCAAGACTGCTAGAGAGATCCGAGAGATCCTTGCTACATTTGCTCTTGTGAGTTCATTCGGATTCGCAAGAAGGAGCCTCTGGTTCCCCCTAGTTCATGCTCTACGGTTCCGGCTGTTTTGTGTGGATTAGTCCCGATTTGTGGTTCTGCGATTGTTCGGACAGCGGGTTGGAGTTCTTGTAGCTTCGGTCAGCCATCCCCAACGTACGGGTTGCATCCAACCTTGGCAGGTATAAAGCTAGTTATCTCGGTTGCTTGCAGCTAGTTACCCCTCCCGATTCGATCCTACGACATGAAGATCGGGCCACCCTCGGGCGTGAACTCATTCATCGGGTTCCCACCTATCAAAGATGCCTGGAGGGGGGGTTTATATAGCCCGAGGGCAAAACCGCTTCCTCCGAGATCCACGGCCGAAAAGCACAGGACGTTCCACATTCAACGGATGAGATCACGAACATGAGATTGTAGGCACGTGTCAGCCGTTTCCTGCGAAAATCTCAGTAACTGAACAGAATGCCGAAGGGTTTGAGGAAGCGCAAGCGCCAAAACAGATGAAATTTCGAAGTTGATTTCATTCGCGACCAAGGATGTTGGATCAAAATCTTCTTCAGATCAAGTTGCATGTTTATGACGAGAAAGAACTGAGGAAAAACATTGTCCGACTCAAAATGCAAAGCCAAACGCGAGGCCTGTGAGACAACTGTGCACTTTGATGATAATCATATGAATATGCATTGAAGTTATTTCCAGGTATATGAATGTAATGATTTGAAGAGGTACGCATGTACTTCTTGTGACGTAGGTTAGGATGATAATCATTCAAGAAAGATCCTAAAGTAGACTTTGAATGATATCCATTTCCTCATCGAGAGTTATCCTGCAGAATCAGGTTAGCAGTGACAGGCAAATTTTCAACAATGCACTTCTTTACCCAGATTTGCTTCTTGGGTGAACCTATCCTGCAGTTAGTTCCAACATATCAAGCGAAAACTTCACCATTCTGTTGTTTGAAGATTTTGTAACTTGAGTCATCAGACTCGTCAGTGTCAACATGAATGGGTGAATGATAACCAGTTAGAGTTTCAGGTTTGAGGGTTTTACTCTTTGCACGAACCCAAGTCGTTCGAGGATACTGCTCGGGAGTCCAATAGGATCCATCCACATTGAGTTTCTTTTCGAAACCTAATCCTTTCTTTCTGAGGGTTTTTGTGCAGTATGGACTTCTTGAGCACATCACATAGGGTTTGATGCCCTTTTAGGCTCCTTAGCACTCCAGTCTCAAGTAAGCCCTTTAACCTACAATTTTCTTCAGTAATAGCAGCAAAATCCTCAGAAGAAGGGTTAGTAGTACCAATTTCAGTAGAAGCAATATTCTCTGCAATAGTATTAGAAGTTTCAGCACGAGAATCAGCATTGCTACGTTCTAGGCATTTTAAGCATGGAGGTACAAAATCATCTGGAAGTCAAACAGATTGCTCGGCGAAGAAAGAAGCTTTCTCTAATACCAGGTCATTATGAGATTCTCTCAGTGACACGAGTTCTTGATTCCTGTTAAGGAGTTCATCTGATAAACTCTCATAGTCAACTGTAAGCGAATCACATCGATTGGTAAGATCATCAATAGTTGATGAAAAAGCAACTTGCTCTTCGATCAACTTTTGATTCTTCTCCATCTCTTCAACCAGTAATCCTTCGGTTTTCCTGAGATTTCTCTCAAGCATTTCAAGTTCATCATGTTGAGATTTAGCAATCTTAACCAACTTGGCATAGGAAATATATTCAGGTGAATATTCATTCATGGATCTTTGGTGTTTTGCTGATACCTGATCCTTTGATGATTTTGCCATGAGGCAGAAAGCGATCGGTTCATCATCGCTTGAAGCATCATCATTAGCGTCTGACTCGAGTGAGTTCTCAGATGACTCATAGGCAATGAAGGCATTGCTCCTTCCAATACTTTTGTAGAATTCTTCATCATCTGATTCAGAGTCTGTTGCCTCATCTTCAGAGTCCAGGGTTAGATCAGCACATGCTCTATTTAGCCGTGATATTCTCTTCATATTTGATTCGATAGTAGCTCTTGCCTTTACGTCAGTGACTGGTCTCGTTGAAGAAGATGAGGATGGTTCATTTTCCTTCGAGAGCTTAGTATGACGATCCATTTGTGTGAATCCACTGCAGTGAAGGTATTTTCATCTGTTGCTAGGTTTTCCTTCCCAGCATGGACAGCCTGCAATGAGATGACCGAGTTGTTTGCACTTGAAGCACTTCATTTCTTTCGGAGGCAATCTTCTTCTTGACAATTCAGGCACGTCAAACTCGTCATCATTTGTGAGACAGTGATTTTGCCTTTTGATATCACTTAGCCTTTGTGTGAGCATTTCAAGTTCTCTGGTGATGGTGTGTTGATTCTCAACATCTTCTTCTTCTTCAGAACTGCCATAGTGTGAGAGAATTTCTCCTTCACTTTCTGAAGAAGATTCTTGATTTGCATTTTCCAGTTCCATCTTTTCTTCATGAATCGATAGCAGTGTCATGACCTCAACATAGTGAAGCTCTTCATAGTCTGGTCTTTGTTTGATTTCAACTACAATGGGATCGAAGGATTCATCAAGAGCACTCAGAAGCTTGTTGACCACATCTCTATCAGTGATATTAGTTATTCCTCACTGATGCAGTCTTTTGACAATGTTTGTCAATCGATCAGTGAGTTCCATAGCTGTGACGCCCGGATAATTAAGCTACAGTAATCCTCTATTAATGAGGCCACATCACCACTGTTACTGTTGCTAATCTCGCTTAGATTCAAATGGGTTCAAATTCAAATTTAAAATAAAGTCAAAAATAAAAGTTTTCAAATGTCAAAACTAAAATGTGCAAACTGTGGCAAATGATTCATAAGTATTATTAGTGAAAAAATAATTTTTTATAAAATGTTTAAGTGTTCAAGAATGATTAAAACAGTGGCTTAAACAGTTATATATTTACCTTTGATAATTTCTAAAATATCAAACTAATTTATTGGAGTACAAAACTTTTTGTGGTAGAGGTATAAATAGTAATAAAATTTAGAAACTACTTTTGTGTTTTACTTAAACTAGAATACTGTGGAAATTAAATAAAACGGTAAAAATAAAATAAACAAAAAGAATAAATTAAAAAAAAACCTCCCCCAGTGGACCTCGTGGCCCAGCTGGCCATTCAGCCGACCGGCCAGGCCGGCCCACTCCCCCCGCAAGCCCCGCCTGGCCTATATGGCCCCCTGTTACCCCGAAACCCTAACCACCCCCACTCGCTCCCCCACTTCCCCCTCGTTCTCCTCCTCCCCCCCCTCGATTGGATCTGGGCGTCCTCGACGCCGTCGCCCCGACGCCCCTCGCCAGAGTCGCCCTTCGCTACCTCACCGGCGTCCGCGTCCCCGCCCCGCGACGTCGCGCTCCCGCCGCTGCCCTCGCCTGCTGGTGCGCCCCGGCGCACCCTGCTGCGCGCGCTGGCCTGCCCCTGGCCACCGGCCACGCGCGTCCCCGCCACCGCAGCTCGCCGCTCCGCCCCTGGCCGTCGGAGCCTTGGCCGCTGCTCCGGCCGGTCTCGCCGTGCCCTAGCTTCGCCCAGTGGCCGCGTGCGCGCGGCCCAGCCGTGGCTGGCCGGCCACAGCCGCCGCCCCACCCTGGGTCACTGACCACAGGGCCCCCCGCCCTGGCCAGGTGGGCCTATGACAGCCGGGGCCCAGCCCCTTTTTAGAACGAAAAGAAACAAAAAAAAGAGATATAAAAAAATAGTAAATAATAAGTAAATTAATTGAATTAATTAATTAACTTAATTAATCATGTTAATTAACCTGCAAATTACCTGTTAATTAAAACTGTTAGTTTAGTTAGGTCTATGACAGAACAACCCACACGTCAGTTTGATCCAGTCAACACCCTGTTGACTGCTGACATCATGCTGATGTCATAACCCTGTTTTCCATTTAAATTAAATCTGTTAATTCCAAAAAATGATTTAAAACTTTGGAGATTAATATAAAATAAACCGTAACTCGGATTAAAATACTTTGTAGATGAAAGTTGCTCAGAAAAATATGACGAATCCGAATACGCAGGCCGTTCGTCTGCCACATGTCCCTAGCCTAGTGAACATGCAACCGTCCCCCTCCGATTCATCTGTCCGAAAATGCCAAACTTTGGGAAAACTTTCCCGGATGTTATCCCCCTTCGCCGGTATCGTGTAGCACTACGATAGGTCACCCCTAGCACCGCGTATCGCCATGTCATGCTTAGTGATGCATCTGTGTGCCTTGTATTTACTGTTTCTTCCCCCTCTTCTTCTCTCTGGTAGACCCCGAGACCACTGCTGATGCTACTGTGATCGGCTACATCTCCGACGACCCTCCTTCCGTTGCAGCAGAGCTTCCAGGCAAGCCCCCCCTTGATCACTCCGATATCACCCATTCCATTCTCTCTCATGCTTGCATTAGATTTTGCTACTGTAATTGATTGCTCCTATTCTGATGCATAGCCTGCTTTTGTACCTGCTATTGTTACCTACCTGCTTATCCTAAACTGCTTGGTATAGGTTGGTTAGTGGTTCATGAGTGACCCCCACCTTGTCCCTGTTGCCCCTGCTTCATCATCGATGACTCGATCAACGTGATCGACGACCAGAGACCGACACATCACTTCACACCCATAGTTGTACGACTCTGCATAGTTACTATCGAGTGCCGAGGGTGATACCTCGTAACGCACTCCTGATGATAACTCTGTAGTGTAGCTATTCGGTCATGGTCATCGAGAGTGATTCCTCCTTCACCACTCCTGATACGACTCTGTCGTGTAGCCCCTCAAGTGTGAACCTCGAGGGTGATTCCTCCTACGTTCATCTTGATGATTACATCGAGTGGAATCCACCGAGGGTGATTCCTCGGGGTTTCCCCCTTGATGTTTGGACACATGGTTACCTTGACATTACTTGAGACCTTTGTGAAAGTCGGGCGGGCCCGGAGAGCACCCGCAAGATGTTACGGTGGCAGCTGGCTGTTTAGCGGTATCACCCAGGAGGGGGTGGTAGCTTCGGACTTGTCCCGACAGCCATCACTTCATTTAATAATGCACTAACAGGTTTGGGTATTTGTTCTGAGTTGGCCACTGGCCTTTACGCACTAACCACCATGCGGGAATAGTTATGGGCCTCGGCGTCGTAGTATCAGCCAAAGCTTTGTCAGACGTCCAGTTCAGCATTGCGACACGGCTGGGCCGGCACCATCCATGTAGAGGTGGAGCCTGGACCCGCCCTGCGCGCAACGACCCGGAGTGCAACGGGCGATGGGCCCAAGACCCCGGAGTGCTTAGGATGTAGACCGGCGGGGACCTCTCTGCTGAGCCTAGGTAGGGCTGCCAAGTGTTGATCTTCCGAGGCCGGGCATTGACCCAGGAAAGTGTGTCAGGCCAGAGTAATCAAGCGTGTTGGTAAATGTGGTGCACCCCTGCAGGGAAGATTATCTATTAATAGCCGTGTCCTCGGTAACGGACGTTCAAACTTGTATCCTGATCTATTATAACTAGAAATGGATACTTGAGATATGTGATGGATATGTGGCTGCAGGATTGCTTTCCTGCAGTGAGTCGAGGAAGGATCTCTGGGCGTTAATACTACAACATGCTTGTTAATTATAAAATGCTATTCTTTACTCTTCTGAATGCTGCAAGATGCATGGAGCTGCTTGAAGATGCTAGTCTTGGCCTTTCCCTCTATTCTGGCATTCTGCAGTTCAGTCCATAGATACATCTCTTTCTTTGATACCAATGCATACTTAGTATAGATCTGATGCTTGCGAGTACTTTGGATGAGTACTCACGGTTGCTTTGCTACCCCTTTTCCCCCTTCTTCCTTCTTTCCGGTTGTTGCAACCAGATGGTGGATCCCTGGAGCCAGATGCCACCCCAGTCGACTACTACTACTACCCGGAGGGTGCCTACTACTACGTGGAGCCCGCTGACGACCAGGAGTAGTTAGGAGGTCCCAGGAAGAAGGCCTTGCCTCTTTGATCATTGTTGCATTTGTGTTTGCCTTCTTAAGGAAATACTTGTTTAACTTATGTCTGTACTCAGATATTGTTGCTTCCGCTGACTCTTGTGCTTTCGAGCTTCTGTATTCGAGCCCTCGAGGCCCCTGGCTTGTAATATGAAGCTTGTATTATTTTAATTTATGTCTAGAGTTGTGTTGTGATATCTTCCCATGAGTCCCTGATCTTGATCGTACACATTTGCGTGTATGATTAGTGTACGGTCGAATCGGGGGCGTCACAATAGCACTTTCTTTACGAAGACTTCTGAATCCGGTGAACATAGCATGAGGCATTTGAATGTGAGGATCTGATCTGGCAACAAATTCTTCATGAGCATTGTTGATGGCATCCCAAATTTGCTTTGCAGTATTGAGCCTTTGGAACCAAAAGAAAATGTCTTTTGATAGACTGCTATAGATGATATCTTTTGCTTGAGCATCCAACTGCAGATTTGCTTTATCATTGGTGTTGAGATTGTTCGGTTGCTGAATGGTGTAGCCATCTTCCACAATGTGCCACAAATCATAGTTGATAGCTTGAATTCTGATTCTCATTCATTCCTTCCAGTACATATAGTCAATTCCATCAAAGATAGGAAATCTTTCAGAGTGCGAGGATCTACCTGCATACGACATACTCCAAACTCCAAGGACGTTAGAACTTTAATAAACAGAGACAGGGAGAACCCGCTCTGATACCAATTGTTAGGACCAAGAGTATATCGACCAGAGGGGGGTGAATGGGAGATTCAAAATTGCTTTCAAAAGTATTGAAGCTGACCCCAATCACATCAGCGGAATTAAAGATAAGTAGATATGAGTGCAATCAAGCTTGCTACTGAGGAACGAAACCTTCAAGGTAAGAAGCAATAATGATTCGAGCATAGGATACAACAGGCCAACAGAACTAAAATCATGAATAAGAACTGAAAGAGAATTGTGATGGATAAGTATGAGGAACAACAACACAGGCTACGAATGACAATGAACTCTACTAGAGATAAAATGAAAGATAAGCAACCGAGGGAACAAATCAGATATCCACCATCACAGAGCACACATGACGATTGCCAAAAGTAATGAAGTGAAGAAAATAGAACCAGTGGTGCTCGATGGCGACATAACGATTAGATAGACCAGTTCACCCTTCTGCCAAAGGGCTACGTCTGGTTGGAGGGGCTGTGACTTAACACGGAAGATAAACTCTCTTCACCCTATTCTCCTTCAACGCAGAGCTGATCAGACTCAGGTTGATTTCACTCATGGTAGATCCTTGTCGGTGATCTCCAAACCTTTGGTCGACCTTCGCGAACCACAATCACTCTTGGTTGCTGAAAATCTAGCTCGATGAAGACAACAACTCTTCAACACTCGAGCCGAAACCTATCCGTTTAGAGAGTGCGCAGCAATCAAGAGTAATAGGTACAAGAACTCTCACTCAGAACTACTGTGATGCTAAACCACTGTCTAAGTTTGGGCTCTTGATTTTCTCTCGGTGAATCTTAAACTCAAATCACTCGGAGAGAGGATGCTCAAATCAATCTTCTCGGAAATCTTAAGCGGAGCAGCCAACGGACAATGTTGGAGGGGGTGGCTATTTATAGCCACAGCCTTCCCAGATGGCCTATCAGTGACCCCGGGATCAGCTAATGGCCGAACGACACGAGTCCAACGGTCAGATTTGAGCACAAAGGTAACATTGCTTGCGAAGCAAGTAATGCTAACTCCTCGGTCTGAGACAAATCTCTCGCATAGAAGAAGATCTCAGTCTCTTGCTAACAAGTATTTTCTTGAAACACAAAGAGATTTCTCTCGCAACTTTCATAGGTTTTGGCTAAGCATCACAACGGATCAAAGCATCGAGAACCTATACCCCTCTTAATAGTATGGAGGTCCTATGACTCAATTGAATGAAAGAAGAACAACGAAATGAATACTACGTCTTCACTTTGTCTTTGACTTCCATCGCTGCAGTCAATTTCTTTGGATGACTATACTGAGTCAAAAGCTTTGCTTCAGCAGTAAACCTTCGAGGGGTCGTTTTCTTGACATCAACCTTCTTGACTATATGACTTCAACAAATATAGCTCGTTCTTCTCTGCAACGCAGATATACTTCGGTGAAGTTCCTCGAACTTAGCACAGGAGACACCATTCTCTTTGGTTGTGTATGGACTATTTCTCTCTCTGTATGCACTAGCAAACAAATCAGTCCATACCTGTTTCTGTCAACAATCTCCAAAACACAAGGTAGGCAGATATTGCACCAACAGTTAGTAGGAATACTGGTGTGAAGGTTTTTGATTCCCTAAGCATGCACGTATAGTCTCTCGTTATGCTAAGAAGTTGGAGCATGATTTATTATTGATTGTCTTCCTTATGAGTGGCAGTCGAGGACGAGCGATGGTATTTTCCTACCAATCTATCCCCCTAGGGGCATGCATAGTAGTACTTTGCTTTGAGGGCTAATAAACTTTTGCAATAAGTATATGAGTTCTTTATGACTAATGTGAGTCCATGGATTATACGCACTCTTACCTTTCTGCAATTTGCTAGCCTCTATGGTACCGTGCACTGCCCTTTCTCACCTCGAGATGTGTTGCAAACTTTGCAGGTGCATCCAAACCCCGTGATATGATACGCTCTATCACACATAAGCCTTATTATATCTTCCTCAAAACAGCCACCATACCTACCTATTATGGCATTTCCATAGCCATTCCGAGATATATTGCCATGCAACTTCCATCGCTTCCATTTTGATGACTTGAGCATTCACTGTCATATTGCTTTGCATGATCATAAGATAGCTAGCATGATATTTCCATGGCTTGTCCATTTTTTTATGTCCTTGATACGCTAGATCATTGCACGTCCTGGTACACTGCCAGAGGCATTCATATAGAGTCATACTTTGTTCTAGGTATCGAGTTGTAATATTGAGTTCTAAGTAAATAGAAGTGTGATGATCATCATTATTCATTATTAGAGCATGTCCCAGTGAGGAAAGGATGATGGAAACTATGAGTCCCCCACAAGTCGGGATGAGGCTTCGGAAAAATATAAAAAGAAAAAAGAAAAAAAAGGAAAAAAGTGAGGCCAAAAAGAGCCCAAGAAAAAAGCAAAAAAAAGGGGGGGGGGTTTGAGAGAAAAGAGAGAAGGAGCATGCCAATTCCACGCGTGTGCTTCAAAGTAGCACCATGTTTTTCATATAGAGAGTCTCCTATGTTGTCACTTTCATATACTAGTGGGAATTTTTCATCATAGAGTTAGATGCACACACACTTAGTTTTCAGTTTGAGTTTTCATACACTTATAGCTCTTAGTGGATCCGTTGCATGGCAATCCCTACTCCTCTCATTGATATCAATTGATGGGCATCTCCATAGCCCATTGATTAGCCGCGTTGATGTGAGACTTTCTTACCTTTTTGTCTTCTCTATGTTTACTCCTATCATCATACTCTATTCCACCCATAGTGCTATGTCCATGGCTTGCACTCATGTATTGCGTGGGGGTTGAAAAAGCTGAAGCTCATTAAAAAGTATGAACCAATTGCTCGGCTTGTCATCGGAGTTGTGCATGATAAATACTTTATGTTAAGAAGATGGAGCATGACAAGACTATATGATTTTGTAGGGATAGCGTTATTTAGCATTGATATTTTGAAAGACATGATTGTTTGTTGGGATGCCTGAGTATTGATGTCTTTCTGTCAAATTATAGACTATTGCTTTGAATCACTCGTGTCTTAACATTCATGCCATGATTAGATATATGATCAAGATTATGCTAGGTAGCATTCCACATCAAAAATTATATTTTTTATCATTTACCTACTCGAGGACGAGCAGGAATTAAGCTTGGGGATGCTTCTACGTCTCCGTCGTATCTATAATTTTTTATTGTTCCATGCCAATATTATACAACTTTCACACACTTTTGGCAACAATTTATATGATTCTTTGGGACTAACATATTGATCCAGTGCCTAGTGCCAGTTCCTATTTGTTGATGTTTTTTGTTTCGCAGAATATCCATATCAAACGAAGTCCAAACGCAATAAAAAAATACGAAGAATTATTTGGAATATATGTGAATTTTGGGAGGAGGAATCAATGCAAACAGAGGCCCACGGCCTCCACTACCCACCAGGGCGCGCCTGGCCCCCCTGGCACGTGGTGGTGCCTTGTGGGCACCCCGTAAGTCGGCTGAGGCTCTTCTTCGGGCGTAAGAAAGATAATTTATGGAAAAAATCGTGTAAAAATTTCAGCGCAATCAAAGTTACGGATCTCCGGGAATTTAAGAAACGGTGAAGGGCCAGAAAATAGGAACACGAAACAGAAGAGGACAGAGAGACAGATCCAATCTTGGAGGGGCTCCGCCGCCATGGCAACCATGGACCAGAGGGGGAACTCTCCTCCCATTTAGGGGGGAGGCCAAGGAAGAAGAAGAAGGAGGGGGGCTCTCCCCCCCCCTCTCCCGGTGGCGCCGGAACACCGCCGGGGCAATCATCGTGTGACGGCGATCTACTCCAACAACTCCGTCATCTTCACCAACAACTCCATCACCTTTCCCCATCTATATTCAGCGGTCCACTCTCCCGCAACCCGCTGTACCCTCTACTTGAACATGGTGCTTTATGCTTCATATTATTATCCAATGATATGTTGCCATCCTATGATGCTTGAGTAGATTTTTGTTGTCCTATCGGTAATTGGTAAATTGCTATGATTGGTTTAATTTGCTTGTGGTTATGTTGCTGTCCTTTGGTGCCCATCATTTGAGCGTGCGTGTGGATCACACCATAGGGTTAGTTGTATGTTGACAGGACTATGCATTGGAGGGTAAGAGTGACCATTGCTACTAACAAGCTCTCAAATAAATTTAAGTGAAGCAAGAGAGCATAAGTATTTCTTCAAAATTTTCAACTCTCAAAATAATCTAAGTGAAGCATGAGAGTAAATGACAAGCTACTCCAAAAAGATATAAGTGAACATCAAGCGAGTAGTTAAGTAAATAGGTAGCTATGTGAGGACTCTTTCTTATTTAAAAACTTTCAGATATAAGTATTTTATTAAAACAACAAGCAAAACAAAATAAAATTACATTCCAAGAATAGCACAACTCATGTGAAGAAGCAAAAACTTAGGCTCAATCGATACTAACCGATAATCGTTGATGAAGAAAGGTAGGATGCTTACCGCGGCATCCCCAAGCTTAGATGCTTGAGACTTCTTGAAATATTATCTTGGGATACCTTGGGCATCCCCAAGCTTGAGCTTTTGTGTCTCCTTAATTCCTTTTATATCACAGTTTTCCTAAATCTTAAAAACTTCATCCACACAAAACTCAACAAGAACTCGTGAGATAAGTTAGTATAAATCAACGCAACACCTTATCATTCTCTACTGTAACAAATCACTAAAATTATTATTTAACATTGCATACTAAATGCCTCTGCATATTTAATAGTCCTATCCTCAAATAGAATCATTAAACAACCAAACATATGCAAACAATGCAAACATAACAGCAATCTTCTAAACAGTATAGTCTGTAAAGAGTCCAATTTTACTCACACTTCCCTAACTCCAAAAATTCCGAAAATTTACCACACTGTAGAAAACTTATCATAGCTTATTGTGCAAAAGATTTCAAAATTTTATCACATTCTAACTTTTCTCAAGAATTCTCGCACTAGCGCGCAACTTTCTGTTTTGAAACAGCAACACATAGACTTGCAAAATAAGCATGGCAAAGGCTATACTTGAAATTTTTATTGAAGTAAAAGATATAAAACATTATTATAAATAACAGCAAGCAAATAATAATAAAATAAAATGATGCTCCAAGCAAAACACATATCATGTGACGAATGAAAATGTAGCTCCAAGTGAGGTTACCGATAATGTTGGAGACGAAAGAGGGGATGCCTTCCGGGGCATCCCCAAGCTTAGTTGCTTGGATCTTCCTTGAATATTACCTTGGGGTGCCTTGGGCATCCCCAAGCTTAGGGTCTTGTCACTCCTTATTCTCCTCATATTGATATCTCACCCAAAACTTGAAAACTTCAATCACACAAAACTTAATGGAACTTCGTGAGATGGGTTAGTATGATAAAGACAAATCATTCACTTTGGTACTGTCAAGATAAGATTCATAATTTTTCTCACACAATGCCTACTGTACTCTACAATTTCCACAATTTATATTTGAAAGTGCGTTATATCGACTAGAGGGGGGGATAGGTGATTTTTATGAATTCGTCACTGAGGAAATTCAACTTGAGGAATTTGCTAAGCGACGAACTACAAGCAGCGGAATAAGAACTCAGGTGCATGCATAACAAGACAGAAACATAGTCATCATGATGAAATGAAACATACATAGAGCACAGGTAACGTGTAACAGGATAAGTAGGCAGAACACAAGACGACTGAAGAAATAGGATTGAGGAAATTAAGAAAGTCTTCAGTCAAAGTCTTCAAACAGTAACAATCAAGTTCATCAACACATGAATGAGGAAATGAAAGGGTTGAGGAAATAGAACCAGTAGCTCGGTGAAGACAATGATTTGGTAGACCAGTTCCAACTGCTGTGCCAGTTGTACGTCTGGTTGGAGCGGCTAGGTATTTAAACCTGAGGACACACAGTCCCGGACACACAGTCCTCACCATATTCTCCTTGAGCTAAGGTCACACAGACCTCTCCCAATCACTCGTGGTAAGTATTCACAGGTGACTTCCAAACCTTCACAGACTTGGTCACCCGGCGATCCACAATTCCTCTTGGATGCTCTAGACCATGACGCCTAACCGCCTGGAGCATGCACAGTCCTCAAAGGTAACAAGCGTCGGTTCCACACAGGAACAATCTCTTCAGTGATGCTCAATCACTTTGAGTTTTAGGTGTTGGGTTTGGGTTTTTCCTCACAGATGATTTTCTCTCAAAGTCCTCGGAGGATGGGATGCTCTAAATGACAAGTGTTAGTTTCTCTCGGAGCAGCCAACCAGCTAGTGGTTGTAGGGGGCGGTTATTTATAGCCGGGGAGCAGCCCGACATGATAAGACATAAATGCCCTTCAATGATATGACCATTAGGTGGATAAGATATTTGGGACAGCTGGCGCATAGCACAGCAACGGTCGGAAATTTGAGCTCTCAAATTCCTCAGGGCTATCATGTTCCTCACTTGTAGGCAATCCACACTGGCGTATTCCTAACTCCTCGGTCAAAACAAATTCCTCAGAGAACAGAAGATCTTCATCTCTGTCACTGAAGAAATTGACTGAACTGTATGAGATTTCCAATGGCTTCACTCGAAAGGATTGGGTATGTGTAGGCTTTGAGATGAGTATCACTTGGAAACTTTTCCTTAGTTTTACCTCGACCCCCTTTAACAGTACGGTGTTTCCTATGACTCAAGAAAGAGAAAATGAAATTACGAAAACAAAAGTCTTCACGCTTCATAATCCTCGCATCAATATCAAAGTCTACAAGGTCACACCAATTTCCTCATTTTCAAAGTCTTCAAGAAAACCAAAGTCTTCAACTGAAGACATTCATTTTTAGGGGTCGACTTTCATCGTAAATATCAAACTCCTCATAGACTTATAGAACCTGTGTACACTTACAAACACATTAGTCCCTTAACCTATAAGTCTTCAATACACCAAAATCATTAAGGGGCACTAGATGCACTTACAATCTCCCCCTTTTTGGTGATTGATGACAAATAGGTTAAGTTTTCAATGGGGATAAACATATGAAGTGTAAATACTGATATTGAGGAATTTGATTGCAAGATATAGAAGAACTCTCCCTGAAGATGTGCATATTTGAGGAATTTGCTTTGGGTTGCAAATGCACATTGTAGAGTAAAATCATGGAGATCTCCCCCTAAATCTTGTAATTCATACACACAGTTAACATATGCTATGAAGAATTTGAAATGCATGATGAAATATGGTGTCTGACGAAATTTAGCATGCATGCATTAAGGTACTTGAGGAAATAAGCATGCAGAAAGCAGTTCAAAAGTATCAGACCACCATAGGACTTAAGTTACAACTCAACCAACAAACACTTCAGAAGAGCGAGAGTTGTAACTTAATAAAAACAGCCCATATATAAGAGACCCGCTTGAAGACTAACTCAAATTTCTCCCCCTTTGTCATCTAATGACCAAAAGGGACGAAAAATGAGGACTAACGCCCCTGAAGAATATCATCATGAGGTCGATGGAGGAGCGCCAGCGTTGTTGGGGTCGTCCGTTGAGGTAGGGCCTGCCGCAGCGTCATTGAGGTCATCAGCTTCATCTGTCTCACGCGATGAAGAATATGAACTTGTGACCAGCTGAGGAACTTTGACGTTCTTCAATATCTTCGAGGGAGGCTGAGACCAGTCAAAGTCCTGTTGAAATCCCATCTGCTTGAGATCTTCATCACCGTAGAGGTGAGACAATATGGCCCAAGTGCGATCGAAGATTTCATACGCATAGTAGTGATTCTTCTTCATAGTGTTTTGTGTGACAGTCATGTTCTGAAGAATCGAGCCAAATTGACGCTTGACCCACTTGTGATTGCGATCGGCCTTCTGATGAAGACTTAGAAGAAGCTCATGATCAGTCATCACTCGTGGAGCAGTGGCTTGAGGATTTTGCTTTGAGGCTTTTGCGGCAGAGTCTTGAGTTGCAGAGTCATCATTGGTGGAGTAAGATGCAGCTCTGCGAAACTGATCATCCAATGGACGAGTGCCTTCATCAATAACAGCAGCTTTGCCTTTTTCATCAACTGAGGAAATAGTCCTTTTGAGGACTTCTATGGGAGGCAAATAGCTAAGGTGATTCTGACAATCTGCCTTGTAGTGAATTGAAGACCTGGTTCTGATGAATTTCATAATCCATGGAGCATAAGGCTTCAACTCAAACGGTGAGAGTGCAACATTCGCCAAAGTCCTCATGAATAAATCGTGGTAGTTAATGGGAATGCCATGTATAATGTTGAACATCAGATTCTTCATGATGCCAACAACTTCCTCTTCTTCAGAGTTGTGGCCTTTGATCGGACTGAGGGTTTTGGTCAGAATGCGGTAGATTGTCCTAGGCACATAAAGCAAATCCTTCACTAGGAAGGTGGATCTTGGAGCATGGCCAGCCTTCAAGGGCTTCATTAGCACTTGCATCAGATGATGAGAAAGTTCAGGTTCTTCATACATATGCCTTGTGCCTTCAGCAGGAGGACTAACTGGAATGGCATGAAGTAATTCAGAGGCCGGAGCTTTGTAGTGCGTGTTCTCAGTCATCCAGTCAAGCACCCATGAATTCACATCAGCCACATTGCCAGTGAGGTGCAAAGTAGCATAGAATCGAAGAATTAGTTCTTCATTCCAATCACAGATGTCAGCACAGAAATTCAGGAGCCTAGCTTCGTGAAGAACATTCAAGACAGGTTGGAAGCAGGGAATGGACTCCATATCCACATGAGGAATTTGACGGTGCTCAAATACCTTGTCCTTATCAAACAGAAGTGATGAATAGAAATTCATCTGGCTGGCAGTCCAGAATGGCTTGCGTCGAAGTCTTGCTGAGTCATATGGATTAAAATCAGTGAAGAAATGATGCTCAGCGAAGAAATCGTCAGCCTTGAATTTTGGCCTTTTTGCATGAGGATTTTGCTGCTTGGGTTGAAGATTAGCAGTTGATGGTCTCACAACCTCTTGTTGCATAATCTCTGGAGCTGTTGTCTGAGGAATTGAAGGTTCAGTTTCTTCAGTAGTGATTGGATTCTCCATTTCTTCAGCTGTTGCAGTTGGAATGTCTTCAGGAATGGAAAGAAGAGAAGTTTGACGTTCATTAGACCCCGTTTGAATTTCTTCAGTTTGCACAGGGGACTGAGGAATTGGATGCAGAGGTGTGGTCAATGGTGAATTGGGGTGAAGATTTTCCCAATAGTCATCATTCAGCACAGGCGTAGTTGAACCAATGTCCACGTCTTCTTCAATTTCCTCAACGCCTGCCTCTTCAGCTGTGAACTGAGGCATGGGCGATGATGCCAGTGGGGTGGAAGGGATATCGTCCACTTCAATGTCTTCATCCAACTGCTCTGAAGAAGCAGCAGAAGGATTCTCTTCATCTGTGTCATCTGGAATGACATATTCCTCAAGAAAAGGAATGAGCTCCTTTGATGGCACAATCGAGATCGGAACATCATCAATTGGGTTAGTGAAGGAACTTGTCAAAGTCATCACTTTCTTGGGAGCTGAAGACTCTGCAGTGGCTGATGCTTTCCTCTTCTTCACAGCTACCTTCTCCTCAGCTTTTGTTTTCTTCACTTCTGATGCAGAAGGAAGACTGATTTTCTTCACTGTTGAAGATTTAGCAGGAGGAGCAGATGGAGCTGGTTCAGTTTCTTCAGGCACAACTGATGCAGTTGCCCTGGCATGTTCAGTTTCTTCAGGCACAGCAAATTCTTCAGCTGGCCTGGGTTGTTCTTCAGGCGCAACATTGGTGGTTGCCCTGGCATGGTCTTCAGGAGCTGGAATTTCTTCATCAGCCCTGGTAGCTTCTTGGGCAGCCTGATTTTCATCAGCTGCGCTTTCATTTTCTTCAACAGACTGAGCAGAAGTATCAGCCTGAGGAATTTGCCGTTGTGATGGTGCTGCAATGTTAGGCTTGAGGTTCTTTGCAAGCTTGACAAATCTGACTTTGGCACCTAGCCAATCGGCATAATATCTGTCAAATTCACCACTGAGACTTTTGATTTCCTTTTTCAGTGTTATAAGTTCTTCAGGAGACATGTTCAGAACGTTGTTCTTCAGAAAACGCTCCTTCTTGTACTGAGCCTTCTTGACTTGTCGGCCCTTTTCAAATTTCCATTTTTTTCACTTATGAATGCCGACAACATATGACTTTGACCAGGAGTGAGGTTCAAGTCAGGCAGTGGAGTGTTGGGATCTTTGTGCAGAGGTCAATGAAGTCGAGGATCTTCTTCGGATCCAACATTAGAGGCACAGAACTACCTTTGGCTCTAGCGGCCCTTTCTTGTCTGTCCCTGATGATTTCAGCAAGTTCTTCATCATCAGCTTCATTGTCATCAGATGGAACATGGAACGCCACTTGCTTCTTATGAGGACTTGGCCTCGTTCCACGTCCAGCAGTGGCCTTTTTCTTCAGCAGAGTTGGACCTGTTGAGGACTGTGGTGGAGCTGAGGAACTTGCAGATGCTCCAGAAGCAATTGAAAAGCCTGCAGTCCGTTGACACGTTGCAAGGTGCACTGGTGTTGAGGACTTTGTGGTAGCAGCTGAGGATTTTGTGGCAACAGAGGGGATTGGTGCTGCCCTTGAAGAAGTTGCCTGAGGAATTTGCCTTGAGGGCTTTGACTTTGAAGAACTTGGCCGTGAGGGCATTGCTGTTGAGGAACTCGGCTTCACAGCTGATTTCTTCGGCATAGCCTTTTTAGGCTTACTGGCAGAGGCCTCAGCAGCAGCAGCTTGAGAATCCTCATTGAATTTCTTCACTGCTTCTTCTGCAATTTTAGCCAACTTGGCTTGGCGCTTGGCCCATTCTTTTGGAAATTCCTCACCTCTTCTGACACTAGAGGGATCAGCTACTTGGCCAGCTGCCAATGGAGGTCTTGGACATGGAGGGTGTACAACGAATTTCTTCATGTACTTGGGAGTAACATAGCGATATTCCCTCCATTCCCTAGCCCATCTCCTCTCAATCCTCTATATGCGCACTTTGCGCTGATTCTTGTTCTCTTTGCCATGAGTGGGTTCATCCGGAGTGCAGTACTCATCATAGATATCTTCAGGGATCTCAAACGCAGTGTTTGTCTCTGGCCTCTTTCCTCCCTTCCGAGGTCTCTTCCCATCTGCCATTTTCCTCACTTGAGGACTTTGAACTTTGGATGTTTCTGAGGAAGTGTGCAAATTATATTCGAGGAACACTGCAAATGAGTTAAGTTGATGAGAACCTAGTGATTCAGCAGCGGACATTTTGTACCTGTGAACAGAGTATAGGTGCGAAGAATTTGGAGAGGTCATATGCGTTCTCAGAAATTTTTCAAAAGTATCAAGTTTGAGGAATTTGACCATAGGTGTCTTGAAGAATTTCACTAAGCGTTCTTGACTTAGGTTCCAGAGTTGTATAGATTTGAAAATCCACACAATTGAGGAATCTTGAAGAAAAACATAGCTTAGAGAATCAAATCAAGATACAAAAGCATTCAGGTGTTTAAGGAGTGAGGAGTTGAAGAATAAACACCTTTTGAAGATTTTGTGGAAATCATAAGAATCAAAGTAGGGCAGTAAAATTAGATTTTATTTACCCTGGACGAAGAACACGATGAACTGGGAGTGGAGTTGGAGAAGTTCGTCCGTTCAGATCTCCCACGCCCTAACTTGGCGGCGAGAGACAGCTACGGCGGCGGCGAAGTCAAGATTTCCGTGGCCGGCGCGAGTACGACAGTGACGAGGTAGAGGCAGTGAAGCTCTTCCTCACTGGTGATGATGGAGAGTACTGACGGTGCTAGGTCTGAGAGCTCGAGCGAGATGGAGGTCGAGCGAAGTAAATGAGGTCTGAGGAAGGGGAGGGGTATTTATAGCCACGGTGAAAAACTGCCCGTCCGAAGTTTTTGGACGAACATGCCCCTGACCCTTACTCTTCTAACGACATGTGTCACCCATGTACAGAGAGGTGGAGATCGTGGGCGATCGTGGGAGAATATTTTTATCCATCATGGGATGCGGAACGGTTTGAGCGGCAAAAGCCAAAAATTCAGATATGAAATTTTTAATGTTTCGTTCGCAAATTCTTCAGCTGTCAAGGACACAGTTGAAAGATCGAGGATGTCGCCTAGAGGGGGGGGGTGAATAGGCGTTTTAGAATAATTACGGTTGAGGCTTGAACAATTGCGGAATAAACCTAGCGGTTAATTTGTCAAGCACAAAACCTACAACAACTAGGCTCACCTATGTGTACCAACGACTTATGCTAAGCAAGATAAACAACTAAGTGATAGCAAGATATATGACAAGAAACAATATGGCTATCACAAAGTAAAGTGCATAAGTAAAGGGCTTGGGTAAGAGATAACCGAGGCACGCGGAGACGACGATGTATCCCGAAGTTCACACCCTTGCGGATGCTAATCTCCGTTTGGAGCGGTGTGGAGGCACAATGCTCCCCAAGAAGCCACTAGGGCCACCGTAATCTCCTCACGCCCTCGCACAATGCAAGATGCCGTGATTCCACTAAGGGACCCTTGAGGGCGGTCACCGAACCCGTACAAATGGCAACCCTTGGGGGCGGTCACCAAACCCGTACACTTTGGCAACCCTTGGGGGCGGTCACCGGTACCCGTCAAATTGCTCGGGGCGATCTCCACAACCTAATTGGAGACCCCGACGCTTGCCCGGAGCTTTACACCACAATGATTGAGCTCCGAACAACACCAACCGTCTAGGGCGCCAAGGCACCCAAGAGGAACAAGCTCTAGGGTGCCCAAACACCCAAGAGTAATAAGCTTCTCAACTTCACTTCCACGTATCACCGTGGAGAACTCAAACCGATGCACCAAATGCAATGGCAAGGGCACACGGAGTGCCCAAGTCCTTCTCTCCCAAATCCCACCGAAGCAACTAATGCTAGGGAGGAAAATGAGAGGAAGAACGAAGAAGAGAACACGAAGAACTCCAAGACCTAGATCCACAAGGTTCCCCTCACTTAGAGGAGAAAGTGATTGGTGGAAAGATGGATCTAGATCTCCTCTCTCTTTTCCCTCAAGAACTAGCAAGAATCATTGGAGGGATTGAGAGTTAGCAAGCTTGAAGAAGGTCAACAATGGGGGGCAAATGCGAGCTCAAAAGGATAAGATGCAATGGGGAAGAAGACCCCCTTTTATAGGAGGGGGAAAATCCAACCGTTATGCTCACAGCCCGCACAGAGCGGTACTACCGCTCCAAGGAGCGGTACTACCGCTAGGGCAGTAGTACCCCTTTGAAAAACAACAGCGAGGAGGCAAAAGGCCAGTAGAACCGCCGGAGCGGTACTACCGCTCGTCCTCAAGGTACTACCGCTAGGGATAGCGGTACTACCGCAAATGGTAGCGGTACTACTGCTTGCGAGCGGTACTAAAAAAATACTTCCGTGCCTACCTCCGCTGAGCAAAACATGAGTTTTTTGGTCTGGAGCGGTACTACCGCTCAGGAGCCGCGGTAGTACCGCTCGGGAGCGGTAGTAAAAAATTACTTCCACTCTAGCCGCGGTAGTACCGCTGCAGCCTTTACCAAAACAGCCACAACTTCTGCAAACGGACTCCGAATTCAACGAAACCAAGTTTGTTGGAAAGCTAACGACAAGGGCTAACACAATCTTGATAGAAATAACAATAATAAGGAAATTAGAAAAGGTCCCATAAGAAAATGGTGAGAACCCTTCCTCGAAAAAGACCGGTAAAACCTCCAACACTGAAAACGCGATAGAAGAAGCATATGAAATCCGTTTTCGATGTACTAGAGCTTGTCACGAAGATAACCACAAGATCTAAAACCTCAAAAGAAAATACAAATAAGAATCAAGAAAGATGATGCAAGGATGCAATGGTTTGAGCTCTCGACGAACGATACGATCAAGCTACTCACTTGAGAGCCCCCCTTGATAGTACGGCTATCGATCCTATAACCCGGTCTCCCAACTACCACCATGAGACCGGTAAAATGGAAAACCTATCAAGGGCAAACCTTTTCCTTGCACAAAGTCCACTTGAGCTAGATGATGACGATATTGACTTCCTCAAGTTGGACCACCTTTCTTGATTCCGTTGGCTCGGTGAAGACTAGTTGATTGCTCCCCCATACTCCACTATGGGTGAGCCACTCTTTGGCTCATCTTCACAAGTCCATTGACACCACAATGGACGGCAAGCTTCAAGCATGTGATCTCTTCGTGATGATCCACTTGAACTTGCACACCGCAACCTAACCCCACAAAGAACTCTCACGAAGACCATGGATTAGTACACAAAGTGTAATTGACAATGCTTACCATACCATAGGATCGCTTGGTCCCCCTCGGTACATCTTCTACGCTTTGTGTGTTGATCAACTTGATTCACTCTTTGACTTAGTCTTGATCAACCTTGAACCTTTCCAACTCTCTTCATTTGGATGATGCCTTGAAGGTAAGCATGAACGATCCTACACAATCTTCTTCAAGACATGCTTATAATAAGCTCAACTCTCACGACCAATCTTTGGATAATTCCTTAAAGGCACCTTGGTCAACACATAAACTCCTTGAAACCAACACATGGACTTCAAGAAAAGCCTATGGACAAATCCTTCAAATATAACTCAAGGAAACTATTAGTCCATAGAGATTGTCATCAATTACCAAAACCACACATGGGGGCACCGCATGTCCTTTCAATCTCCCCCATTTTGGTAATTGATGACAATCACTTTCAAGAGAGTTTATATAAGGAATTATGCATCACCATGCAATGCACCAACCAATAATGCATGCGTATGAGATGCAAATGCTTAGGAACAAAACCAAAGCACGAAGATGCGTATGAGATGCAAATGGTTAGGAACAAAACCAAAGCACGAAGAAGCTCTCTAAACATCTCCCCACAAAACTCTCTGAAACTTCTCCCCCATTGGCATCGATTGCCAAAATGGACGAAAAGCTTAGAAGGCCAATATAAATTGTGTTCCTCCATACATTGTGTATTTCTTAGTAAGAGAGTGGAATGCACTACACATATCCAAAGGTAAATACTTGGAGGAAGACAAACTATATTGAGGCTCAAAGATTGCTAAAGAATGATATGCCACAAAGACATAACAAAGAGAGAAACAAGCAATTAGGCAATCAAAAGATACTAATTGAAGCAAGCTATCAAAAGATATCAATTGAACCAACTAGACCAAAGATCCTATAAGCCACATGAATAAAAGATATTATGATATGAGCATAGGAGTGTTCTAAAGAAACTAGAGAAGCTCCCTATGATTTGTGCACAAATAAGAATATTTGTATTTGAATACAACGTGCACAAAATAGGATCATCACTCCCCCAAAATCAATAGAAACTCACAACAAGTGCAAGTGAGCATATAGGAAACACGGCCTAGCACTTGCAACAAACACATGGTTGAGCAACATGTAAAAGAGGCAACTTAAGAATAGTCTCAACCAAAACCGATGTGTGTGAGTCATGGCAAAGCACTTGAGAAGACTAATATAAGGATGAGTATTAAGCATCAACATAGTCTTGGATAAATGAGATACAAGGTGCCAGACATGTCCTTCCCACACACACACAACAAGCAAATGGATACACAAGCTTACTAAAAAGCGAAATAACAACCAAGCTTGTGACAACCCATGGTGAAGATAGAAAGAGAAAGCCTCATCAAGACGAGGGATACCAATTGAGATGGCAAAGGCCTCGTCAAGACAAGCAAGAGGAAAATGATTTTCACCACAAAAAATAGTGCGTCAAGATGCAACGAGATATGACCCGCGCTCAAGGCACACACTTTCACGGAGCCACCAAAGACATAACATGAGAAAGAAACGGTGGACGTGAAGGACGGGGATATCAACTACATATGTAACTTGTCTCAAGTGTAAAAGATTCTAGGTAGATGAGAATCATGAAGATATCAATCCACAAAGAAGGATGTACACACGAAATGGTTACACAAGGAAAGAATAAGATATCCTCAAGGAAGACATAAATATACCAATAAGATATTTGCTTGAAAGCATAGCACATGGCTAGATATGGTCTTATTGTATATAAATGAACTCGAACCACACGAACATCAAAGACATCACAACTAGCAACAAGAGATCATTGTTGGGATGCTTTGACAAAGGAAACAAGTATCAAAAAGAAAGAATGAATTACATGCCATGATACAACCTACACAAGGTTGATGCAAGAAATGTGTGCATGAAGTAGATGATGATACTTGTTACCGAGATACCATTGGAAGGATGTAGTAGATACCAATTGAAGGTAGATAGTAGATCATTGAACATCCTAGCTTGACTCCAATAAGCACATGGTGACACCACCTTCCTTGTGAGTGAGCCGAGCATCCAATGCATCTCCAATTGTTCCTAGAACAACAACACAAACAAAATGGTACCCAAACTCATTGGGACCAAAGATTTAGAAACACCAATACATAGGACAAACTCCACATAAATATGTGCACATAGATATGAAATAGAATTTCATGCACATCTCATCCAATTTGAGACTTGGTGGAGTTTCCCCTATATATTGGGTCAAAGAAAGAAAGCATGCCAAAGAAAATACATGAAGTAAATATGCATGCTCAAGACTTTCAAGAACCGAAACCAGATGAAAAAGAAATACCAAGTGAAAATAGAATACCAAATGGAGAAATCATCACTTGGAAGATATCATTAAAAGATACATCAAGGAATGAGACATCCATTAAACACGCAAAAAGAAAGATGTCGAACTCCCTAAAGAGAGGATGGTTCCAAACAAACCATGCCCTCTACAATGTTTCATGATGGCACAAAGTACCAAAAAGAAATGGCTTGCCTTCCACAAAAACACACTTGAAAAGGATCACAAGAAGAGTGTTCTAAAGAAAATAGGATAGCTCCCCCATGAGTTGTGCATTATAGAGAGTTTGCATTTGAATACAAAATGCACAAGGTGGGATCACCACTTTCACTATATCTAGAAAACACTAGACAAGAACAAGAAATTAACAAGATCCACAAGTGGTATGGAAGACAACGGGAGTTGACACAAACTATGGCAAGAGATAAGGCAAATAAAAACAAAAGCCAATGCAAAGATGATCAATAAATTCTACCACACATAAGTGAATACCAATTATCAAAAGACAAGAAGTATTTGGAAATAATTCCCGGTGGTAGATAACAAGGATATCCAACATCATCTTCACAACCAACACAAGCAAATTGCAACTTGTAGAGCTAACATGTCACCTAGGAACAAGATAATTAATAATATCAACTCTAAGTGACAATATCTCAAATGTACACATTTTCTAGGCTTGTAATATGCACATAGCATATTACTCCCCCATAATGTGATACCAAGGAAAACTTAACAAGAGGCAATAAGAGTATCCAACAAGAGATAATTAATGGACTTTTTAGAATTTGAATTTCTCATGAGAGACATACCACCTAGCGACTAGATAATCTTGTAATATCAAAACTAGATGGTATTCCTCATGTACACACATTTATAGGATTGTGAGGTGCACAAAGCACATCACTCCCCCAAAATGGGATGTCCCATTAATCTCTCACACGAGCCAACTAGGATACAAACAAGAAGCATAAAGGCTCAAAGCACGACACACACGTACATGATGTGCAAACCAACACACACATACTTGATAGCTCAAAATAAGCAAGTTAGAAGCACAACATATACAAACACATGCTTGGTACAAAACCAAAACATGTGAAAGGGGCAAGTAACTTTCAATGTAAATAATTTAAGTACGAGTTACCGCAAGGAGGAACATTGGATGAAGATAGAAACTTGATAATCTAAATGACTTGGCTTGAGACACTAAGAATGATGAAGATCCCTTAATTCTTCATAATGTAGCCAAGTCTCCAATGCCCTCCAACAACACCTATTGATCAAGTTTGAGCTTGGTGGTCCCCAACCAAGTTGGGTCCTAAGAGGTTAGTCACAATAGGCTTGGCTACCCAAATGGTTCTTTTCTTGACACCACTTTGAGTACCAACAAACTTGGCAAACACATTGCCAACATTATCCTTCCCAAGAGAATAGATATCATCAATAATAATTGGGTTGGATAAGTTACCACTAGTGCATGAAGAAGTGACGTGACCTTTCTCACGACATAAGTAGCAACGTCTACTCTTCATTTTCTTCTCACTTGATTTCTCAACAAGAGAAGCATTATCTTGAGTCTTCTTGGGAAGTGGCCTTTCTTCAACTTGAGGTTGAGCATGAGATTGAACTTGTGGCCTCTTCCCTTGTTGCTTGTCACTAATGGCCTTCTTCTTCAATGGGCAAGATCTAACATGATGCCCTTCAATTTTGCACTTGAAGCAAATAATCTTGGCCGAATTCTTGACTTGTTCTTGGCCCTTCTTCTTGTTTCTCTTGGACTTCTTCTTCTTATTGGAGTTGAATCCAAGTCCACCTTTGTCATTGGGGGATTTTTGCACACTCAAGATATTGTTGAGTGTGGCCTTCCCTTCATGACACTTTTCCAAGTCTTTCTTCAAAGAAGTGACTTGGGCCTTGAGCTCTTTGATTTCCTCTACATGGTTAGTCTCAACACAAGCACTAGAGGAAGTATAAGCTTCATCGTTAGAGCAACAAGGCAAGGAAAGCAATTCATCACAAGATGTACCAATGTTATGCATGGATGAATTACGAGGACTAGCACAAGGCAATATAGCATTTTGACTAAAAGTAGTGCTAGTATCCACATGAGGCTCACTAGATATTACCTTAGTAATCATAGCCTCATGAGCTATCTTTAGCACATTGTGGGATACTAGAAGATCATCATGAGAGCTTGTGAGCTTTACATGATTTTCTTCCAATTTCCCAAAATTGCTAGATAGCAACTCAAGTTGAGCTCATAGCTCAACATTCTCCTTAAAAATGGATGCTTCACAAGAAGTAGAGTTAGTAGCACAAGCATAATCATTAACAACAAGAGGAGAAGGCAACTTGGCAAGCTCTTTTGAATAATAAGCTTTAAGTTGAGCATGAGACTCAGTGAGTTTGATGAGCTCACTCTTGATGACCCTTGAGCCATTTTCGAGGTGCTCAAAATCCTCAAGGAGTCTAGCATGAGCAACTTCAAGCTTAGCATTTTTAGTTTTGAAATCATTAGCCACCTCGAGAGCTCTATCACGGGATTCCTTTATTCTAGATAATTCTAGAGCAAAGGTCTCCTCAAGAGATTCCTTGGTGGTTTGTTCAAGTTCAAGAGCTTGAGAGAGGGCCGTGATCTCATTAGCGTAATCACGCTCATGACCTTCCATTTTCTCAATGGTGACCTCATGCTCCTCAAGACAAGATTCCAACTCATCAATATATTTCTTGCCCTCAATGGCAATGGACATGATTTCCATGAAGTTGGAACGAGCAATTTTATTTTTATGAAGAGCTTTAAAAATCATTTCCCCCTTAGTTTGTAAGGAGGCAACATTATCATGCTCTTCATCATTATCTTCATCATCATTAGCATTAACATCATCATCAAGAGACATATTGGGGTTCAAAGTAGGAGATACCTTTGAAGCCTTAGCCATAAGGCAAAAAGCAATAGATGATGATGTAGGATCCCTTGAAGCATCGTTCAAGACAACATCTTGTTCCATGGAGTGTTGGGTTTCCTCTACATTGTTAGCACAACAACTCGAGAAAATACATGCATTTTTATCATGGCAACAAGACATAGCAAGCATATCATCATGAGATTTAGTAAAGCAATTTCTACATGATATGCAAGGACTATCAACACAAGCATGTGAAACATTTAGAGAGCTCGGAGTGTTGAAGTCCAAAGATGGAGCATTGCAATAAGATAGTGATGAGGGATCATCAACGATAAGCACACTATCATCATTGCAATGAGCACCACTACTCACCATATCATTACCTTGTGGCAATCCACATGTAGGTGAAGTAGAAGAAGTTGAGAACACCACGCGACCGGAGGTGGAGGGAGAACAATCATCCCCACAAAACTTGGACAAGCCATATTTATCTTGAAGCTTAGTCCACAACTCATGAGCATCCCGAAACGGCATGAGTTGAAAGATAACTACATTGCTCAAAGCATCAAAAAGCACATTAGAAGCTTGAGCATTGAGATAAGAGTTTTTCTCATCCTCTAAAGATAATCTTTGGGGATCCTTTGGAGGAGAAAAACCCATATCTACAATTCGCTCTAAATTTGGGTCCATGACCCTAAAGAGATTAAGCATGCAAATTACCCAAACATCAAAAATTGTGCCATCAAAACTAAGAGTGTCAGAGAATCCTAAGCCCCTAGTCGACATCCTTACTCTCTAGGCGGTTAAGCCCAATAAAGAGAGACGAGGCTCTGATACCAATTGAAAGATCGAGGATGTCGCCTAGAGGGGGGGGGGGTGAATAGGCATTTTAGAATAATTACGGTTGAGGCTTGAACAAATACGGAATAAACCTAGCGGTTAATTTGTCAAGCACAAAACCTACAACAACTAGGCTCACCTATGTGAACCAACGACTTATGCTAAGCAAGATAAACAACTAAGTGATAGCAAGATATATGACAAGAAACAATATGGCTATCACAAAGTAAAGTGCATAAGTAAAGGGCTCGGGTAAGAGATAACCGAGGCACGCGGAGACAACGATGTATCCCGAAGTTCACACCCTTGCGGATGCTAATCTCCGTTTGGAGCGGTGTGGAGGCACAATGCTCCCCAAGAAGCCACTAGGGCCACCGTAATCTCCTCACGCCCTCGCACAATGCAAGATGCCGTGATTGCACTAAGGGACCCTTGAGGGCGGTCACCGAACCCGTACAAATGGCAACCCTTGGGGGCGGTCACCAAACCCGTACACTTTGGCAACCCTTGGGGGCGGTCACCGGTACCCGTCAAATTGCTCGGGGCGATCTCCACAACCTAATTGGAGACCCCGACGCTTGCCCGGAGCTTTACACCACAATGATTGAGCTCCGAACAACACCAACCGTCTAGGGCGCCAAGGCACCCAAGAGGAACAAGCTCTAGGGTGCCCAAACACCCAAGAGTAATAAGCTTCTCAAACTTCACTTCCACGTATCACCGTGGAGAACTCAAACCGATGCACCAAATGCAATGGCAAGGGCACACGGAGTGCCCAAGTCCTTCTCTCCCAAATCCCACCGAAGCAACTAATGCTAGGGAGGAAAATGAGAGGAAGAACGAAGAAGAGAACACGAAGAACTCCAAGACCTAGATCCACAAGGTTCCCCTCACTTAGAGGAGAAAGTGATTGGTGGAAAGATGGATCTAGATCTCCTCTCTCTTTTCCCTCAAGAACTAGCAAGAATCATTGGAGGGATTGAGAGTTAGCAAGCTTGAAGAAGGTCAACAATGGGGGGCAAATGCGAGCTCAAAAGGATAAGATGCAATGGGGAAGAAGACCCCCTTTTATAGGAGGGGGAAAATCCAACCGTTATGCTCATAGCCCGCACAGAGCGGAACTACCGCTCCAAGGAGCGGTACTACCGCTAGGGCAGTAGTACCCCTTTGAAAAACAACAACGAGGAGGCAAAAGGCCAGTAGAACCGCCGGAGCGGTACTACCGCTCGTCCTCACGGTACTACCGCTAGGGATAGCGGTACTACCGCAAATGGTAGCGGTACTACTGCTTGCGAGCGGTACTAAAAAAATACTTCCGTGCCTACCTCCGCTGAGCAAAACACGAGTTTTTTGGTCTGGAGCGGTACTACCGCTCAGGAGCCACGGTAGTACCGCTCGGGAGCGGTAGTAAAAAATTACTTCCACTCTAGCCGCGGTAGTACCGCTGCAGCCTTTACCAAAACAGCCACAACTTCTGCAAACGGACTCCGAATTCAACGAAACCAAGTTTGTTGGAAAGCTAACGACAAGGGATAACACAATATTGATAGAAATAACAATAATAAGGAAATTAGAAAAGGTCCCATAAGAAAATGGTGAGAACCCTTCCTCGAAAAAGACCGGTAAAACCTCCAACACTGAAAACGCGATAGAAGAAGCATATGAAATCCGTTTTCGATGTACTAGAGCTTGTCACGAAGATAACCACAAGATCTAAAACGTCAAAAGAAAATACAAATAAGAATCAAGAAAGATGATGCAAGGATGCAATGGTTTGAGCTCTCGACGAACGATACGATCAAGCTACTCACTTGAGAGCCCCCCTTGATAGTACGGCTATCGATCCTATAACCCGGTCTCCCAACTACCACCATGAGACCGGTAAAATGGAAAAACTATCAAGGGCAAACCTTTTCCTTGCACAAAGTCCACTTGAGCTAGATGATGACGATCTTGACTTCCTCAAGTTGGACCACCTTTCTTGATTCCGTTGGCTCGGTGAAGACTAGTTGATTGCTCCCCCATACTCCACTATGGGTGAGCCACTCTTTGGCTCATCTTCACAAGTCCATTGCCACCACAATGGATGGCAAGCTTCAAGCATGTGATCTCTTCGTGACGATCCACTTGAACTTGCACACCGCAACCTAACCCCACAAAGAACTCTCACGAAGACCATGGATTAGTACACAAAGCGTAATTGACAATGCTTACCATACCATAGGATCGCTTGGTCCCCCTCGGTACATCTTCTATGCTTTGTGTGTTGATCAACTTGATTCACTCTTTGACTTAGTCTTGATCAACCTTGAACCTTTCCAACTCTCTTCATTTGGATGATGCCTTGAAGGTAAGCATGAACGATCACACAATCTTCTTCAAGACATGCTTGCAATAAGCTCAACTCTCACATGACCAATCTTTGGATAATTCCTTAAAGGCACCTTGGTCAACACATAAACTCCTTGAAACAACACATGGACTTCAAGAAAAGCCTATGGACAAATCCTTCAAATATAACTCAAGGAAACTATTAGTCCATAGAGATTGTCATCAATTACCAAAACCACACATGGGGGCACCGCATGTCCTTTCAACAGTGAAGTCTTTGAACGGGTTTCAAACAGAACGCACATGATGAATTTGTGAATAGACTTGGTTGAGTTTAGCATAGAGGGGGAACGGGTCCAATCACATTCACTTAGAAGAAAATCAACTTGAAGAATTAGCAATAAGTGAATGCTGTTGAGGACAGGAAAAACTCAAATATATATATATATATAGTCAATGAAGAACACCAATTAAAAAGATAGATGAAATTGCAAAGTTGAGGAATTTGAAAATTTGAAGAATTTGCAAAATGAAGAAAAACTCAAATTTGAGGATTTTCAACTTTGGTTGGTGGCGTGACCCACCGTGTAAGAATGATGATTTCAGACGCCGCATACAATTGTCGTAGGGCTCTGAGAATCAAATTCTTCATTAATTTCTTCACACTTAGAGGGTTAGTCTTCATTGATTGAAGAAAAACGTTACTTCGTGTGTTGCACATCTAAGTCATCAATTTTGCATAAGTGTTAGGATGTGTGTCCTTTCAAATAACATTCGAAGATTCTAAGATATTTAGCTCACACCACAACTTGCTAAATCTCTTCTCATCCAAGGGCTTTGTGAAGATATCCGCTAGCTGTTCTTCAGTCTTCATGTGATCAATAGAGATGTCGCCCTTCAACACATGATCTCCAAGAAAATGATGACGAATCTGGATGTGCTTTGTCTTCGAGTGCTGAACTGGGTTATGAGCAATCTTGATGGCACTCTCGTTGTCACAGTAGGCACATTCTTCATGTTGATGCCATAGTCCTTGAGGGTTTGCTTCATCCACAGCAATTGAGCACAGCAAGAACCAGCAGCAATGTACTCAGCTTCAGCAGTAGACAGTGATACGCAGTTCTACTTCTTCAAGGACCAACATACTAAAGATCGTCCGAGGAAATGGCATGTGCCTGATGTTGACTTGCGATCCACTCGATCACCAGCATAGTCAGAGTCAGAATATCCAATGAGATCAAAAGCCGAGCCCTTGGGATACCATAGTCCAAGTGTTGGAGTGTGAGCTAGATATCGAAGAATATGTTTCACAGCCTTATGGTGTGATTCCTTCGGTGTAGCTTGAAAACAGGCACACATGCAAACACTAAGCATAATATCTGGCCTAGATGCACATAGATACAATAAGGAGCCAATCATGGAGCGGTATACCTTTTGATCGAAGTCTATACCATTTTCATCGGTGCATAGATGGCCATTTGTGGGCATAGGGATTTTGACGCCTATGCAATCTTGCATGCCGAATTTCCTCAAAACGTCCTTGAGGTATTTCTCTTGAGATATTAAGATGCCATTGCGTTGTTGACGAATTTGAAGACCTAAGAAGAATTTCAATTCTCCCATCATAGACATTTGATATTCCTCACTCATCATATAGGCAAATTCATCACTGTAACATTGGTTAGTACAGCCAAAGATAATATCATCAACATATATTTGGCACATGAATAATTCATCATCATAAGTTTTGGTGAAAAGAGTTGGGTCAAGTGAACCGGGTTTGAAGCCTTTCTTCATGAGGAATTCCTTCAGTGTATCATACCACGCCCGAGGGGCCTGCTTGAGGCCATAGAGGGCCTTATTGAGTCTGAAGACTTTGTCAGGATATTTAGGATCTTCAAAACCTGGGGGTTGAGCAACATATACTTCTTCCTCAAGCTTACCATTGAGGAATGCACTTTTCACATCCATTTGATATAAGATGATATTATGATGGTTAGCATAAGCAAGCAATATGCGAATAGCCTCAAGTCTAGCAACATGTGTAAAAGTTTCATCAAAATCAATTCCTTCAACCTGTGTGTAGCCTTGAGCTACGAGATGAGCCTTGTTCTTCACCACTAGGCCATTTTCATCTTGCTTGTTTCGGTAGATCCATTTGGTACCGATGACATTGTGCTTGCGAGGATCTGGTCGCTTGACAAGTTCCCACACATTGTTGAGGTTGAATTGATGCAATTCCTCTTGCATAGCTTGAATCCACTCAGGCTCCAGAAATGCCTCATCCACCTTGGTGGGCTCTGTGATAGAGAAAAAAGCGAAGTGCCCACAAAAGTAAGACAAATGTGAAGCTTTTGAGCGTGTGAGAGGACCTGGTGCGTTGATGTCGTCAATGATTTTCTCAATCTGCACTTCATTTGCAACACGAGGGTGAGCAGGTTGATGACTTTGATTGGGCTCAGCATTATCTTCAGAGCCATTTTCTTCAGATGTACTAGCATGATTTTCTTCACGGTCTGGGATGACTTCTTCAGCAGATTCTTCAGTGGGTATGATATCCTCAGTAGCCTTTAACTTGATGGATTCCTCAGGAGACACTTCATCTAGCATAGGAGGTAGGTGCTCTCTTTGCGAGCCGTTAGTTTCATCGAACCGCACATCTACAGTTTCAACAACCTTGTTGTGATAGGTGTTGAAGACTCTGTAGGTGTGTGAGTCCTTTCCGTAACCAAGCATAAAACCTTCATGTGCTTTCGGTGCAAATTTAGAATTGTGATGAGGATCTCTAATCTAGCATTTAGCATCGAAGACTTTGAAATAACTCACATTGGGTTTCTTGTTAGTGAGGAGTTCATATGAGGTCTTCTTGAAGAATTTGTGAAGATATACCCTGTTGATGATGCGGCATGCAGTATCAATAGCCTCAGGCCAGAAGCGATGAGGTGTCTTGTATTCATCAAGCATAGTGCGAGCCATCTCAACAAGAGTCCTGTTCTTGCGCTCCACAACGCCATTCTGCTGAGGAGTGTATGGGGCAGATAACTCATGAGTAATACCAAGTTCATCAAGATAGTCATCAAGACCAGTATTCTTGAACTCGGTCCCATTGTCACTACGTATATGCTTGATCTTCACACCGAAATTCATCGAGGCCCTTGAGGAAAATCGTCTGAAGACTTCCTGCACTTCAGTTTTGTAAGTAATGATGTGTACCCATGTGTAACAAGAATAATCATCAACAATGACAAAGCCATATAGAGATGCTGCATTTGTTAGTGTGACATAATGAGTAGGGCCAAAGAGGTCCATATGAAGCAATTCAAAAGGACGAGAGGTAGTCATGATAGTCTTCGAGGGGTGCTTGGCTCTGGTCATCTCTCGAGCCTCACAAGCCCCACAAAGATGATCTTTGAGGAATTTGACACCCTCAATGCCAATGACGTGCTTCTTCTTCACAAGCGTGTGCAAGTTCCTCATGCCAGCATGTGCAAGTCTACGATGCCATAGCCAGCCTTCTGAAGCTTTTGCAAGTAGACATGTAGCAGGCTGTGGTCCTACAGAGAAATCAACAATATACAAGTCTCCTCTCCTAAAGCCTTCGAAGACTTTGGAATTGTCAGATTCCATGAGCACTAAGCAGCGATATTTGCCAAAGACGACAACCATATCAAGATCACATAGCATTGAGACAGACATGAGGTTGAATTCGAGGGACTCGACAAGCATGACTTTGTCCATGTGTCGATCCTTTGAGATTGCAACCCTACCTAGACCCAATACCTTGCTTTTGCCTTTGTCAGCGTAGGTGATATGCTTCAGATGCGATGGAGATAATGGAGAATCCATCAGTAAACTCTTGTCACCGGTCATGTGATTTGTACATCCACTGTCGAGAACCCACTCAGTAGCTTTGGGTAAATCATCTTGCAGATGAATTAGTGCTTCTTACAAATTCATATACTTTAGAGTGAAGAATATGACATCAAATTCATCAGACATAATTTCATCAATTAATGCAACATATGTATATATAGCAGTATGAGGACGTGAGAAATGAGTGAATCATTTCTTCATGTTTAGCTTGCGTCCTTTCAAGCATTCTCAGGTCTCCAGCAAATTCATCAGATGTTCAAGTTCGTTTGGAGACCTGACCCTGCATAAGAGATTAGTTCTTTTTCTTCACCACCCACATCTAGAGGGGTGGCAAAGAGTTCATCATCCTGCGAGCTCCATATGAGAAAGGTGGCATTGAAGCCAGTGCACTTCATTTCGCAGAAGTGGGGTTAGAGTAAGCATATAAATAAGCAGAGAAATTCTTCGAGGATTTATGAACATAATGATTTGAAGAATAATGCACATATTCATGACCTTTAGAGTTTCCCTGTGAAACAGAAGCATTAGCACAATGATGCTCATATGAGGAATTTGATCCATATGAAAATCCATATGAAGAATTTGATCTGGGGTTCCTGTTCTTCACAGGTGGTGTCATGAGGACATTCACCTGAAGACTTTCAAGGCACTTTTTGGGAACCCAGAGTTTCTTCATAGGAGGATCGTTCCTGTAGTTAGTTCCAACATATCTAGCAAATACTTCACCATTCTGATTTTTGAGCAGCTTATAGTTGGAGTCAAATGACTCATCAGATGAATATGAAGATTCACATGTAAAACCAGATAAGGTGGATGGATCTACTGGAGGTCCTTTCGCAGCAACCCATGAGGTTTTGGGATACTGCTCAGGTTTCCAATAGGTTCCATCTACATTGAGTTTCCTCTCAAATGCAATACCCTCTTTCCTAGGGTTCCTGTTGAGGATCTGCTTCTTAAGCACATCACAAAGAGCCTGATGCCCTTTGAGGCTTTTGTACATGCCTGTCACATACAATTCCTTCAACCCTGCATTGTCAGTGATACTTGTGGTATCCTCAGATGAGGAATTTATGACCACAAAAATAGTTGAAGAATTTGCAGCAATAGAAGCATTTGAACTTTCAGGTGAGGAATTAGCAGATTCTCGTTCAATGCATTTCAAACATGGTGGAATAAATTCTTCCTAAGCGGAACTGATCTGTTGAGCAAGTAATGAATCGTTTTCCTTCTGAAGATCTTCATGACTCACCCTTAGCTTCCCAAGATCTTGCTTTCTCTGAAGAAATTCATAAGAAAACTTCTCATGATCGGCTAAGAGTGTTTCATGATGACCTTGAAGATTATCAAGCTTAGACTGTAGTCGTTGTAGATTATCAGTCAGAGTTTGAGTTTGACACATTTCCTCACCCAACAGGTCATCGCTTCTGTCTAGCTGATTTTGAACCTTTTTCAAAGCCTTTTGTTGTTTTATGGCAATATTAGCAAGTTTGGAATAGCTAGGTTTGAGATCATCATCAGATTCATCCTCACTTGATTCAGAGGAGGGATATTTGAGTACCTTGGCACCTTTTGCAATGAAGCAATAGGTGGGAGCGTAGTCATCGTTGCCGTCGTCAGCAGTGTTGGGGAAGCCATTTTCCTCAGTGTTGAAGATGGACTTGCTGACGAAAGCAGTAGCGAGAGCTAGGCTCACCACACCAGAGTCTGACTCCTCAGATGCCTCCTCTTCCTCATTTTCTTCAGATTCAACTTCAGAGTCCATTTCCTTGCCAATGAATGCCCGAGCCTTTTTGGAACTGCCCTTCTTGTGAGATGAAGTCTTTGAAGATTTTGACGATGAGGACTTTGAAGATTTCTTATTTTTCTTCAAGTCGTCTGAACTATCATCCTTGTATTTCTTCTTCTTTGATTCATTTGCCCACTGAGGACAATCAGTCATGTAGTGACTAGGTTTCTTGCATTTGTGGCAAGTCCTCTTCTTGTAATCTCGGGATGAGGAATCTGATTTCATGTCATCACCTCTTGAAGATTTTCCAAAATGACCACACCTTGAGAACTTCTAGAATTTCTTCACGAGCATTGCTAGCTCCTGGCTTAGTTCTTCAGGGTCACCAAGGCTGCTATCAGAATCCTCCCCTTCAGATGAGGAAACTGCCTTGGCCTTCAGAGCGCGTGATCTTCCATAGCTTGGCCCGTAGAGATCTCTCTTCTCAGCTTGTTGGAATTCATGAGTGTTCATCCTTTCAAGGATATCAGCAGGATCTAGTGACTTGTAGTCTCCACGTTCTTGAATCATCAGTGCCAATGTATCGAATGAGGAATCAAGTGATCTCAGCAATTTCTTCACCACCTCATGGTCGGTGATGTCAGTGGCACCAAGTGCTTGAAGCTCGTTTGAGATGTCAGTGAGGCGATCAAAGGTTTGCTGGACATTCTCATTGTCGAGTCTTTTGAAGCGGTTGAAGAGATTGTGAAGAACGTCAACTCGAGAATCATGTTGGGTTGAGATTCCCTCGTTGACCTTGGACAGCTTGTCCCAGATAAGCTTTGCAGACTCCAAAGCACTCACTCTGCCGTACTGTCCTTTGCTCAGATGGCCACATATGATATTCTTCGCTTGAGAGTCGAGTTGCTTGAATCTCTTCACATCAGCGGCATTCACGGAAGGAGTGACAGATGGAACGCCATTTTCCACAACGTACCAGAGATCGTTGTCAATTGCCTCAAGATGCATACGCATCTTGTTCTTCCAGTAGGGGTAGTCCGTCCCATCGAAGGTAGGACACCCAGCCGAGACCTTGATCATGCCTGCAGTCGACATAACTAAAACTCCAGGTGGTTAAACCAAAATCACATAGAACAAGGGAGTACCTTGCTCTGATACCAATTGAAAGTGTGTTATATCGACTAGAGGGGGGGATAGGAGATTTTTATGAATTCGTCACTGAGGAAATTCAACTTGAGGAATTTGCTAAGCGACTAACTACAAGCAGCGGAATAAGTACTCAGGTGCATGCATAACAAGACAGAAACATAGTCATCATGATGAAATGAAACATACACAGAGCACAGGTAACGTGTAACAGGATAAGCAGGCAGAAGACAAGACGACTGAAGAAATAGGATTGAGGAAATTGAGAAAGTCTCCAGTCAAAGTCTTCAAACAGTAACAATCAAGTTCATCAACACATGAATGAGGAAATGAAAGGGTTGAGGAAATAGAACCAATAGCTCGGTGAAGACAATGATTTGGTAGACCAGTTCCAACTGCTGTGACAGTTGTACGTCTGGTTGGAGCGGCTAGGTATTTAAACCCGAGGACACACTGTCCCGGACACACAGTCCTCACCGTATTCTCCTTGAGCTACGGTCACACAGACCTCGCCCAATCACTCGTGGTAAGTCTTCACAGGTAACTTCCAAACGTTCACAGACTTGGTCACCCGGTGATCCACAATTCCTCTTGGATGCTCTAGACCATGACGCCTAACCGTCTGGAGGATGCACAGTCCTCAAAGGTAACAAGCATCGGTTCCACACAGGAAAAATCTCTTTAGTGATGCTCAATCACTTTGGGTTTTAGGTGTTGGGTTTGGGTTTTTCCTCACAGATGATTTTCTCTCAAAGTCCTCGGAGGATGGGATGCTCTAAATGACAAGTGTCATTTTCTCTCGGAGCAGCCAACCAGCTAGTGGTTGTAGGGGGCGGCTATTTATAGCCGGGGAGCAGCCCGACATGATAAGACATAAATGCCCTTCAATGATATGACCGTTAGGTGGATAAGATATTTGGGACAGCTGGCGCATAGCACAACAACGGTCGGAAATTTAAGCTCTCAAATTCCTCAGGGCTATCATGTTCCTCACTTGTAGGCAATCCGCACTGGCGAATTCCTAACTCCTCAGTCAGAACAAATTCCTCAGAGAACAGAAGATCTTCGTCTCTGTCACTGAAGAAATTGACTGAACTGTATGAGATTTCCAATGGCTTCACTCGAAAGGATTGGGTATGTGTAGGCTTTGAGATGAGCATCACTTGGAAACTTTTCCTTAGTTTTACCTCGACCCCTTTAACAGTACGGTGTTTCCTATGACTAAAGAAAGAGAAAAAGAAACTACGAAAACAAAAGTCTTCATGCTTCATAATCCTCACATCAATATCAAAGTCTTCAAGGTCACACCAATTTCCTTATTTTCAAAGTCTTCAAGAAAACCAAAGTCTTCAACTGAAGACATTCAATTTTAGGGGTCGACTTTCATCGTAAATATCAAACTCCTCATAGACTTATAGAACCTGTGTACACTTACAAACACATTAGTCCCTTAACCTATAAGTATTCAATACACCAAAATCATTAAGGGGCACTAGATGCACTTACAATATTAAGCAATATAAGCCATAGAAACTATAAAACAAGCAAACTATGCATTAAAAACAGAATCTGTAAAAAACAGAACAGTATGTAAAGATCTGAATTTTAGTCATACTTCTGCAACTCCAAAATATCTGAAAAAATTAGACAACGTAGAAAATTTGTATACCCAAGAACTTAAAAAAATTAAGAGGTTTTTGACACTCCAGTGAATTTAAACAATTCTGTTACTGGGCACAAAAGTTTCTGTTTTTGCACAGAATCAAGTCAACTATCATCCACACTATCCCAAAGGCTTTACTTGACACTTTATTGAAACAAAAGCTATAAGCATGATTACTATAGTAGCCTAATCATGTGAACACACAAAAACAGTAGGGGTAAATGTTGGTTTGTCTCCCAACAAGCGCTTTTCTTTAATGCCTTTTTAGCTAGGCATGATGATTTCAATGATACTCACATAAAAGATAAGAGTTGAAACATAAAGAGAGCATCATGAAGCATATGACTAGAACATTGAAGCCTAACCCACTTCCTATGCATAGGGATTTTGTGATCAAACAACTTATGGGAACAAGAATCAACTAGCATAGGAAGGCAAAACAAGCAAAACTTCAAGATTTTCAACACATAGAGAGAAAACTTGATATTATTGCAATATGTAAAAGCATATGTTCCCCTCTCATAATAATTTTCAGTAGCATCATGAATGAATTCAACAATATAGCTATCACATAAAGCATTCTTTTCATGATCCACATGCATAAAAAATTTATTACTCTCCACATAAGCAAATTTATTCTCATGAATAGTAGTGGGAGCAAACTCAACAAAATAACTATCATGTGATTGAAAATTAAAATCATGATGACAAGTTTCATGGTTATCATTATTCAAAATAGCATACATGTCATCACCATAATCATCATAGATAGCAACTTTGTTATCATAGTCAATTGAAACCTCTTCCAAAATAGTGGATTAACATTAAATAAAGTCATGACCTCTCCAAATCCACTTTCATAATTATTACAATAAGATTCAACACCCTCCAAAATAGTGGGATCATTAGTACCTAGAGTTGACACTCTTCCAAACCCACTTTCATCAATATAATCATCATAAATAGGAGGCATGTTATCATCATAATAAAATTTCTCATCAAAACTTAGGGGACTAAAAATATCATCTTAATCAAACATAGCATCCCCAAGCTTATGGTTTTGCATATCATTAGCATCATGGATATTCAAAGAATTCATACCAACAACATTGCAATCATGCTCATCATTCAAAGATTTTTTGTCAAACATTTTATAGAATTCTTCCTCTATCAATTGAGCACAATTTTCCTTTCCATCATTTTCACGAAAGACATTATAAAGATGAACAATATGATGCGACCTCAATTCCATTTTTATGTAGTTTTCTTCTATAAACCAAACTAGTGATAAAACAAGAAACTAAAAAATTCGATTGCAAGATCTAAAGATGTACCTTCAAGCACTCACCTCACCGACAACGGCGCCAGAAAAGAGCTTGATGTCTACTACACAACTTGTTCTTGTAGACTCGTGTTGGGCCTCCAAGCGCAGAGTTTTGTAGGACAGTAGCAATTTTCCCTCAAGTGAATGACCTAAGGTTTATCAATCCGTGGGAGGCATAGGATGAAGATGGTCTCTCTCAAACAACCATGCAACCAAATAATAAAAAGTCTTGTGTCCCCAACACACCAAATACAATGGTACATTGTATAGGTGCACTAGTTATGTGAAGAGATGGTGATACAAGTGTAATATGGATAGTAGATATTGATTTTTGTAATCGTAACAATAAAAAACAACAAGGTAGCAAGTAACAAAAGTGAGCACAAATGGTATTGCAATGCTTGAAAATGAGGCCTATGGTCCGTATTTTCGCTAGTGCAATCTCTCAACAATGCTAACATAATTGGATCACATAACCATCCCTCAATGTGCAACGAAGAATCACTCCAAAATTCTTATCTAGTGGAGAACATAAGAAGAAATTGTTTGTAGGGTACGAAACCACCTCAAAGCTATTCTTTCCGATCAATCTATCCTAGAGTTCATACTAAAATAACACCAAGCTATTCTTTCCGATCGATCTAACCAAGAGTTCGTACTAAAATAACACCATATGATACACATCAACCAACTCTAATGTCACCTAGATACTCCAATATCATCGCGAGTATCCGTGAGTTGATTTTACGATATGCATCAAACAATTTTAGATTCATAATACTCAATCCAACACAAAGAACCTCAAAGAGTGCCCCAAGATTTCTACCGGAGAAACAAGGACGAAAACATGCATCAACACCTATGCATAGATTACCCCAATGTCACCTCGGGAATCCGCGAGTTGAGTGCCAAGACATAGATCAAGTGCTCTCAAATCCATAAAAGTATTCAATCCGATAAAACAAAATCTCAAAGGGAAAACTCAATTCATCACAACAAGATAGAGAGGGGAAAACACCATATGATCCAACTATATTAACAAAGCCCGCGATACATCAAGATCGTGCCATCTCAAGAACACGAGAGAGAGAGAGAGATTAAACACATAGCTACTGGTACAAACCCTCAGCCCCAAGGATGGACTACTCCCTCCTCATCAAGGTGGCCGCCGGGATGATGAAGATGGCCACCGGTGATGATTTCCCCCTCCGGCGGGGTGCCATAACGGGGTCTAGATTGGTTTTTCGTGGCTACAGAGGCTTGCGGCGGCGGAACTTCTGATCTAGGGTTATTTCTGATGGTTTCACTATTTATAGGATTTTTCAGTGTTGGAATCACGCGAAGATGGGCCTCGAGGTGAGCACAACCCACCGGGGCAAGCCAGGCCCCTCTGGCGCACCGTGGTGGGTTGTGCCCTCCTCGTGGCTCTTCTGGCCCTCCCATGAAGCTTCGGAGGTCTCTTTTGTTCCAAAAAAAATCGTCAAAAAGTTTCAGCTCATTTGGAGAACTTTCATTTCTGCACAAAAAACAACACCACGGTAGTTCTGCTGAAAACAGCGTCAGTCCGGGTTTGTTCCATGCAAATCATACCAAAACCATATAAAATTGTTGTAAACATGGCATGAATACTTCTTAAATTATAGATACATTGGAGACGTATCACCTCTCCCACATAAAAACTTGCCATCGGTCTAGTAACGTAGTCAATTGCTTAGGGACAATTCCGCAAATCCTACCACTACTAATCCACACTCGCTATACTAATTTAATTGTACTTTAATTAGAACAACACCTACTTTTTATTTTTACGTTCTTTATTATCTTGTGAACTTATCCCTTCATACCTACAAAGTACTTCTAGTTTTATTATTGTTCTAGGTAAAGCAAATGTTAAGTGTGCGCAGAGTTGTATCGGTGGTCGATAAAACTTGAGGGAATATTTCTTCTACCTTTAGCTCCTCGTTGGGTTTGACACTCTTATTTATCAAAAAAGGCTACAAACGATCCCCTATACTTGTGGGTTTATCACTTCATATGCTTGTTCCATGCGTAGTAGTAGTTTCACATTGGGTTTAGAAAGTAAAATTTATTGAAGTTTGACAATCACAATATTGGTCATACAAGGAATTCATGAATGATTAGTATATGGAAGAGAACTTTCACATCTAAATATATTATCTTGGACATCTTTTATGATTGTGAATACCCATTAATTATTTTCACTTGAGCGAATTAGTTGAAGTTGGACAAGGAAGACAACGTAATGAGTTATGTTTGGGTATATTTGCATCAAAGTTATATTGTTATGGATCCTCCAACATGTGGTGCTTGTTGTTTAGAACCTTTTGCTAGCCAAAATTTATGTACTAAGCGGGAATACTGCTTATGCGTCCAAAATCCTTGAGCCAAGTTTCTCTATGAGTGTCCATCATATCTACCTATATACGGTATTACCCTGTCGTTCTAAGTAAATTTGCATGTGCCACCTCAAATCATTCAAATAAACATCTGTTTTGTGTGTCCTTACCGCTCATGAAGCGACAGTGGGTGCTCAGTATCTTCCATGCTAAGCGGGTTATTCTCATGATGGGTGTTTATTCACTTGTCCTTGCACGAGAGAGGATGGTAATTGGGATGCCCAGTCCTATGATCAAAACAAAAATAATGAAACAAACTCTCCTGGAAAGTTGATTGTATGGAGGGCATTCGAGGATTCGGCTAGCCATGGCTTGTGTTTGAATGGTTGAGGGGGAGTAAACTTTACCTTTCCTCTTGGGAACCGCTGATAATGTGTTTAGCATGGAAGACATTGAGAATTCTCAGTCGTGACGTTGACAGAAAAGGCATGCCTCTCA
Organism: Thinopyrum elongatum; assembly: GCA_011799875.1. Taxonomy (NCBI): domain Eukaryota; kingdom Viridiplantae; phylum Streptophyta; class Magnoliopsida; order Poales; family Poaceae; genus Thinopyrum; species Thinopyrum elongatum. The sequence continues at coordinate 414,876,118 of CM022301.1, forward strand.
AAATGTATTCATCTCTGTTTTAAGCAATGAGCTCCGGCACCTATGCAATTCCATGCTTCCCTCCGCGAAGGGCTTATCTTTTACTTTTTTATTAATTTTATTTTTGTTGAGTCAATTTATTTTTCCAACTTATTCTTTAGTTGGCAAGCATCATGTGGTGGGAAAGATCCAGACACATATAGTCATTCAAATATATTTGATCATGAATTATTATTGTTGACAATTATCTCTATGATAAATGAGCTGGGAGGTGAAAATTATGCCCCTATCTTTCACTGTGTTCGATGGATGCTATTTGTTCTAAAATATGCTCTGAGTATTAGCAATCATAGAAGACTATATGATAATTGAGTATGTGGAGCTCTTACTTAGACTTTGTAGAAAGCAATAAGATGCATTGAAATTGTTTGGTGACTAAGAACATAGGTTGTTAAGTTTCAAGAGAATGCATTGTTTGAACCATAACATGTGAATTGATTGCTACTTTATCATGATGAGTTTTATGAGAAAAGGTTGTTGTTATGATGCTAGAAAAAGTGTTTGGACCTATCATTGATCAAACTTATGCACTATGCTAGCATTCACACTTCATAAATTATTTCTTTTATCATTTACCTACTCGAGGACGAGCATGAATTAAGCTTGGGGATGCTGATACATCTCCAACGTATCTATAATTTATGAAGTATTCATGCCATGTTTACAACAATTTTATATGGTTTTGGTGCACTTTTATATGAAGTTTATATGATTTTCATGGACTAACATATTGACCTAGTGCCCAGTGTCAGTTGTTGTTTTCTGCTTGTTTTTGGTTTTCCAGAAAATCCCTATCAAATGAAGTCCAAATGCAACGAAACTTTTTGACGATTTTTTCGAAAGGAAAGGGACCCACGAAGCTTCGGAAGAATACCAGAAGACCCACAGGAGCCCCACGAGGCACTTGGGCGCGCCCAGGGGGTAGCCGCGCCCAAGTACCTCGTGCCCCCCCTGTGGCCCCTCTTCGCGTGATTCCAACTCTGAAAATTCCTATAAATACCAAAACCCCCGAAAGTTAACCTAGAACTTCGACTCCACCGCCGCAAGCCTCTATACCTCCGTGATCTCATCTAGAGCCCTTTTCCGGCACCCTGCCGGAGGGGGAAATCATCACCAGAGGCCATCTTCATCATCCCGGCAGTCTGCATGATGAGGAGGGAGTAGTTCACCCTAGGGGCTGAGGGTATGTACCAGTAGCTATGTGTTTGATCTCTCTCTCTCACTCTCTCTCTCTCTCTCTCTCTCTCGTTGTCTTGATTTGGCACGATCTTGATGTACCACGAGCTTTGTTAATATAGCTGGATCATATGGTGTTTCTCCCTCTATCTTGTTGTGATGAATTGAGTTTTTACCTTTGAGGTTTCACTATTATCAGATTGAATACTTTGGATTTGAGAACACTTGATGTATGTCTTGCATGTGGATCCGTTGTGACAATGGGGTGTGCTACTTGTGAGCTGCGTTGGGATTTCCTTGAAGAGGAGAGGATGATGCAGTACCATAGAGATAAGTATTTCCCTCAGTCAAGAACCAAGGATAACAATCCAGTAGGAGAACCAAGCAACACTATGTAATTAAGCAGTACCTGCACATAAGATAACAAATCCTTGCACCCAACGCAAACAAGGGGTTGTATATCCCTCGGCGGTTAATTGCAAGATTAAATTCTATGGTGATAGATAAATAGATCGCAAAAAATATAAAATAAAATAAATACAGAAAAATTGCAGCAAGGTCTTTTTGAATTTCAATATATGATAAAAGTAGACCCGGGGGCCATAGTTTTCACTAGAGGCTTTTCTCGAGAAAATAGCATATGGTGGGTAGACAAATTACTGTTGGGCAATTGATAGAAAAACAAATAATCGTGATGATATCCAAGGCAATGATCATGTATATAGGCATCACGTCCGAGACAAGTAGACCGAAACGATTCTGCATCTACTACTATTACTCCACACATTGACCGCTATCCAACATGCATCTAGAGTATTAAGTTCATAAAGAACGGAGTAATGCCTTAAGCAAGATGACATGATATAGACAAGATAAACTCACGCATCAATAAACCCCATATTTTTACCCATAATAGCAACGATACATACGTGTCATGTCCCCTTCTATCACTAGGATTGAGCACCGCAAGGTCGAACCCATTACAAAGCACCCCTTCCCATTGCAAGATAAATCAATCTATTTGGCCAAACCAAATCAATAGATCGGAGAAGAAATATGATGCTATAACAATCATGTATAAAAGAGTTCATAGAAAACTCAAGTAATATTCATGGATAATCTGATCATAAACTCACAATTCATCGGATCTCAACAAACACACCGCAAAAAGGAATTACATCGGATAGAACTCCAAGAACATCAAGGAGAACATTGTATTGAAGAACATCGAGAGAGAATAAGCCATCTAGATACTAACTATGGACCCTCTTTGGTAAACTACTCACGCATCATCAGAAGGGCAGCAAGGTTGATGTAGAGCCCCTCTGTGATCAATTCCCCCACCAGCGGAGGCCTCCAGATGGGATCTCATGAGAACTGAAACTTGCGGCGGCGGAAAAATTATTTTGTGGTGCTCTCTGATCTGAGGGAATTTTTTGGGTATTTATAGAAGAAGAATTAGGTCAAGATGCTCTGCGAGGGGGCCACAAGCCTGTCGGGCGCGCCCCACGAGCTTGTCGCTCCCTCGTGGGCCTTCTGGTCTCCCCCAAACCTTCTAGGGTCTCTCCTAGTCCAGAAAAAATAATCCAAAGTTTTTTCTTCATTTGGACTCCGTTTGATATTGATTTTCTGAAAAGTAAAAAACAGGCAAAAAACAGCAACTGGCACTGGGCACTAAGTTAGTAGGTTAGTCCCAAAAAATGATATAAAGTTGCTTGTAAATGAATATAAAACATCCAAGATTGATACTATAATAGCATGGAACAATAAAAAATTATAGATATGTTGGAGACATATCAAGCATCCCCAAGCTTAATTTCTGCTCGTCTCGAGTTGGTAAATGATAAAAATAGAATTTTTGATGTGGAATGCTACCTATCATATTCATCATATAATCTTTTATTTTGTTGCATGGACATTTGAGTTTGAGTGATTCAAAGCAACAGTCTATAATTTGACATGAAGACATAAATACTCAAGCATATGAACAAGCAACCATGTCTTTCAAAATATCAATGCTAAAGAAAGTTATCCCTAGCCCATTATGCTCAGTCATTGATCCAACCATGAAACACACTCAAATATTAGATACACCCAATGCACAAGTATAAAAATAGCGTTCCCTAGTTGGTGATTTATAAGAGAAGATGGAGACTCAAAATAAAAATAAAAATTGCATAAAAGTAAATATATAGGCCCTTCATAGAGGGAAGCAAAGATTTACAGAGGTGCCAGAGCTCAAACCTTAAATTAGAGATAAAATTATTTTGAGAGGCATGCTTTTCCTATCAACGCTACGACCGAGAGTTCCCAACACTTCCATGCTAGAAAAATCATAGGCGGTTCCCAAACAGAAAATACAGTTCATTTTATTTCCACCTTTCTTTTCACAAGCCATGGCTAGCTGTATCCACGGGTGCCTTCCATACCAACTGATGACCCACAAGTATAGGGGATCAATCGTAGTCCTTTCGATAAGTAAGAGTGTTGAACCCAATGAGGAGCAGAAGGAAATGACGAGTGGTTTTCAGCAAGGTAATTTCTGCAAGCACTGAAATTGTCTGTAACAGGTAGTTTGATAGCACGATAATTTGTGACAAGCAAGTAACGGTAATGGTAAATAAGTGCAGTAAGGTAGCCCAATCCTTTTGTGGCAAAGGACAGGCCAAAACGGTCTCTTATAATAAGCAAAGCGTTCTTGAGGGTACACAGGAATTTCATCTAGTCACTTTCATCATGTTGGTTGGATTTGCGTTCGCTACTTTAATGATTTGATATATGGGTGGATCGGTGCTTGGGTGTTGTTCTTACTTGAACAAACCTCCCACTCATGATTAACCCCCTCGTAAGCATCCGCAACTACGAGAAAAGTATTAAGATAATATCTAACCATAGCATTAAACATATGGATCCAAATCGATCCCTTACGAAGTAGCGCATAAACTAGGGTTTAAGCTTCTGTCGCTCTAGCAACCCATCATCTAATAACTACTCCACAATGCATTCCCTTAGTCCCAAAGATGGTGAAGTGCCATGTAGTCGACGTTCACATGACACCACTAAGGGGATCTCAACATTCATATCATCAAAATGTCGAACACATATCAAATTCACATGATTACTTGCAACATGACTTCTCCCGTGACCTCAAGAACAAAAGTAACTACTCACAAATGATATTCATGCTCAAGATCAGAGGGGTATTAAATAGCATAATGGATCTGAACATATAATCTTCCACCAAATAAACCATATAGTAATCAACTACAAGATGTAGTCAACACTACTAGTCACCCACAGGTACCAATCTGAGGTTCCGGTACAAAGATTGAACACAAGAGATGAACTAGGGTTTGAGAGGAGATGGTGCTGTTGAAGATGTTGATGAAGATTGGCCTCCCAAAGATGAGAGGTTTGTTGGTGATGACGATGGCTACGATTTCCCCCTCCGGGAGGGAAGTTCCCCCAGCGGAATCGCTCCGCCGGAGGGCAAAAGTGCTCCTGCCCAAGTTCTGCCTCGAGACGGCGGCGATCCGTCCCGAAAGTCCTCTCCTTATTTTTTCTAGGTCAAAAGACCTTATGTACCAAAACATGGGCACCGGAGGTGGGCTGGGCTGGCCACAACCCACCAGGGCGCTCCTGGGGGCCTGGCGCACCCTGGTGTCTTGTGGTCACCAGGTGGCCCCCCTCCGGTAGTTGTTTGCTCCAGTATTTTTTATATATTCCAAAATAATTCTCCGTAGATTTTCAGCTCATTTGGAGATGTGCAGAATAGGTATCTCTGACATAGCTTTTTCAGGTCCAGAATTCCAGCTGCCGGTATTCTCCCTCTTTGTGTGAACCTTGCATATTATGAGAGAAAAGGCATTAGAATTACTCCATAAAGCATTATTATGCATAAAAACATTGTAAATAACAGTAGGAAAACATGATGCAAAATGGACGTATCACCAACACTTTCCAAGGAATTTATTATTATCATATTAATATTGTTTTCATTTTGGGACTGGGCATCCCTATTACCTGCCACACTCTCGTGCAATGACAAGTGAATAAACACTCATCGTAAGAATAACCCACCTAACATGGAAGATATCGGCCACCCAATGCCGCCACGTGAGCGATACGGGTACACAAAACGGAAGTTTATTTTGAATAATTGGAGTTGGCGCATGCAAATTTACTTAGGATGGCATGGAAATACCGCATAATTGTGACAAATTACTTAGGACGGTAGGTATTGTGGACTCATTTGGCTCAACTTTGGGCTTAAGAGTTTGGATACACAAGCAGTATTCCCGCTTAGTACAAATGAAGGCTAGCAAATAGGTTGAGAAGCGACCAACCAAAAAAAAACTGAAGGAAATATGCCCTAGAGGCAATAATAAAGTTATTATTTTATTTCCTTATGTCATGATAAATGTTTATTATTCATGCTAGAATTGTATTAACCGGAAACTTGATACATGTGTGAATACATAGACAAAATAGAGTGTCACTAGTATGCCTCTACTTGACTAGCTCGTTAATCAAAGATGGTTATGTTTCCTAACCATAGACATGAGTTGTCATTTGATTAACGGGATCACATCATTAGGAGAATGATGTGATTGACTTGACCCATTCCGTTAGCTTAGCACTTGATCGTTTAGTATGTTGCTATTGCTTTCTTCATGACTTATACATGTTCCTATGACTATGAGATTATGCAACTCCCGTTTACTGGAGGAACACTTTGTGTGCTACCAAACGTCACAACGTAACTGGGTGATTATAAAGGTGCTCTACAGGTGTCTCCGAAGGTACTTGTTGAGTTGGCGTATTTCGAGATTAGGATTTGTCACTCCGATTGTCGGAGAGGTACCTCTGGGCCCACTCGGTAATGCACATCACTATAAGCCTTGCAAGCATTGTAACTAATGAGTTAGTTGCGGGATGATGTATTACGGAATGAGTAAAGAGACTTGCCGGTAACGAGATTGAACTAGGTATTGAGATACCGACGATCGAATCTCGGGCAAGTAACATACCGATGACAAAGGGAACAACGTATGTTGTTATGCGGTTTGACCGATAAAGATCTTCGTAGAATATGTGGGAGCCAATATGAGCATCCAGGTTCCGCTATTGTTTATTGACCGGAGACGTGTCTCGGTCTTGTCTACATAGTTCTTGAACCCGTAGGGTCCGCACGCTTAAAGTTCGGTGACGATCGGTATTATGAGTTTATGTGATTTGATGACCGAAGTTTGTTCGGAGTCCCGAATGAGATCAGGGACATGACGAGGAGTCTCGAAATGGTCGAGAGGTAAAGATCGATATATTGGAAGGCTATATTCGGACATCGGAAAGGTTCCGAGTGATTCGGGTATTTTTCGGAGTACCGGAGAGTTATGGGAATTCGTATTGGGCCTTAATGGGCCATACGGGAAAGGAGAGAAAGGCCTCAAGGGTGGCTGCGCCCCTTCCCCATGGACTGGTCCGAATTGGACTAGGGAAAGGGGGCGCCCCCTTCCTTCCTTCTCCTTCTCCCTTCCCCTTTTCCTATTCCATGTGGGAGGTGGAATCCTACTAGGACTAGGGAATCCTAGTAGGACTCCACACCTTGGGCGCGCTCTGTGAGGGCCGGCCTCCTCCTCCCTCCATCCTTTATATACGTGGCCAGGGGGCACCCCATAGACACAACAATTGATCATTGATCTCTTAGCCATGTGCGGTGCCCCCCTCCACCATAATCCACCTCGATCATATCGTAGCGGTGCTTAGGCGAAGCCCTGCGTCGGTAGCATCATCATCACCGTCACCACGCCGTCGTGCTGACGAAACTCTCCTATGAAGCTTTGCTGGATCGGAGCTCACGGGACGTCATCGAGTTGAACGTGTGCTGAACTCGGAGGTGCCGTGCGTTTGGTACTTGGATCGGTCGGATCGTGAAGACGTACGACTACATCAACCGCGTTGTGCTAACGCTTCCGCTTTCGGTCTACGAGGGTACGTGGACATACTCTCCCCTCTCGTTGCTATGCATCACCATGATCCTGTGTGTGCGTAGGAATTTTTTTGAAATTACTACGTTCCCCAACAAAAACGGTCATAAACATGCATTGAGCATAACTAACACTGAATAATGCACCACAAGAAGGATGTAACTTCGTTGCATAACTATTTACTTTCGTGCATGCATAGGGAATCATAAACCTTAACACCAATATTCTTAATAAAACATAATTACTCACTAACATGGCATCACATATTATCATCTCCATATCGTAAAACTATTGCAAGGAATCAAACTTATCATATCCAATGATCTTCATGAAAGTTTTTATTATATCCTTCTTGGATATTCATTACATTGGGACTAAATGCATATCTTGTGCAAATTACCATCACTATTTCAACTCTAAAAAATATATAAGTGAAGCATGAGAGCATATTTCTTCAAAATTTATCAACTCTCAAAATAATATAAGTGAAGCATGGGAGCATATTTCTTCAAAATTTATCAACTCTCAAAATAATATAAGTGAAGCATGAGAGTGTATTTCTTCAAAATAAAATCACCACCATGCTAAAAAAGATTTAAGTGAAGCACTAGAGCAACTGCCTAGCTCAATTTTTTTAAGTGAAGCACTTAGAGCATTCTAACAAATCATGATAAATGTGTGTTTCTCTCAAAATATGTGTGTTCAGCAAAGATGATTGTGACAAACTAAAAAGCAATCAAAGCAAAGACTCATATAATACACGACGCTCCAAGCAAAACTCATGATATGTGACGAATAAAAATATAGCTCCAAATAAAATTACCGATAGTCGTTAGAAGAAAGAGGGGATGCCTTCCGGGGCATCCCCAAGCTTAGTTGCTTGGGTGTCCTTGAATATTAACTTGGGGTGCCTCAGGCATCCCCAGGTTTAGGCTCTTGCCACTCCTTATTCCTTCATCCATCGTAATCTCACTCAAAACTTGAAAACTTCAATCACACAAAACTTAACAAAACCTTCGTGAGATCCGTTAGTATAAGAAAACAAATCACTACTTTAAGTACAGTTGCAAACCCATTCATATATTTTTTGCATTATATCTACTGTATTCTAACTTCTCCATGGCTTATACCCCCCGATACAATCCATAGTTCCATCAAAACAAGCAAAACAATGCATCAAAAACAGAATCTGTCAAAAACAGAATAGTCTGTAGGAAACTGAATTATTATCATACTTATGTAACTCAGAAAATTATGAAATATTAGGAAGACGTGGGAAATTTGTATATCAATTATGTGTAAAAAATTCAGAATTTTTCCAGGCTCCAGAAAATTTTAACAATTCTGCTACTGCATGCAAAAGTTTCTGTTTTTTCACAGAATCAAGCCAACTATCATACAAACCATCCTAAAGGCTTTACTTGGCACAAATACTAACTAAAACATTAAAAACACAATCATAACAGTATCATAATCGTGCGGACACAAGAAAACAGAAAAATAAACAAGAAAATTAAGATAACTATTGGGTTGCCTCCTAACAAGCGCTATTGTTTTATGCCCCTAGCTAGGCATAATGCAAAGTTCCAAGTATTGTCCTCTTTCTTTTCTAACTCCTCAAGCACACATCCATAATTTCTAGGAGTTGTAGCATATATATTCTTAACAATCAAACTCCTACGAACAAAGTTAAGGAATTTATTCTCATAGATTGGTTCCTTAATTAAATCAACAAAGTTGGGGTGAACAGCAATCATTTTAAGATCTTCACTTCCATTACTAGATGTAGCACCCTTGTCTTTCAGAACATATATAAACTTGCAATTCTTGCTAGGAGTTTTTCAATAGTTTTAACGTAAGAAAAAGCGCACTCCAAATTGTTAATAATTTCTTTCAACTTACCGATTCTAGCAGGACTTTGTTCTACCCTTTCATTAATTATTGGTTCTTTCTCCTTTAGCATTTTAAGAGTAATCCCTACCTTTGATCCGAATTGAGTGACATGATTGTGGATATTTTTATCAAGATTTTCAATATGTTCTATGGTAGGCATTTTATTTTCAATAGCATCTAGTCTTTGCATAACATGTTCCAGGGTTAAAGCTGTTTCATTGATAGTGATAGGTGGTGATCTCACTAAATTTCCCATGGCATTGAAAGCATCCAAAGGGGGAATAATCAAGAAATTCCCTTCGGTAATAGTATCAAGAACAAATCTATACCAAGTAGTAATGCTCACATAAAAATTACGAAGAAGGATGGTAGTGGATTGCTTACGAGTTGATCTATTATGAGCATCACAAATCCTATACCAAGCATCTTTTAAATTCTCTCGCCCCCTTTGCTTAAAATTGAGAACTTCATTTTCAGGGGTACATGAAACAAGGGAAGAACTAGCCATAACGATAAAGTGGGCAAGCAAACACAAAGGCAAACAAGAAAAAGGCAAACAAAAAATATTTTTGTAATTTTATGTAAAACTTTTTAGAAGTGGGGGAGATGAAAACGAGAGGCAAAGGCAAATAAAATAAATGCAAGGAGATGAAAGTTTATGCATAGGTACTTGATAGATGTTGATGATGTCTCCCTGGCAACGGCGCCAGAAATTCTTTCTGCTACTTGTGAGCTGCGTTGGGATTTCCTCGAAGAGGAGAGGATGATGCAGTACCATAGAGATAAGTATTTCCCTCAGTTAAGAACCAAGGTTATCAATCCAGTAGGAGAACCAAGCAATACTATGTAAGCAGTACCTGCACACAAGATAACAAATCCTTGCACCCAACGCGAACAAGGGGTTGACAATCCCTCAACGGTTAATTGCAAGATTAAATTGTATGGTGATAGATAAATAGATTGCACAAAAATATAAAATAAAATAAAGAAAGAAAAATTGCAGCAAGGTATTTTTGGATTTTAATATATGATAAAAGTAGACCCGGGGGCCATAGTTTTCACTAGAGGCTTCTCTCGAGAAAATAGCATACAGTGGGTAGACAAATTACTGTTGGGCAATTGATAGAAAAGCAAATAATCATGACGAAATCCAAGGCAATGATCATGTATATAGACATCACGTCCGAGACAAGTAGACCGAAACGATTCTGCATCTACTACTATTACTCCACACATCGACCGCTATCCAGCATGCATCTTGAGTATTAATTTCATAAAGAACAGAGTAACACCTTAAGCAAGATAACATGATGTAGACAAGATAAACTCACGCATGAATAAACCCCATATTTTTTTCCTTAATAGCAATGATACATACGTGCCATGTCCCTTTCTGTCACTAGGATTGAGCACCGCAATATTGAACCCATTACAAAGCACCCCTTCCCATTGCAAGATAAATCAATCTAGCTGGCCAAACCAAATCAATAGATCAGAGAAGAAATACGATGCTATAACAATCATGCATAAAAGAGTTCAGAAAAACTCAAATAATATTCATGGACAATCTGATCATAAACTCACAATTCATCAGATCTCAACAAACACACTGCAAAAAGGAATTACATCGGATAGAACTCCAAGAACATCAAGGAGAACATTGTATTGAAGAACATCGAGAGAGAAGAAGCCATCAAGCTACTAACTATGGACTCGTAGGTCTATGGTAAACTACTCACGCGTCATCGGAAGGGCAGCAATGTTGATGTAGAGCCCCTCCGTGATCAATTCCCCCTCTGGCGGAGTGCCCGCGGAGGCCTCCAGATGGGATCTCACGAGAATTGAAACTTGCGGTGGCGGAAAAAGTATTTCATGGTGCTCTCTGATCTGAGAGGATTTTTTGGGTATTTATAGAAGAAGAATTAGGTCAAGACACTCTGCGAGGGGGCCACAAGCATGTGGGGTGCCCCCCTCGGGCGCGCCCCACGAGCTTGTCGCTCCTTCGTGGGCCTTCTGGTCTCCCCCCGAACCTTCTAGGGTCTCTTCTGATCCAGAAAAAATTAATCCAAAGTTTTTTCTTCGTTTGGACTCCGTTTGATATTGATTTTCTGAAAAGTCAAAAACAGGCAAAAAACAACAACTGGCACTGGGCACTAAGTTAGTAGGTTAGTCCCCAAAAAATGGTATAAAGTTGCTTGTAAATGAATATAAAACATCCAAGGTTGATACTATAATAGTATGGAACAATCAAAAATTATAGATACGTTGGAGACGTATCAGGGTGTTCTATTGATTCACTTGATATATGTTTTGGCAATCAACTTGCGGATTCCCGCAGTGACATTGGGGTAATCTATGCATAGGGGTTGATGCACATTTTCGTCCTACTTTCTCCGGTAGAAACTTTAGGGCGCTCTTTGAAGTTCTTTGTGTTGGATTGAATATCATGAATCTGAAGTTGTTTGATGCGTATTAAATAATCATCTCACGGATACTTATGGTGACATTGGAGTATCTAGGTGACATTAGAGTTGGTTGATGCGTATCATATGGTGTTATTTTAGTACGAAATCTAGGGCTGTTTGTGACACTTATAGGGATAGCTTAATAGATTGGTCGGAAAAGATAACTTTGAGGTGGTTTTGTACCCTACAACAATTTCATCTTATGTTCTCCGCTAGATAAGAACTTGGAGTGATTCTTTGTCACACGTTGAGGGATTGTTATATGATTCAATTATATTAGCACTGTTGAGAGATTGCACTAGTGAAAGTATGAACCCTAGGCCTTGTTTTCAAGCATTGCAATACCGTTTGTGCTCCGTTTTATCACCTGCTACCTTGCTGTTTTTATATTTTCAGATTACAAAAACATATATCTACTATCCATAATACACTTGTATCACCATCTCTTCGCCAAACTAGTGCACCTATACAATTTGCCATTGTATTGGGTGTGTTGGGGACACAAGAGATTTCTTGTATTTGGTTGCAAAGTTGTTTGAGAGAGACCATCTTCATCCTACGCCTCCCATGGATTGATAAATCTTAGGCCATCCACTTGAGGGAAAATTGCTACTATCCTGCAAAACTCTGCGCTTGGAGGCCCAACACGAGTCTACAAGAATAAGTTGTGTAATAGACATCACCCCTCCACAGAGCGTCCAATGGAGGGCACCATGGAGTTCAACAACCACACCATAAGTACAAAGTGGATGACCTTCCACCTCTTGCCCTCTGGACTACTCTTGTCCCCTGGTTCTACAACGGTGCCCAACAAATGTCCATCAAGTTCCTTCTGCTCCACAGCCCACAAAGCCCTCCTGGACCAGCTCAAATAATTTGTGGCCCCCTTTAGCTTCATGTCCAGGGGCGACATTTCGAGCTTTTAAGCCACTTCCTGTCGAGGAACGATGGCCCCAGAGTTGGACTCGGCAAGGATCTTAGCGAGCTTCTCGAAAGCCTCAACAAGAGCATTTGGTTCAGCCATCGTTTGGCGGGATAATCAGCAGCAGCAGCCCTCAGGACTAGCTATAGCAGCTCTCGGCAGCAGCAGCAGAACTTAGCCTCAGCAAGTCTTCTTTCCTAAGCAACACCACCACCACCACCACAGCACCAGCAGCAGCTCACAGCCCCTCGTGAGCAAGCTGCAGAGTCAACAACTCTTGGAGAGTAGGAGCAGCAGCAACAACACACTCCAGCAGTCCAGCCCAAGCTCTTCCTGTTCTAGATCAAGCACTCCAGCAGCCTGCGCCGGATCACCCCCGCCAGCCGCCTCTTCTCCTAGCGTCCTCGTCCTCCTCCTCCTCCTCCTCCACCTGGCCACCTGGGCCTCCTGCCTGTCCCGCTCCTGCGGGAGCAGCTCCTCCTCCTCCCGCGCCTTCAGGCGCTGCCTCTCCTTTATCCTCCTCCGCCTCTCCTCCTGCCTGTCCCGCTCCTCCGCGTCACAGCACAGCCGCCTCGCGTGCGCGCACACAGCCCCGCACGCAGCCGTCTCTCATCGCGCCTGGCCCCGTCGGACCCCGCCACCTTGCCGGCGAGCAACTACGCCGCCGCCGCCTCCATAGCCTGGTCTGCTACCATGTTGATTCGAGAGAGAGGTACCTCCAGACTGGGTCGAGCTGCTGTCTGGTGGCTCGCGTGAGTAGTTTCCCTTGTGTGGCGGCTTGCACGGGACATGGACAAGGGGGGGCTCCTCTTCTAGGTCACCACCTCTCATGGGTTTGGGCCCAAGAGACAGATCTAGATGTGTTAGGGCCCATACCAGTTCAACAGTTAGTAACACGTTTTGTAGATTCTTTGCAGGTCTAGCATTATTGTTTTTCCCGTACCAGCCGTGCAATTAGTTTGAGTTAATGAACTAATGGTGCATTTCAATTCTTATATAAAGCTATGATTTGCATTTGAATATAAACCTTTTACTACTATAAACTAATACAATATATTTTTAAATACTTTCAACCGTGTGGTATGTATACAATAATTGCACAGTTAGTATGACTTCACAATCATTACGTGCAACATGTTGATTAATTGCTGACATATTCAATGATGTCATCATATGCGGTATGGCCTGATTCGGATTGGTTCAATTGGTGACTCGCTGCTAGTTTGGTTTGTTCATACATTACATATTCTAGACTTAAAGAAAAACTTTTTTAAGTTATTGTAAATTGCTAGTGCATACATAGGTTAGACTTTTGTGTTTGGACTTTGGACAAATTACATGCATATATTTGTTGTTACATTTTTAATTCTCAGATTAATGAAGTTGGGAATGAAACACACTCACACACCCAAGTTTTTTCTTTGAGGGACACACACCAAAGTTTTCATTATAATGGAAATAAAAATAAATTCCGCGTTGCATTGCAGGTATATCCATATGCTTGGAGACACCAAGAATTGCATAACATCGGCCAGTTAATTCTTCCTCAGATATGTGTCAAACTGTCAATTAACGCTAGCTGGTTACAGCTTGCTGTTCTACAATGTGCATCCATCGTCCTTGGTTTCTCAAAACTCTCCATCACATCACTAGACCACCTCTTCTGTATAAATTAACACAGCAAGTCGTTCAACATCTTCACCGCATCTCACAACCACAGCCTTAATCAATCTGTTAGCAAAGCTAAACTGTTAGCTTAGCTTGCAGGTTGCAGCTACATTCGTTTCCAATGGCGTCCATCAACTCCTACTACTCCTTGGTGTTGGTGGTGATTGCACTGGCCTCGGCGCCGTTGGCCGCCGTGGCCGGCGACCCGGACATCCTCAGCGACTTCATCGTGCCGACCTCGATGATCGGCTTGCCACCGATGAACATCACCGGCCACTTCTTCACCTACACCGGCTTCCGCGCTGCCATGAACATGACCATGCCGACGCGGATGCCCGGGACGCAGAACTTCACGGTGACCAAGGCCACCATGATGGAATTCCCTGCGCTCAACGGGCAAAGCGTGGCCTACGCCATGCTGAAGTTCCCCTCCGAATCCGTGAACCCGCCGCACACCCACCCGCGTGCCGCCGAACTGCTGCTCGTCCTTGACGGCGCGCTATCAGTCGGCTTCGTGGACACGGCCGGCAAGCTCTACACGCAGGACCTGGCCGCCGGCGACATGTTCGTGTTCCCCAAGGGCCTGGTGCACTACCAGTCCAACCCGGGGCAAAGCCCAGCCGTCGCGCTCTCCGCTTTCGGCAGCTCTGCGCCCGGCACTGTGTCCGTGCCCGTCACCGTGTTCGGCACCGGCGTCGATGACGCCGTGCTCGCCAAGTCGTTCAAGACCGACCTGCCCACCGTGCAGAAGCTAAAGGCGGCGCTCACTCCACCGCCCAAGAAGTGATTCATGTGTTCTTCATCAGTGTATCGACGCTGCTATGAATTAATAAGGCCCTGAGCTAGCGAGCGGGATGGAACAATCCCGGTGCCGCCAAGTAGACAATTACTACTATGTAATAATATATGCTTGTTGTGTGTGAGGTGTGAGTTGTGATTGTGCTGATGTGAAATTTTATCTGATCGAGATGTTGGTTTGTCACCAATTCTACTCGCGCCTGTCATGCCCATCTGTCTGTTTATTTGATGTGATGTGAGGTCGATGGTCACGGATGCTCATGTCAAAGAACTACAAGTTCTGTACAACGTAACAACGGCAAACAGAAATGAACAAGATGAATCACACAAGTTGCAACGAGTTCCTAATTTCCTTTTAAGCGTCGACCGGCATTGAGCCAATTGATCACAGCCATCCGTCTTCTACGCCGCCCGTGAGTGGTGGCGGCCCTCGCGCCCGCCGTGCCTCTCATGGTGCCCACGCTGCTCCTTGTACTCCGCGCCGCGGCCGTCATCCCTCTCCCTCTGCGGCGCCTTGCCGTGGCGGTGGTGCTTGTGCCCCGCGTCCCTGTGCTGCACGCCGAGCGCCGCTGCATGCCGGTGCCGCTCACTGCCGTCGGCCGCCCGCGTGCCTATGGAGAACGTGGTGGTGGTGCTGGCCGGGCGCCCCGCTCCTGTGCTTCTTGTGCGCGTGCGGGTGCTTACTGTGGTGGTGATGGTGGTGGTGTGTGTGCGCGTGCGCGTGGTGGCCTCGGCCTCCCCGGTGCTTCGGGTGCGCGGCCTCCGGCGGCCCGAACACGTCCTCCCAGCAGTCGTACAGCGGGTCGAACATGCCCTTCTGGTGGAGCAGCCACAGCAGCACCGCGACTGCAACGCCAAAAACACGGAGAAAATGAGCATTGGCGTCGTGAACATGAAGAAAAATAGCCACCTGACGAAACGAAATGCTTACGGACCTGCGGGTAGCGTGGTGAGCAGCAGGCCGAACATGGAGCCAGCCGATGCATATGTACTGGATGTGGCAGCTCAGGTCCAGGAAGCTCGAGCACTTGGTGCTGTTCCACAGGGAGTGAAGCAGATAGATGAGCTAAAATGATCAGAAAGAGCAAGAGGCACAGCCCGATCCGAATTATTACTACCGAAAACATTATATATTACCTGCATGATCTGCCGGTGAAGAAATCGATCACGCTGTCCCACGTGTTGCGCCACAAGGTTTCAATGGCTTCGATGAAACCCTTGATGCCACCCTTCTTATGCTGCTTCGGTGGGCCGATCTACATGAGTTTCAAGGGCAGGGCAGTAAGCATGTAGCTCAGAGATAGGAACAACTGCACAACACAATTACTCCCTCCGTTCCTAAATGTAAGTCTTTTTAGAGATTTCAAATGGACTACAACATACGGATGTATATAGGCATATTTTAGAGTGTAGATTCACTCATTTTGCTCCGTATGTAGTCCTTTGTTGGAATCTCTAAAAAGACTTACATCTGGGAACAGAGGGAGTATTTGTCATGGTAAAAAGGGGATCTGGATCGTGCGAAAACACAGATCTGTGATATCAAAAGTTTATGAAGGCAAGACATACAGTGACATCAAAGATCGGGATGAAACATTGTAGGCAACTCTAACTATCTCCCTGCGCTTGTTTTAACAGGAAACAAAAGCTAATGAATCCTAACAGGACTACAAGGGAACAAACATTTCAGAACCTGTGTTCCATTGTCAAGAACTGTGGCTGTAGTAGAGAACTGGCACTCTGCTCTGTCAAGTTCACTGAAATCCGACGCTTTTAAAATAGCTGCAATCCACCACAAGCAAATCCCATGTTAATTCCTAAAACAGGACTTTGGATTTAAGGACAATGATGAGCTGTCTTTGGTTTCTAACTCACCCGAGCAGCGATATTTTGATGCTTGGTCTGATGAGGAACGCAAATAAAATGAGCGGATAAGCACTTGGTCAGGTTTCATGATGAAGAATTGCTCCTGCAAATGAAATTGCAGGGTAGCTTCATGAGAAGAAACTGAATGAGCAAATAACCAAAGCAGGGAACTGTGCTGATGAATAATTAACTGAAATGAAGTGTTGCAGCTCGTCAATCAAATAAAAACAGAAAATACCAAGACCGCAATAAATATACCTCCACATAACTGATGCCACTTAAGCAGTCGAACTGTAAAAGGAGTAAGCCAGTCATCAGAGTTCAGGAAAACTGAGGAGGCTAAGTAAATCATCTATTACATTTTTAAACCAATTGTTTTATATGTCAAATATATCTCAGTCGAACGATGTGGGTGCGTGCATGTGGGTATGCAGGGAATAGAAAGGTTATTCATGCAAGGACAAGAAGGATGATGGGTAGGAAATAGGTACATGCACCTACCATCTTAGTAGAAAAGAAAATTAATGCAATTAATGAACTATCAAAAGGTAGTATTATCTACAAATATATCAAAAGGTATTGCTTCCTTGCAAAGAAAATTACAATTTCCTTGGCGATGCATACCGTCAAGCTATATGAAGCTTCCAGTTTGCCAGTGTTCTTAATTGTGACCTTGGCAGTACCAACTTGGCTTAAGGCTTCAAATGTAGGGACATTAATGCCAATTATTTTCCCTGGACTCCTGAAATTGAGAAATAAGTGCAAGGTATGACATATATAACTATCTAATATACTCCCTCTGATCCATATTAGTACAACTTTAAGTAAAGTTGTACTAAAGCAGCGACAAGTAATATGGATCGGAGGGAGTATCATTTTTTTCCGCAAGGGAACTAATTACCATCAGTAAAACAAAGACTAAAAATAATTTCTGAATTCACTCTAAGAGGCTAAAAGTTACCACATCAATTGGAGAAAAATGGGAAATATTTACCACGTGTATTTTAAACTGTCTAGATTACAAAAAGAACAATTATATTTCCCAAACATAAGCAGTAAAGTTGATAGCAAATAAATCCAAATTTTACCTTGTTTTAACATACAAATGTCATACTATCTAGCCACAAAATTGCACATGGAATGAAGATAGTTTTGATAAAGATGAAAAATTAAGTACTGAGCAGGATGAATTAAGTTGTAACACTGGAATAGAAATTTTGTTTGCTCGTCCAGAATGCCAAACATTTAAGATGCTATGTTTGAAATTTTACCTGCATTTAATAGTAGAGTCATGCTTGTACTTTAAACCCAATTGTAAATACAAAATAAAAATGCGTAATCATTATCAGTACCTCTGGTATACATAATTTATATCATCAGCACTCAGCTCTATCAGCAAATTAGTATTCAGGACTTCTGTGATTCCAATAGAGAATGTATGAACTCCTGCATCCTGTAATGGGTATGTATCAAATGCTTTATCCAATGGTAGCATAAAAATGGGACTCAAGAAATAAATGGTGGGAATATAACTGGGTGTTGGTTGATCCTATCAAATCTTCCCTGGACAATATACTGGGGCTCTTGATTTCTGTTTATCCGGTTGTCGTCAGACTGAAACAAATGGTGAAACAAAAACTCAAGACTAAACAGTTACAATATTAGCAGATTGTGCTTCAGCAACAAGAAGCTCGACACTATGCTTGCAAAAGAAAACTTAACACTTGCTAATGCGCAAACTTACCTCCTTAAAATTCCAAAGCTGATTGTACAAGCAGCTCGAAAATGGTGATGCACAGAGGTTAGGCTGGTTTCTGTAAGCTTCGTACCCAACACCAATCTTGTTGCACTCAAGACCATCTAATGTAAACCGGACTCTCTCCAACAGCATCCACCTGGAGAACTCATCGCCAAGGACTTGTGGTTGACCGTCACTACCACCCTTCAATATTTCAGATATAGAAGATAATTATGAAGTCACGTGAGAGAAATACACGTATCATAATTTACTGAATACCTTCCGTGGAGTCACAAGATAGAAGTCTTCAAATGCTGGGATACTTGTATAACGAACAAAGTCACCAATGAGATATACTCTCAGAAAGTTATCTTTAGAAACAACTGTACTATTCTCTGGACTAACAATAACCTCCTGGAGTGCAGAGTTTAATTGATAAAGGCATACTGCTGTTGCATAAGTGCTTTGCATATTCAAAGTCCAAAACAGCAAACTAGATAAGAACAGAAAATTAGTCCTTTGGACGATACTTTGATTTGATAAATAAATAGAATATTCAGAATATTAGTCCTTAAAGGGGCACAAGATCGAACAATAAAAGCGCAGTAAGCCAAGGTTCCCAGACTTGATAGAACTCCAGTTAGCAAAGCCATGTGAAAAACATAATATCATCATCAGGACGATTGATTTTGCTTATGCCTATTCGTGCCAACATATTGTCAGCATGTACATAATCATGGTAATTTCTTCAAGAGTCTGTATTCTATACTAGCCTTACAAGTAACAGTGCAGAATTTTAGTGCCTACCGTTACAGAAGAGCCTTTCTTTACTTGTACTCTGATGCTGAACCCAATTGAACTTTTCTTAATTCCAAAAACATGAAACCTGTTTATAAGCAATGGAGATACAGTGATACACAGATTTACTCAAATTTTGACCTGAATAATGATTAAAAAAAACATGGAACGATGTGAACAGCATATAAGTTTGGCATGACATATTACTCTGCAAGATTCTACTTAAAAATAAATAAATAAACTAGATCACCATTAATCCCCAAAACGTGAACTGCCTACTTGATGATGTTAGTAACGAAAAGGAAGTACTATGAACATGTCAGACAGAAATAAGAAGTACAAGATATTAGGATATCGTGCCAATTCAAGTTTTTTTAGTGAACTTAGCAGGTGGAGCTCTTAAGACAATATTTGTAAATATTACAAAGATATCTCACAATTAATGCCCATACCAATCACCTGGAAAACGTACACAGTGAGCCGTATTAGCTTTGCCTTTAATCATTTTATCAACTGCAAGGAAGATGCATGTGAAAGATGTGACACAATGTTATACTGAAAATACAGAAATGCTCAAAAAATCAATTTGTTAACTCACAAATTGATCCGCAAGACGAACCAACACGGCGATGAGGCCCACATGGACAGCAAACCGGCTAGTGCAATGCAAAGTGTAGAGGAAGCATTAGATTTACCATGAAAAAGAGAGGAAGCATTAGAATCATGAGATAGTAGATCATAGCTACATGTAAAATACAATAACACAAACTAAACGAGTATATGACATGCAGATGCATTCATTGCACAAGAACGTTGGAAAGAACTTCATATGTGCCTTTATTTTCTCAAAAAAAATTCAACAAGGGTTGGATTTTATTGGCTCAAAATGGAGCATCAAGAGGATGCAAACACTATGAGCACACACCCGGCCTCTGCATAGCTAGGATGAGCGCAGGCAACACCAACACACATACACAAAAACACGCGGGCACCTAGCAAAGTCATATAAGACCAAAGCTATGCGTAGGCGAGGAAAAAAAGAAAAAAAAAGCCCCAAAGCAATCAGATCCGCGGTTTATTTGGTCAAAAACTGTTTGGTTCAATATTGCTACTACTCAAGACACTGAGATAATAAGGATGACAAAGGTCAGTGCGTTTCACCTCTGTATGCTCAATTACGTGACCGTTCTGATCCCGTAACCTAGCCATATTCATGAAATAGACATCATTAGTGTATACAACATTGAAAATACGTATAAAATAGGATGCAGAAATCGAGGGAAAGTCTGAAGATATGAATGGTCATGAGAGTAAATGGTATATGCTACACAAATGTATACGGAAAGGGTTATACTATTGTAATAAACTCGCTCCAAGAGTGCTACAGGACAGATTATAGCTGTCTAAAACTGAAAAGGTGGGTCTGTGATTACGAAGATCTACCAATTGGAATCCCTCCCAGAAATATTGATGATGACAACCTATCAATTGGATCGAGTCCCAAAGTTTTTTTACCTTTCACAAGCTCCAACAACACAGCACCAGCATCTGACGCACATATGATGGTCTTGGAAAACATCCTGGTTTATAAGCAACATCTGAAGAAACGAGCACAGATAATAAATCAGCTCCGAGGTTCACATGATTTTTTAGAGTATAGGGTTACTGGTAGGGAACAGTGATATCAGTGATATGACTAACTTTTCAGTGCAACAATCTGCATATAAAAACAATCAGACAAAAACGCTAAAACATTTCAGATGCAAATGGGGTTGCTATAACAAATAAGAGGGATGCAAAAAACGTAAGCATAAACGGTCCCACTCTAGCGATATCAGATCATACTGAATGGCATTCCAATATTTTCGATAGCTCTGAACATTTTGGAAACCCGCTTCGCCGACTCCCTCGTTTATCCATGACAAATAGAGAAATATCCCTATGATGTGCCATTCCAAAACCTAGAATAGACACATTTCAGCAACGCTACGCTACGATAGGGCCGCAAAGTGATGGGAAAGGGCGCGCAACAGGGACTGCCAAGAGCCTGAAAATAGCGTGCTATTTCCAGTAAGTAGTACACCTAAATTTCTCCTGAAGGAATGCGCGATATCAATTAACACAGCCCACCACAAACAACAAAAATAGTAGAAGTACGAGCCAGCATTGTATGGTGGCTGGAGCTGTTTGGCTCTAAGTCTTGAAGTGGAAAGCGTATCCTACTAGCTGTTCATCAGAAAAACCAGACCTCGTGCTTAGCAGGGGGCACAGGCAGAGGGGTTTACCCTGATGTAGCTGATGGCGTGAGAGCGCGTAGGCGGCGGACTTGTTGATGGTGATGACGGGGAGCACCGCACGTCTGCATCGCCTGCGCATCGTTCTTCGACCTCACCACCTCCGCCACCAGCGACGATTCGCCGCCGCTCTGAATCGAGCCCCGAACGCATACACCGTCAGAAAAAAACAACGCACGACTCCGCGGCGGGGAATTGATCGGGGCTCGAGAGGAGGGGGAGGAGGAGGATAGCCTTAGAGCCGCTTGGGGACGCGAGGTTTAGGACGAGCTTGCGGTCGCAGGCGAGGGCGCGCGGCCCCGAGTCCAGGGCGCAGCGCTCAGAGCGGGACTGGAGAGGATCTCCACCCGACGGGGGCGCGACCAGGGGGCCGCGGCGAGGAGGAGGAACACAGCGTGGTTAACGGGCCGGGAAGGAGGGGGACGAGGACGAGGAGCCATCGGCGGTTGCCGTCGCGGTGGCGAAGGGCGAGTGGAGCGGGGGGTGGGGATGAGTCGCAGCAACTGGCGGGCGGAACCGCAGGCGCGCGCCTCCGCTTGAAATGGATATTTTTTGTTTTGAGGGGAACCGCTTGAAATGGATGGCGAAACAGTAACTTGAGCGTATGGACTCATGGGCCCCGAGGCTCTTGGGCTTGCGGTTGTCTCCGGCCTCCGGGACTCCGGTTCGCCACTGTATTTTTCTAGTTTCTTTTAGTTGGGACCCCACTAGAGACTCTAATAACATTTAATAACACCTACAAAAAAACATTGGTTCTCATTTTATTTCTCAAAAACAAAATTAAGAAAACTAGTTATACCATGTGTTGAGCAAAAGAAAGCAATACAAGCATCTCCAAAAAAAGGTGTCATTACTATTCTATAAGGATCGTTTAGACAATACAATTTGTTCTTTAAGTCATGTGATCATGAAGCACAAGCCATATAAGAGCATCTTGGAGGTCTATGCAGCTACCACTGGGTAGCTAATAAATCTCAAAATGTTCATTGTTGTTCGGTAGTTCATGTCCTGGGAGAATGTTTAAAAATGTGCTGCAGGCCACATCTTCTGGATTTGAAGAGAAATATTTGGTTTGCCTACTCAGATGTCAAAAGAAAAATTCCAAACTTGCAAGTATAAAGATGACAAAGCGTTTGTTTGCCCTGATAGGACATCCCACCAAGCGACGGAGAAGAAGTTTTGATCAAGGCGGTTGCACAATCGATCCCATCAATTAATGAGTGTGTTCAAGCTGGAATCACATATCGGGGAGAAAGATTTTTTGCGAATACACAAAGCTTGCGTATCATTCATTGATAGAAGGAGGTAG